>BQKN01000645.1:695320-717814 GCA_022839385.1 Asparagus kiusianus | reverse complement strand
GAGAGAGAGAGAGGGGTGAGCTGTTGAATTGTGAGAGGGGGAGAGAAAAGGAAAGTATGAGAGAGAGAGAGAGAGAAAGATATGCACGTGATTTGGGGGAGAAAATCAAGGGAGTAATTAGGAAATAGTTAAATGGTGATTAGGGAATTGATTGGAAGGAGTTATGGAAATAATTCAAATTCAAATAAGAAAATAAGAGAGGGAAAATTCGAAATTTCACATAATATTCTGAATTATTAATAATTAATAATCAACCAAAAATTCTTTTTATTAATATTTATATACTAATGTATTATACTCAAGTTTACATTAATAATAACAAGATCATTAATAATATCAATCACCAAATGATAAAAATCACTAAACCGTAATTTAATATTTAGCAGAATTAAAAATACAAGATTATATATTTTATGATTTATTTATTTTGAAAACTCAAAAACTCCAGAAATTAGGAAAAGTATTAACAAAATATAATATAATGTTTTAAATACTAGAAAAATTTATTTAAATACGTATCAAAATTTACAGTTGTTACAGCGACATAATTTAGATGTCATGCATATTGAGAAGAATATTTGTGATAGTCTGCTGGGAACAATCATGAACATTAAAGGAAAGACAAAGGATAATATCAAAGCCCGTCTTGATTTACAAGCAATGAGTTTAAAACCGGAGTTACATCCAATCCAGAGAGGAGATAAACTTGTGATGCAAGCAGCTTGTTATACTTTATCCCAAGAAGAGCAAAGCAAATTCTGTCGATTTCTGAAGGAGTTAAAAGTTCCAGATGGATTTTCATCCAATATTTCTCAATGTGTAAACCTTAAAGATCGTAAAATTTTGGGGTTAAAGAGTCATGATTGTCACATTTTTTTGCAGCGCTTGATTCATGTATCGATTCGTGGCCTTCTTCCTGCAAAAGTGTGTGAACCAATTATTGAACTTTCCATATTCTTCACTATTTTATGTGCCAAGACATTACGGGTGGATGAACTAAAGCAAATTGATAAACATATTCCACTTACGTTATGTAAGCTTGAGAGGATTTTTCCACCTTCAATGTTTGATGTTATGTTGCATTTCGTAGTTCATTTAGCATTTGAAGCCATACTTGGAGGGCCTGTTCGATTTCGATGGATGTACCCAATAGAGCGTCAGCTTTATACTTATAAGTCATATACCAGAAATAGGGCTCGTCCAAAAGGGTCAATTGCCGAAGGATATATAGCAGATGAATGTATGACTCTTTGCTCGAGGTATCTAAAAGGCTTCGAGACAAAGTTTAATCGCCTTGAAAGAAATTATGAAGATGGCAATAGAGAATGTCATGAAAGACAACTATCTATTTTCAGACATAGTGGGTGGGCATTGGGTGCTGCCACCACCTGCTACCTTGATGAACGTGAGCGGTTGCAAGCTCATATTTATGTTCTAAAGAACTGTGATGAAGTGCAACCACATATTGAGTAAGTGACTAAAGTTTAAGATTCTATTTAATTTACTATAGTTAGTCAACGTTAATCATATTTATGATATTTTAATGTAGGGACTACAATGAATTCGTGAGAGAACCCACAAATCATTATGATGATAAAGATTGGGATAAGAACTTTATCGAGTGGTTCCAATCTCTAGTAAATATCTTGAGTTATTTTTTTTCTTTTTGGTTCATTTTATTACATGTTCCATGACTTGATCATATTTTGGTTTTGTTTAGGTTTATCAGAGTTATCGAGAAGATGAAGACTTACTTTCATTATCTCGTGGTCCAAGTAAGATTGTTCAATGTTTTACTGGATTTGTCATGGACATCGATTTCATACAGAAAGTCGAGATAATTATTTGTCAACTCAAAATAGCGGGGTTGCAGTTGTTGGTGATGGTGGTGATGATGGAGATATAGATTATTATGGTGCTTTGGTTGAAGTTGTCAAATTAGAGTATATTGGTGGAAGAAAGGTTGTTCTATTTCGTTGCAAGTGGTGGGATGTGCACGGTAAAGGAAAAGAGGCCGCTTTGAAAGAAGACAAATATGGATTTATCAATATTAACTGCCGACACTTGCTAAAGACGAATGACCACTTTATACTTGCTGGCCAAGCATCACAAGTTTTTTATGTTGAGGATATTGCCAATGAAGGTTGGCATGTAGTTCTTAAAGCACAACCCCGTGATTCCTATGATATGCCACCAGATACAGATGATTGTGAGATAACAGGCGATGGAGTTGAAGCTTATTTGCAAGATGAATCATTTGATGCTCAGGCTATTGCATCAACATCATTGGTAGATGATGATATCAATTTGAGAAGGAGCGATATTGATCCAATTATTGTAAATTCGGTCTCAACTTCAAAAAAGAGGAAAAATACTCAAGTAGAGGATTAAAACGCTTTCATTAAAGAATGGCACTCAAATGATATTGTGTTATTGAGATAAATTTTAAGTTGTATCTTACTATAACTATTCCTTTTTTAGACATATGATGTTTTTTTCTTCCTATTTTGAATGTGGCTTTGACATTGCAGTAAGTGTTTCTACATTAGTGCGCTATGTATTTATTATTATGCTTGTCCTTCATGATATCTTCTTCTTTTATTCATTTCTCTTTTGGCATTTGTTTCATACATAGTGTGTAATACTTAAATTTCTTTTCATAGCAGGAAAATAAAAACTCAAGAAGTCACTTCCAAAAGCAAAAGGGCATAATTTCTAGCACCCGGGTCATTAATTACGAAGCGACTTTAAGCACTTGTAGAAAATTCATTAAGAAGGGAACAACTCCGTACTTGTCTAGACAAGAACTTGAATATTCAAAACCCAATACAAGATCAAAATATGGGTGCAAGTTTTAGCGCTGATTCAGAAAACTTTGAAGAGGAGAATTTTGTACAAAATCGCAGGAGAAGTGCAAATACTAATAATGAAGAGAATGATGATTCTGCAGGTTTATGAGAATTAAAATTTATTATTATTTATTTTTACCTTTCAAATTATTTTTTATGATTGGATTAATAATTGCTCAATTTTTGCAGAATCAAATAATCATCGAGTGCAAAGTGATGATGTAATACTAAATGAATCTCAACAAGAATGTATATTCTTTATTAATTACAAGAAGGAATATTTTTTATCAATTTTTTTAAACTATATCTTGTTTCTAACATATAATATGATGTATGTGTTTGGTGGAAAATTTATAGTAAAAAGAATGAAATAAATTTGATTTGTATTCTCTCGATTTCAATTACAATTTGAATTCCCGATTACAAGAGAGAGGAGAATGATCTGGATTCTCCCCTTTGTTTAATTCTGGGTTCTTCACGGTGGCGATGAGATGCCTCCCTCGAATGCTCGCGTCAAGTTTACTTCTCGTTGATGATCCACGTCTTGATTCACTGGGACATGGTCTTCTCCTCACGATTTGACGTTGTAGAGAACTTGCGTGGTAAGTTTGAAACTCTGAATGAATTGATAACTCTGAACGAATTGATCTTAACCGTAATTGGTTAGACAAGCCAAGCACGAAGATAGCTCCTATTGTCGATCTCCAAAGCTCTAGCAACTCCCCCTAAGATCTCTTCTTTGCTGCCCAAGAGAAGGATGAAAGATCCAGCCCCTAACTAAGCTGATTTCTTAGTTATTTATAGAGGATTAAGGGGTGTAACCACCTCCTTAATTCATTTCTAATTGGGGCTAATGGGATGTAACCGCCCCTTAAATCACTCCTGGGTGAAGTTGTGATTCCCTCAGATCATGGAAAACGGTTTTGAAACCGTTCAGCTCGTGTTTGAACGAGTCAAACGCAAAATTCGCGTTCTGGCATGAATTAGAGCTCTTTGATATGTGAGAGTCATCAGATTGTAACTCCCGATGTTGATTGTGGAGGCTGTTGATTAGAGCTTTCATCAGTTGTTGCGAAGGTCGTCAGATTGTAACTTTCATCAATCTACGTGAAAGTTTTTAAATTGTAACCTTCTGGAAGTCGTCAGAGTGTAACTTCCATCATCAGCGTTTTGATAGGGATCAGCTATCTATTGTGATTTTTAGACAACCTACAGTATGCAGCTGATAATTCTCAAAAGAAGAAAAATCCACCCTCGTGGTAATAATAAGTGTCTAAAGTTGAATAATTTGTCACATGGGGAGAAAAAGATCATTACTTTTTATCAAAATAGAGCTATTGAACCAGAATTTTCACGATATCTTGGAATTATTATTCGTGATAGAAATATTTGCCCAGTAGCTGTTGAGAATTAGGCCAAAATACTACAACAAAATAAAGATCATATGTGGGCATCCATTAAGGTACATTAAAAATTAATTTTTTGTAATTGGTTTTTAATTATTATAAATTAAATTTTGATTCAAATTTGATGTAGTATAAATTTGATGCCGAGAACATGGAGCAAAAGAGAGAGTCAGTAATGAGACACTTGCGTGATTTATGCAATAAGTGGCGGGGTGACATGCACAAGAAATATATGAAAGAAAATTCATTGCAAGTTGTACTTAGAAATAAACCTACAGAAGTGAGTGTTGATGACTGGGATTAGCTAGTTAAGGAACATTATTTTTCTTCAAAATTTCAGGTATTAATCTCCTAATTTTATTTATTTTGTACCATGTATATTATTAGATTGTTGAAATTATCTTTTAATCTTGATGTATAGAAAACAAGCCAACAAAATACACTTAACAGAGACAAAAGAAAGATGCTCCACCACACGGGCAGCAAACCCTTTAGACAAATTGCGTGGGAATTGGTATACATTCAAAACTAATTTCCTATTTATTTAAAACTACTTTGTTTTTTAGTTTGATGTTGTACTCATTTTTATTTAATATTTGAATAAGGGTGACAAGTCAAGAAATCCACCTAATATGGCACAAATGTTTCATAAAACTCGAAAGAAAGCTAATGAAACACTAGATATTGGGGATCAAGATAAATATGTAAGTAGAATATGTACGTGTTTAAGTTTGATAATGATATATTATATAGTACTAACATATGAATTTAATTTTTATAGGATGAAATTGTTCAAGTCAAACAAGCAAACCCTTCACTTTCTGACATTGAGATAGTCGAGAAAATCTGGGGAAGCAATCTCATGGTCACATCACTTTATTTGGTGGCGGGACTACTTTGAAAGATCTGAGAGGATCGCTCCCTAGTCGATCTGGTCTGGAAGCACGGGTTATAGAAGAAAAGAGAAAGAACCAGATGCTTCATCAACGCTTAGATGAGCAGGAGTAACAACACCAAAGGATGTCTGAGTTGGAGTCACAAGTGAAAGCTATGCAAGAACTTTTTTTAGGCAATCACCTTCATTGACTCCTCAAACTCGAGAACGTGTACATGACTAGGTAATTTTTTTTTGTTAATTCTCTTATATACTTTTATGATTGACTGCTTTTGCACTAAAAAATATGATTTTTACTTAATAAGATAATATTTGCTTAATTGATATTTTTTAATTATGTGATTTTTTAAAAAAATTTCAGGCTATCCATGCAAGATTAGGAAGGGGTAGCTCGAGTCTTCTTTTGACGATGATTAGAGATGAAAGAATGTGTCTTCCACAAATTTTTATTTTAATTTGTTTTAGATAGTTTCATGTATTTTTCTTTGGAACAATTAGGATATTAACTCTTGTTATTAGTATTGAATATTTGAGGATGGTGGAATTTTATTTATTGATGTTATTAATGAATGGAATTTTTATTTTCCCTTTTATTCATTATTGGGTATTTTTAATATATTTTTATTGTGAATATTAGTGTCAGGTTGAGAATAATATGATAGTTGCCTATGAATGAAAAAATTATTATTAATGTATATTAGAAATTTGTAGTCTACAATGACGGTTTTATAAACCGTATTTTGTTCATCAACGAAGAGAAAGCACCGTTGTTGATGGGTGACTAATTACCCATTATGAGGACTTTTACGACGGTATCCAACCGTCATTAATTAGTTTTCAACGATGGAAAAATATCCCTGTAACTAATGGTAATGACGGGAAAATATCACGTCACTGATGGTAACGACGAAAAAATATCCCCGTCACTGATGGTAACGACGGTGATAATTACCGTCATAAATATTAATAACGGTAATATGTTCCGTCGTTATAGACTCTATAACGACGGGTAGTATATCCCTTCGTGACCCTTTAGCGAAGAGGGCTTCAGCGACGGGTGACGAAGGGATTTTTCCCATCGTTAGCATACAATAACGAAGGTTTTTAGCTCTTTAACGAAGGGAAATCCCTTCATTAAAGATGTAATTTCTTGTAGTATCAGTAGAGAAAAGCTCGAATCATCGGAGTCATCGTCTTTCGCAACGTTCACCTCCTTGGCCTTTAGGTCCTTTTTTTACATTCTCCTTCTCCTTAATCTTTGGACAGTCTCTCTTCTAATGTTTCTGCTCCTTGCAGAATGCACATTAGTTATTTTCTAACTGATGACAACCTCTTGACTTTGACCTTCCTTTATTACCACCTCTCAGATATTGGCTTCTACCTCTCATCGACAAGACCTCTCCTGAAGTACTGGCGCGGGAAGTCTTCTTGTCCTTCCTCCTCAAATCATAATTCGTCAAAACATTAGTTACTTCACTATAGCGGATAGAAGATCTCACGTTCAACAAAGTAAGCACAAAGGTACCATACTCCTCATCCAGTAAGGAGCCCAAAAGAATAATAGCATTGTACTCATCTGATATATTCTCATCCACATTCGCCAAGTCCGACAACAACTTAGTATAGTTGTTCACATGAACTGCTAGTGAGGTGCCTCGGAACATCTAAAATTTGAATAACCTACACAGAAAATACAATATGTTCTCAACACTCTTCGTAAGGTACTTGTTGTTAAGAATTTCTCATATCTTCATTGCAGACGTCACCCCAATCACATCATACTTCAATTCTTATTCCAACCAGGACTGTAGGGTCGGAAAAAAAAATTTAATGCCTACAAGGACCTGATCACCCCACAAGTGTTCATATTCATCTTTTCCCATACCAACTCTTCATATTTAGGTGGCTTTTCTTGAACCATGATGATCTCCTCCAGATTCTGAGAATTGAGCGCGTCCTGTACGTCGCTCATCCACAAACCAAAATTGATCTTCCCGTCATACTCCACAATACTAATTTTGGTGTTCTTAAAACTAACTTGGACTGTACCCGCCATCTTGCTACTTTTACCAACTTATTCACCCATACTCACAGACTTCAAATTGCAAAGAAAGATTCAAACTTTATAGAATTTAGAAGTTACTCAACTGAACCCTAGAACAGATTCCAAATAGATCTCCTAATCACACGAGTAAAGCGAAATCTTCAACGGCAACCCCAAATATTATCTCCACCGAAGTCTAGAACTCCAAGAACTAAGCTTCCAAACTGAATCTTCCTCCACCTAATCAAAAACCCTAGATCTGAAATCTGGGCTCTGATACTAATTGTTGTGTGCTTATGCGGAAGCGTGCTCGCACACCAAACTAATCTGTAAAGCACGAGAGAAGAGAACCAATCCACACATAAGCACAATCCAAACCAAAATACGACAAATCAATCAAAACACAGAGATATACGTAATTCGGCAATTTTCCTACGTCCACGGGGAGAGGATGGAAAGATTTCACTAAATCAAGAAGAGTACAAAAGGGTTACAACTCACAAAACTCACAAATAAGCCCTAAACCAAAGCTCTCTCCTTGCTCACAATATCTCCCTCTCATAATGCTCAGTACAATCTCAAATCTCCGTTAAAACTTGTGAGGCCATACCATCAGATCTAATAGCGTACCGACTCCGGGATTTCGGGGCGGGGCGTTACAAAACTCTCCTCTCTTAACCCTAGAAACAAGTGTTTCTAATATATTTCAAAACCCAATCAGAAAACGGAGCAGGAAACAAAACAGCTCAATATTCGCTATGCGGTAGACCGCCAAACCCCAAATCGCGGTCGACCGCCAAAAGTCCAGAGACTTTTGGGTCTTCTGGGTTTGGGCGCGGTCGATCGACCGTCGAACCCATCGCAGTCGACCGCCAAAATTCCAGAGGCATACTCCTGTTTCGTGCACGTTTGCGGTCGACCGTCGTGCCATGTGCGGTCGACCGTGAAACCTGCAGATTGTTCTCCTGCATTTTATCCTGAAGTTCGTCGTCATTTCTACAGATTCTGCAAAAAGTTGGACTCGTAAGGTTTTGATAAGAGGCTAGATGATTTGCATCAGAGATTCGACGAAACGATGGAGGGGATACTGAAGGAAAAGGGGAAGAAGGAAAAAAAACCGAAACTACCGGAGAAAGAGCAAAATATTTGCTTGATATAGCTGATGATGATAATGCTAAGGTGAAGAACATCAAGGCTTTCGTTAGGGTAAGACCCCCACAACAGCTGTGCATAAAATTATCATGATGCATAGCGAACTTATCTATAAAATGAAATACAGTAAAATTGCATTAATATAGACCAGGAGTAAAGCTACTCCCAGATACGAAAAAGTATCTAGTAGTTCAAATACTTTAGGGTATATTTGGTAATCAATGTGTTTTTTTTTTTTGGTAAAAAACACCATGCCATGGTGTTTCTTTTTCAAATGTGTTTTGAAAACACCATTTTGGTCAAACTAGTTTGACCATTTATATAGCGACGGTAGGGGGTGACCAGCGGGCGGCCGACGGGCGGCGGGCTAACGACAACCGTCGGCTACCAGCGAGTAGCGGCGAGTGGCCGGCGGCAGGCCGACGGGCGGATGACGGCGGGTGGCCGACGGGTGGCGGGTGGCCGACGGGCTGCAATGGGCTGCCGACGAGCGGCGGCGGCGGGCGGCGGCGGTGGCGATGGGTGGAGGGTGGTCGGCGGTCGGCCGACGGGCGGGTGGCCGACGGGTGGCGGGTGGCGAGTGGCCGGCGGGCGGCGACGGTGGCCGGCGGCGGTTGGCCGATGGCCGGCCAACGGGCGGGCGGCGGCGGTCCGGCGGGCGGGCGACGGGCAACAATGGGCCAACGGGCGGTGACAGTGGCAGTGGTGGCGTCAGCGGGTGGAGGGTGGCCGGCGGCCGGCTGTCGGGCGGGCGGTGGCGGGCCGAGTAGCGCCGGCGGTGGCGACGGCGGGCGGCAGGTGGCCGACGACCGGCTGACAGGAGGGCGGCGGCCGGACGACGGGCGGTGGCCGCGGGGTGGCGGCGGGCCCGATGCCGACGCGCGGTGGCAGGCGGTGGCCGGCCAGTGGCGGCCGGGTGGCGGCGGGCCGGCAGCGACGGGCGAGCGAGCGGCGGTGGCTTAGATGAAAAAACAGAATCTCAAAATACATTTTTGGTGTTTTGAGAAAAGTGTTTAATTTTTAGATTTTGTAAATGGACAAGTCAAAAAAACGCCCCAGTTGCCAAACGCGTTTCTTTGTTTTTGTTGAAAAGAAAACAGAAATGGCAAAAACGCCACAGTTGCCAAACTCTCCATAGCAATTGCCTACCACAGACTATTGATATGCTAAAGGATGCATCAAAATGTATTTCTATACAAATAACTCTCTGTTTGAACCTTTCTGTTAGGCATCAAAATGTATTTCTATACAAATAGCTATCTGTTTGAACCTTTCTGTTAGGTCTGGAATTTAAAGGCTCTAGCATAAACCTCCCCCTTCAAACAATATCCATTTTTTTCCGGATTTTTTTTTATGTACAACTTATAACCTTGATTTTTCATCTAACAAGTAAACTGATTTCTTCTACACAAAATATAGTGTTGCGCGCCTTTGCGGAAGCGTGCTCGCACACCAAACGAGTTCGTGATACACGAGAAAAGATAACCAAACCAAACCAAACACGAGTGCAATCCAATTCAAAATACGACAAACCAAACGCAAACATAGAAATATATGTGGTTCAGCAATTTGCATACGTCCACGGGGAGAGGATGGAAAGATTCCACTAAATCAAAAGAGAGTACAAAGGGTTACAAATCTCTCAATACTCAAACTAACCCAACCAAAAGATCTCTCAACTTGCTCACAAATTCTCCCTCTCAATATGCTCAGAAGTCTCTCTAATCTCTCCTCCGAAACCCTAGAAAATCGTATTTCAATATATACCAAAACACAATCCCAAAACAAACAGGAAACAAAAGCCCAAGGCCCAGCTCGACATGCGGTCGACCGCGGAAATCGTCGCGGTCGACCGCACAGAACGATAAAATCCAAAAAATCATTACAGGATTTGGCGGTCGACCGGACCTAACCTCGCGGCGGTCGACCGACCAGAATTCCAGGAACTACCCTGTACTCGTGCATTTGCGATCGACCGCGCCAAAGCTCGCGGTCGACCGCTGGAGATCCAAACATGTATTCTGATATTTTCTTGTTTTCTCTTCGTATAGTACTACGCATCGCTAAAATATATACATTTATGTTTAGGATGTATACCTCAAGTTGGGATCCCTAGCTTTTCTCCTATATCATCCCTCCTCCTTTTTATCTCTCTTAGAATCACCCCCTGTAATTTCCCTGATTACAGCAGTAAGTAAGACGTGTTGAGACTTCTTGAAGAGTTTTAAGCTTGGCAAGAGAAGAGACAAGTGTCTCTGTCTCCCACTTGTCCATTTGCCAACCAAAACTCCCAGTAAAGCGAGAACACCTCTCTCACCAATGAAAATTTTTAAGGGGGAACCAATGCATGCCATCTACCTGAGGAAATTTTCTACAAGCCTCCTTTAAGATATGTGAATTTGCATTATTTCTTTAATTATGAGAAGGAAATTTGGGATATTGGTGTGCTTTCAGAGTTTATTACTGAAGCTAAAGGGACTTTATTAAGTGAATTTACTAGTGCTATACCCGTGCAATGCCTTGGGAGTTATATTGATGTTTAAGCAAGCAAAAGAAATTATGTTACATAAAGTTGGGAAATTACAAAGAAATTCTTTATTTATCATATTGCAAATTTCTTTAATCCTTAAATTGGAATTTCAAAAAATTAGGTCTAAATAAAATGTATTTAAATCCCAAATGCCTTGAATAAAAGGAAACTAAAATAATATACAGTAATCTTACCTGTAACTTGTATTATTGTTTTGTATATAATATCTATAATATCCCTTGAAACTCCAACTTCCCTATAAAGGAAAAAACAAAAGAATTAGCTAATAGAATGACAATATGTCTAAAAACTTTTTTTCCTTCAGAATATAATTCTTGTATCAAATAAAATTATATGAAAGCTAAGAGCTTCATTTTAGGCAAGTAGCAGTCCTACCAAACAAACTCTACAGTATGCTTTATCCAATAAATATTTTCAAATGAAATCGAAGCAAAAATACATAGCAAAAACTTGGATTTCCTTTGTCCTTCTTCGTGAGAGCAAAAAACTCTTCAACACATTCACTCTACGTCACATTATCACAGTTTATTTTCCCCAAAAACCGTGCTCGAATATTTTTGTTATATAACTATGATTAATGTACACCTCGTACAAAGCACGGCCTCCATTTTTTCATTTTTGCTACAGTGATTTTGTATTTAAATATAGTTTTTTGTAAGTGTTACAGTAACATTTTTTAAATGCCATAATACACGACTGAGCTACAGCAATAGTACCACTGTAACAATACTGTAGCATGAATAGTAAATCTTAGATTTTCCCATTATTATAGAGGAATAGATGACAAAGTTCGTTCTATATATCCTCAGTTTTGTCTCCAATAGAACCTCAACATTTCTTTTATAGCATTTGTAACGGTTCATTTAGATCTAATTTAGTATTTAATTAATAGATTGAGTAATTATACGCGTTGAAACTGGTTGTGTTACGTCTTCTTGTTAGAACCACAGTTCTTCTTGAAGCAACAAATCGTGATCCAATGTCATGATTATCATTGATCAAGATTTCACTCCGAAAGTGTCAAAACTGTTCCTAGAAACTCAGCTGTACGTTTATCAATAGTACTTGACCAAGCCTTCGATCATATCTGGTTCGGATTCTAACATCACTGTTAGTTCTTCTATATATAAGATAGAACTTCGATTGCCTTAAGGGAGCTTGTCGCATATATATTTCTCTTGTTCTTGATGTGCAGCTTCAATTTATTAATTTTGGCGGTGGGCACAGGGCACTGACGATAGAATCAGCTTATATCAGAGCACAAGCTGCCGCTTCATTTACCATGCATCACTCCTCATTGCTGGTTTGAGTGAGATGAGAATCGAAACATCACTATCATCCCACCGTTGGTGTTTCGCATCCGTCTCATTCTCTAAGGTTTCTTTTACTTGAATTTTTCTCTGCAAATAAATCAAAATTTCGAACAACTTACGCTATCATCTCAGCATCATTATTAGGTACTCGTCTCCTTCTCCGAATCTCGTGCCACTTGAAATATTTTCTGCGTATAAAATAAAGTTTTCAGCTACTTCATGGTGTGACAATGAGAGTTGACTCCGCTCTTCTCTTAAAAACGAAACCCTCGTATAAAATAAAGTTTTCAGCTAATTCATGGTGTGACAATGAGAGTTGACTCCGCTCCTCTCTTAAAAAACGAAACCCTCCAAGGATCTTTAGGATGTCGATGTTGAAATTTTGGGCAGCCACCAGATCTACACTAACCGCCTACCCGCTACAGTAATCAAAAAATAGGACAAATTTTCAAAACCAACCCGTTTCACGTTTTAATTGCAAAAAACGACATGTTTCCAATTTATTTAGAAAAACCGACCTGGTTTCAGCACTGTCGCTGAAACCAGGTCGGTTTTTCTAAAAAAATTGACGAAACTTCACGGGAGTTCAACTCCCGTGAAGTTTAGTACTCTTTTAAAAAAGATTATTTTCCTTAATAAACTCCACGGGAGTTCAACTCCCGTGGAGTTGCAAGCTAAAATCTCCAGCGAGTAACTCGCTGGGAAATTAGCCTGCAGCTTCACGGGATTTCAACTCCCGTGAAGCTGCAGGCCAGATTTTCCAGCGAGTTGCTCGCTGGGGAATTAGCCTGCAGCTTCACGGGAGTTGAAATCCCGTGAAGCTGCGGACTATATATACGGACGCGCCAGACACCTCCCCATCTCAAATCTCTCTCCCCGCAACCGCCCCCAAACCCTAACTTCTCTCTCGTCCCAACCGCCGCCGTCCACGTCGGTTCCGACCGCAACCCCCCAAATCCGACCGTCGGAACCCTAATCCAACTGCCGGAACCCCTTTCCGACCGCCGACACCTCATTTCGACCGCCGGAACCGCCGTCGTCGCCGGATTTCGACAGATTGAGGGTAAATTCCTCCCAAAATTAGATTTTCTCTTAATTTCTTTTATTTTCTCGCTATTTAATGGTGATTACATGTAAAAAATTATATTTTAGAATTTAATTGTGAAATTTTTATGAATTATGTGAAGAAAACTAAAATAATTTTGTCGATTTAGAGGGTAAATTATCAATAATGTAAAAAATAGTGTTACTACATATGTATGGCATCTAATTGATTTTAAAAAAATAGTGTTATCAATAATTTTGTCGATTTTAGAATTTCATTGTGAATAAGTTATGAAATTATAAAAAATCTAAAAATTAGTGTTATATGACATCAATTAGATTTGAGAATTTAATTGTGAATTTTATGAATTATGTGAAGAAAACTTAAATTGTTTTGTCGATTTAGAGGATAAATTATCAATAATGTAAAAAATAGTGTTACTACATATGTATGACATCGGTATATGAATCGGTATATGAATTTGGAATAAATTATGGTTCCCTAAAATTGATATAGGATTTAATTGTAAGTAACATTAAATTTTTAAAGTCTTTTCGTGTAATATTGATCTTGAATGTTTTACTCTTCAGAGGTAATGATGAACGATCGAATTGTAATTTTGTGTTCGTATGATGGGAAGATTAAATACCTCGAAAATAATATGCACGTTTATGAAGGAGGTACGACGAGACCATTGTTTATAACAAAATCGTGTACTTTCGATGAGTTAGTTAATGAATTGCACAAACTTACATTAACCAACCCACGTGAGTATCACCTTAATGTTATTTGCAATTATCCTGTTGTGGAGAACAGGACAAGCGGTATTTAAATATCAAGTGACTACGATATGAGTCTCATTGGAGTCTTACATGACAAGAAGCGTTCGATTGAATTGTTCATTGAAAAACATCAAAGGAATTTGGGCAAATCGTTGAATTATGACGGAATGTATTCCCGCATGTTGGAGGACCCTGATGTTGATTCCGTTGGCTTTTTATCTCCTCAACAAGATGAAGGTTGGACACAATCACAATATATGAGCGGTCCTTCGCTTGTGGGCACTTCGAATGCGGTCGATACTAACACGGGAGTTCAAGAAGATAATGCAAGTGTTGAATCTGAGAATGATGATGAAGAGGAGGGCTTACAAATTAATAGCATGACCTTGATAGATCGTGATGAAGGGGACAACCACCACATTGACGGGTGTTATGCTAATAATGAGTATGTTGTCTTAGAGGATCCGCCGCCCGATGAACTTCAAGGAGAAGAATGGATCGATAACTCCGTGATGGAAAATGTTCCTATTGACACTAATAGCTGTCATGATACACAGGGCGAGGACTTCTCATTCGTGAAGGGAGTTTTATATGAGAGCAATGAGAAATTGATCCATGCGCTTCGCTCGTATGCCATTGCAAAAAATATCAAGTTTAGGCCAACAAAAAATAATACTACAAGCTATAATGCGATTTGTTTCTATCGCAAAGATGGCGATGATGAAGATATTGGTGGACACCACGACGGCAATGTGAAATGTCCGTGGAAGCTTAATTCACGCTCCGGTGTAAGAGTAGGTGGGCAATTCAAAATCACAGCATACAACGGACTCCACACTTGTAGCAATCCTCGATTAGAGATGAATAACAAGAATGCATCCTCTTCCTTCATATATCGATTGATTTTAACGCATCTGAGGGAGGATCTTGATCTAAGGCCGAAAGATATTCGTCTTCTAGTACAAAAAGTTACTAACTTGGATGTATCATATCACAAGTGTTGGAATGCTAGGAGGAAGGCGATGATAAAAATATTCGGTGATTGGGATAAATCGTATGAGATCTTACCTCATTATCTTGAAGCACTCAAAAGAAAAAATCCAGGAACTGTCTACGAAGTATCTTCGGACCCCGTTGATGGCGAAGAACGGCGGTTCACCGGTGTATTTTGGGCATTTGGGCCATGTATTGAGGGGTTTCGATATTGCCGTCCTCTTCTTATCATTGATGGCACCCACTTATACGGAAAGTACAAAGGCGTTTTGCTTGTTGCCACCGGAGTTGATGCGGATGGCGGTTTGTTTCCTTTAGCGTTTGCAGTGGTTGATATTGAAAACACAGAGAATTGGGCGTGGTTTTTTGCATGCATTAGATATCATATCCCTAGTATGGGTGCGTGGCCGATTACATTTATATCTGATAGGATGAAAGGAATTCCAAGAGCACTCCAACGTTATTTCCCGTCACCACATGCACATCGTTATTGCTTGCGACATATTAGGGACAACTTCAAGAAGAAATTTGGAAACGGTCAGGTTCAAGATCTTCTTTGGCAAGCCGGTTGTGCAACAGAAAAATTAGTTTATGACCAAATACGTAAGAGGATTAAGTTTATCTCCCGAGATGCACATGATTGGATCGAAACTAGTTTGGGACCACACAATGTTGATAAGTGGGCTTTATGTGAAGATGGCGGGAGACGGTTCTGTATGATGACTACGAACGCTTCAGAGAGTTTCAATGGCGTGCTCAGGGGAGCACGCGTTATGCCAATACAGTCACTAGTTGCTAAAACATTCTACAGACTTAATAACTTCTTTCTACGACGTCACGAACTTGGTGAAAATATCCGCTCGGAGCTCACACCGAAAAATGATGAAATGTTAGCGGCTCGGATTGTACAAGCTCGATCCTTTCATGTCGTAAGATACAGTTTTAATGAATGGGAGATCATTGAGGGAATATCACATAGAGAAAATCGCTCTTACAAAGTTAACATGTTAGTGGATCACTCGTGTATGTGCACTTGCAACGTACCGCAATTACAATGGATTCCTTGTTCACATGTTGTCGCGGCTTGTTCTGATCTAAAAGGTGGTGCGAGGATTTCACACTATGAGTTCGTCGAGGCTTGGTATTCTACTTACAACTATCGACAAACATACAAAGAGTGTTTTTGTCCACCATATGATAGTCGATATTGGACACAAGACGGGCCACTGATATTGCCTCATTGGTGTAAAAGGTCGGCGGGGCGCCCTCGTTCCGTACGAATTAGAAATTGTATGGATGACGGTCGTGAAGGAGTTAGGAGGAGAAATAAGTGTAGTAGATGCGATCAACCGGGCCATAACAAAAATAATTGTCAAGTTAGGATTAGGCGTTGATGTTGTAATTTGTAGCGGTTTCGATCTGTGTTTTCTTCCGTATGTCGATTGTGATTGTTCAATGTTAGGGGTTTCGTTCTGTGTTTGTTTCCGTATGTCATTTGTGATTGTAATTTGTAGCGGTTTCGTGAGTTGTTTGTTTCAGTATCTCATTTGTGATTGTAATTTGTATCGTTTCGTACTATGTTATATAAATTTAATGTTTGGTTTCGAGTTATTGCTTTCTTCACGTTGCGCATTCGTTTGTTGTTTATATATAACTAGATGAGTATTTTAACAGAAAGATCTAACACATTGTGCATTGTCTTCTAATATAATTCTCAGTTATATTCATTATGGATCCGGGACCAATATGCCCCGACGTTTTGACCCTCCAAGCGAGCCACGTTTCAGATTATATTGGCTCAGGACAGGTAAAACATCTTTTGTATATGCTAGTTAGCATTAGCACTAATTTTAATTTTTCGCATTATACTTAATCAATTCTTTTTGACGTGCAGCCTGTACCAGACATCACGATGATCGAGCATTCCCAGAGCCATTCGTCTTGGGTCATTGAGGATGCGAGAGTTCTAGCGCTGATCTCTCAGGCCGATTTTCAGGAGTGTTCGATGGTTCGATATATCAGGCTTGATTGGTCGCTTATCACTGCTTTGATTGAGAGGTGGAGGCCAGAGACCAACACCTTTCACATGCATATAAGGGAGTGCACCATCACTTTACAGGACGTGGCCGTCATACTTGGGCTCCGGATCGATGGGCCGCCAGTTACGGGCACCGATGATCATAGTTGGTCGGAGGTATGTGCCCGGCTTCTTGGACAGGTTCCGGACTTGAGGAGTGGTGCGATGAAGCTATCGTGGCTTCGTCAGACATTTCAGGGCGACATACTAGAGGATGCTAGTATGGAGACGCTTCAGTTCCATGCTCGTGCTTACATATTGCACATGATAGGGTACGTGCTTTTTCCTGATGCGAGCAAGACTCTTGTACATGCACGATGGCTGTCGTTGCTAGAGGATTTTGACGTATGCGGCGCACTGTCGTGGGGTAGTGCGGTGTTGGCATACTTGTATCGAGAACTGAGTAGAGTATCCCTGATGCAGAATAAAAAATTCAAGGGATGCTGCACATTGATACAGATTTGGTCATGGGAGCGCATTCATATTGGACGCCCTACTTTACTTGTGCACCGTGACCTACAGAGGCAGTTTCCTTTGGCGTACAGGTATAATTGTACACACAAATTTTATTCGCACTTAATTTGTACTTATATATTCTCTATTCTGCATATAGGTATAACGTGCGGTATGCTAAGTACCGATCAGCGACGCGCCATCGTGAGTTTTACCGAAATGAGCTTGATAGCCTCCAACACGAACAGGTAAATATAAATCTCAAGTCGTTATGAATATTATAGTTTTGTTGTTGATACTGATAAATTTTTTATTTTATTTCAGTTCAAGTGGAGACTCTATACACCGCCGGAGCTGGATATGCATTCTCTTGCACCCATCTGTCAAGATAGTCCCGACTTGTGGAGAGCCAGAGTTCCATTGATTTGTTGGGAGATCGTGGAGATGCATGTCCCTGACCGTGTGCTACGACAGTTTACGCTCTCTCAGCATGTGCCAAATCCTGTTGAGCAGATCTCTCGTCGACAGCCACCTACTTCGCACCATACCGATTGGGCCGTAGTCCGTGCGGCCTACATAGACAAGTGGGCTCACAGGTGGGATTTCATCCAGGATACGAGGCCCACAGCTGTTGACTATACCTCGTATATGGGTTGGTATTGGGGTATCACACGTAGATGGATCACACGTGACCCACAGCCCTTAGCTGGACACATGCCACGGCCACCGACAGACAGTTACATCCTAGTGGGATGAACGAGAGAGATTACGTAAGTTTCTAAGCTAAATTATAATATTTTTTTCTTGAGTTGGTACTTAATAAATTATTTACCTCACAGGTCCGTGCTTTTGATAGCATTGAGGCTGATATTGATGCGACCGTGCCTGAGATTCAGGATCAGGTGGCGTTAGGGCTCCTCGGCAGGATCAAGAAGACCATAGCACAGGTGTTTCATAAGACTCACGTCGACGAGTTCGCAGGCCGTGAGGACAGGTCTCGATCATTTGGGCAAACGTACACTCGGCGCCGACGGCCAAGTGACGATGACGGCGGCACTTCGCATGCTGATGGAGCCGGCACTTCGCAGCCTCATACACAGCCGGATACTCAGATAGTCGAGGCTCATCAGTGCGGGGGGCGGGGAAGAGCGAGGGGGAGGGGGAAGAGATGGAGAGGAAGGAGAGGAGCTATATTGGGTTGTATTTGAACTTATTTTGTTAAAATTTGTAACTTGTATGAATTTGCAAATACTATACTTTTATGGATCAATTATAGCTCGATATGTGATCTTTTTGCGTATTGTTTGATTCGTGCGTGTTTAAATAATATATATATATTGCAGTAATTATTGTCAACAGGTAAATAGATGTATATATGAGTTAAATAGGTAGACGTATACAAAACATGCACAGCAGCCTGTGCATGTTTTGTAAAACCTGCAACTTCACGGGAGTTGAACTCCCGTGAAGTTGCAGTCTAAATTTCCCAGAGAGCGATTCTCTGGGAAATTTGGCCTGTAACTCCACGGGAGTTCAACTCCCGTGGAGTTTTAACATTACAACAAACTCCACGGGAGTTGAACTCCCGTGGAGTTTATTGAGGAAAATAACCTTCACGGGAGTTCAACTCCCGTGAAGATTAAAAGCGTGGTAAACTTCACGGGAGTTGAACTCCCGTGAAGTTTCGTAAAGTTTTTTAGAAAAACCGACCTGTCGCTGAAACCAGGTCGGTTTTTCTAAATAAATTGGAAACAGGTCGTTTTTTGCAATTAAAACGTAAAAGGGGTTGGTTTTGAAAATTTGTCCCAAAAAAATATTGTAGCACTATTGTAGCAAACACTGTAGCACCGGTGCTCACCCACCACGAACTCGCCTGTATATAGCTCTCACTTGCATTCAGTTTTAATCATCTCAAAACAACTCCTCCTATAGAAGAGAGAAAAAGGAAAAATAGAGAGTTTTTCCTAATATCAAAGAGAGGGTTTGTGAGAATTCTTGGAGTGTATCTTGATCAAGAGAGTGTGTCCTTTTTTATTTAATTATTTTGGAATATAAAAGAACTGGGCGTCGTCGTTGCATCATGTAGTAGCTACGTAAGAATAAACCACGTTATATCTGTGAGTACTGTGATTGAATTTATATCTTTATTCTGTGATTCCAAAATCATTTGGGTGTGTACTGCGTCTCCGTTAGAGGCGTTCTTGTTGATGTATATCCTAACAGTCGATACATGATTTGGATAGGGTTCATTAGTAATAAAGGAGGCATTAAATAAACTGCAGAAACAAACAAAAGGAAGAGGCGGCGCCCCGGGCCCCCCCACACAGAAAGGAGATCCAGTATGTAAAGAATAGGCATTAAACAACCTGTGTTCAGTTTGATAAACGCAGCATAAGAAGCACATTAAGGTGATATAAAGTTTTCATTGCCTCTGGTGGCTTACTGTGCACTTAGTAAAGGAAAACAGAGCCGGAGTGCACCAAAAAATGGGAATAAGAGCACATGAGTTTGACGTAGCCCCAACAGCCATACAGCAAATCATCCAACAACAGCGGATACCGAAAAAGTAAACGATTCTGCTCGCCAACGCATGATCGAATTAACAACGAAAAATCGAAGAATGAAGGCATAGAAGATATTAATATTGACAATTGACGCTCCTCCAACCAAGCAAGGACATCGAACCTAGGATATAGAACTTTATGAGCATATGTAAATTAATGAAAATAAGTACGACAGAACAAAAAGAACCCCCAAAAAAAATAAATGTTTGACAAAGAAATAGTTTTTTCCATGTAGAAATCACCAGGGAAACCTCCTGAATTCTCTAGCCATCATTCGCGTCTGAACTTTCCTTACCTAATGGAGCAAGTACAATATATATAGACATAAATAAATTAAAAGAAAGAAAACAAGTTAACCAAAATTTGGAGATTATTATTAAAATGCTGTGAACATATTGCGTACTTACCTGTTATTTAATCGAGTTTAAAAGACACGCTTGACTGTCATGAATGGTTACTTCTTCGCCACACTAATAACTTTCGAAAAATTCCGAACGTAATAACCTTAAAACACAATGGAAAAGAAAATATATGAATGGTTCCTAGCTTGGTTAAAGGAAGTTTACTCCTTAGATTTCTTCATTTCTAATTTCTTTTCGGGATTTCCATCTAAGCAAACAATAGAAATTAACTTTCTCACACCCATTTTCTTTTCCTTTCTTTCATTTTCACTCAAACCAAATGCGCCCAGAGAGAGGTCTCTTTATAAAATGGTATACAGATGAGACGTTGCTCTTCCATGCCTCCCACACCTACGTTGTCTGACTCGTTCTCCAATGCTTCCACCACCGGAAGATTTTCTGCATATAAAATTAAAGTTTTCAAACATTTCATGGTAGTTGCAATGAGACCGACCCCCCACACCCCACCCTCTCTCCAAATCTTTTGTAGTTGGAAGACGCAATGGGTTGCTAGCAGTAGTATTCAAGGTTTTGATAGCAACATTATTCTTCAAACAAGAGGAACAAGATGAAGGTTGTCGCGCGCCTTTGCGGAAGCATGCTCGCACACCGAACGAGTCCGCAAGTTACGAGAGAAGATTAACAAATCAAACTCGAGTGCAATTCAATCCAAAATACGACAAATCAATCGCAAACACAGAGATATACATGGTTTAGCAATTTACCTACGTCCATGGGAAGAGGATGAGAAGATTTCACTAAATCAAGGAGAGTACAAATGGATACAAATCTCTCAAACACTCATACTAACCCAACCAAAAAATCTCTCAACTTCCTCACAAATTCTCCCTCTCGATATGCTCAGAACACTCTCTAATATCTCCTTAGGAACCCTAGAAATGTTGGGGATTTGAAACAATCAAATCGAACAATTGCTCCTCCGAACCTTGTGTTTGAGAATAGGAAAGTAGGAAAAATCACAGTAAATAAAAGATAAAAAACTTCACGATATCCACTTCACGGCCTCCCAATGCTACTTCCCTGGACTGCTTGCAAACCTGCTCACAACTCCCACTACATGGGCAATGTCCGGCCTCGTGCAAACCATCGTGTACATGAGATTCCCAATGACCGAAGAATATGGCACCCTGCTCATATGCTCTATATCTGCATCTATCTTAGACGATTGCTCTTCAGATAGCTTGAATTGGCTTCCAATGGGCGTGCAAACAACATTAGCATTCTGCGTGTTAAACCTCTAAAGTACATTCTCGATGTATTCATATTGACTCAACATCAACGTCCTTTCAGCCTTATCTCTACGGATTCGCATCCCTAGAATCTGTTTCGTTGCACTCAGATCCTACATAGCAAACTCATTTGTCAACTGCTTCTTCAATCTGTTTATCTCCTCTAAACTCGGTCCTGCAACTAATATATCATCAACATACAATAACAATATGATAATGTTAGACCCTAGAGGGGGGTGATTAGGGTCTTATGCTAATCTAATCCGATTAAATGCCAATTAAAATTAATTAACAAATATATTCTTGCAAGATAGATATACAAAGAGTTATGTGCAAGAATATGGAATATACACAAGATGATATATCCTATATGATAGAAGTATATGCAAGGATATATAAACAACACAAGATGATATATCCTACCAAAGAGATATAGACAAAGTATATGCAAGGATATAAAATTAACACAAGGATGAATTAATCATAAACTAGATAGAGGGAAAAACAACAATGAGTAATTGACGAAGGCATTATGAATAATAAGCACGAATATAAAAGTACGCCAATGCAATCACAAACAAAGCGATATGTTTACGAGGTTCGGTCCCCACGACCTACGTCCCCGCTCCTCACCTCGAGGAGATCTCCACTATCACAACCGGATTTTCTACTTTTACCCGAACAACGTTTACACCTCACAATACAATCACTATGCAATC
>BQKN01000645.1:627383-695310 GCA_022839385.1 Asparagus kiusianus | reverse complement strand
ACCCAAGCTTGATCTTGATCTTCATTGAGCTCAACTTGGTACACGTTACGGATGAAGCTAAACTTGGATCTTGAACTTGAATTGTACGATGCTTCACTCCACAATTTCGCCAACCTCCATTTGATATCGTCGTTAAAGCGCTATTCCATCCATCCTCCAACAACGTTGTTTGTCTACAATAAATACAAAAACACAAATACTAGACAAACAACATTAGTGGTAAATTGTTTGTTGAACATCATCAAAACAAGAAGGCCAACAGATAAAACTGGACTCGAACATCTTGAGGTAGCAACAATGATCTGAATTGCATCTTCTGTAGCCATTGTTCTGCATGCTTGTACCACTATCTCGGGGCGTGTTTCAATCCGTACAAGCTCTTCTTTAGCTTACACACTATATCTTCCTTTCCTTCTTCAATGAAATCAACATGTTGTTTCATGTAGATTTTTTCATCCTAGTCACCATGAAGAAAGGCAGTCTTCACATCTAACTGCTCAAGATAGAGATTTTCTACAGCTACTAAGGTCAACACCACTCTGATGGTTGTGAGCTTCATAATGGAGAAAAATATCTCTGTATAGTCCACTCCTTCCCGTTGTTAAAACCCCTTCACGACTAATCTGGCCTTGTATCTCTTACTTTCATCACTCTCCTGCTTGACCCGATAGACTCATTTGTTATGCAAGGCTTTCTTCTATACAGGTAGCTAGACTAACTCTCATGTCTCATTAGTGTGTAGAGAATGCATCTCCTCTTGCATCGCATGCTCCCACTACTGAGATTCACTCACTTGCATAGCCTCCTCATAGCACTCCGGTTCTCCACTATCAAAAACAAATAATCAAGTGATGAGAGATATCTGGGATTCGGTTTAGGTATCATGAATAACCTCCTAAGCTCCACGTCCTGGGTAGTCGTCTCTGCACCTAGAGAGGCCTCCATTCTTCGATCAGAATTAACTTTGTCGCCCCTATTTAGAAGTTCCTCCAAATCCATGTACTCGGATCCACCTGTATCTGTAGTGCTGCTCTCACTGCTTTGTCTATCATTGGCATTGTCCCGTTCTTGTACATCATCCCTCATTGAATATCATATCCATGCTTTTGATGATCTTCCTGTTCTTCTCATCCCAAAGACGATACCCGAACTCATCAATGTTATATCTAATGAATGTGCACTTCTGTGACTTAGCCTCTAGCTTGTTCCTGACATGGTCACTGATATGAACATATGTAGGGGTGGAAATAAACCAAATAATTAATAAATGGTTCGATAATTGTTCAAATAACTATTCGATCATATTTGATTTGGTAGTTCATTTACCACTAAACAAATATTTTTTAGTATTCGAGTTTACTAAAGAATATAATTTAACCAAATGTATATTCGATTTGTTTATCTATTAAATATTCGCTTAAAATTTGATCACAACTTATTATTTGTATTATTGCACATATGATGTTATATTGTTAACCCATTTACCATTGTTACTTAAGTTTTATGTACTGATTTTAGGACTTAAATAATCTTAAATCCGTTTTCTAATTAAATTTTTGATTAAAATATATATACATCATATATTATAAAGGAATAATTTTTATTTATGAATTTTAATACTATTTGGAAATTAAATTCTTTAGCGGAATAAATATAGTTTGGTATTCGATAAGAATTTGTGAATATTCATGAATATTTATCAAATACCAAGTATTCGAGTTCGAATTCGAAAAACTAGATATGTGAATATTAGAGTCCACATTCGAATTCGATAATTTTAAACAAATACAAATACGAACACCTTAGCATTCGATTCGATTCGATCGTTTACCACCCCTAAACATATGCCACACAACCAAATACTCGCAAATGTGAGAGATTGATCTTCTTGTCACTCCAAACCTCTTCTGGAATCCCGTAATCTAATGGAACTGATGACCCATGATTAATCAAGTACGCTGTCGTATGCACCGCATCCATCCAAAATGTCTTAGGCAGACCTGTATATAGTCGCATGCTCCTAGCACACTCCGTCAATGTCATGTTCATCCTCTCTGCAACGTCGTTTTACTACGGCGTCTCTGGAGTAGTCCTCTCCAAACGAATCCTATTTAGAGCACAGAACTTCTTGAACTCCTCCAGCTCGTATTCTCCACTGTTGTCTGATCTCAAACACTTTACCTTCAGATTTGTCTCGTTCTCCACCATGGTCTTTCACTTCTTGAAGATCCCGAACACCTCTGACTTGTGCTTCATGAAGTATATCCACACCTTCCTCAAGTGTTCGTCGATGAAGGTGACATAGTACGGCAAGTACGCCGAACCGTCAAGAGAAGACACGCTAGATGGACCCCATACGTCAGTATGAACTAACTCTAACTTCTGAGCTTTAGGTGGCCTTCCACCCTTCTGGATTCTAACTCTCTTCTGCTTTCTAAAGATGCAGTCCTAACAAACACCGACTTTCACGAAATCGATGCCGGTTAGCTTCCCCTGTGAATGTAGAATCTTTATCCCCTTCTCGCTCATGTGTCTCAATCTATTGTACCACATATCTGTACTCTCTTTGCCAGCTACAATTACAAAAGTGTCACTCGCATGTGAGGTGAGGTAGAGAGTTCCTGTTTTTTTACCTCAGGTAACAACCATAGTACCGTTTGAGATCCTCCACGAATCCCCGGTAAATATCGAAATATAGCCTTCTGCTCCAAGCTGACCAACCGAAATAAGATTCCTCTTCAACTTCGGTATGTGTCTCACGTTCTTCAGATTCCACTTGGAGCCCTTCAACTGTATTTGCACATCTCCTCTTCCAACAATACTACAGGGTTCATTATCCCCCAAATATACTTTCCCAAAGTCCTCTGCTACATAGTTATGAAGAAGCTTCCTATTAGCAGTAGTGTAGAATGAGGCTCCTGGGTCAATGACCCAGGAATCAAAATCGTTGTCCATAGCTAGGATCAAGGCATCATGCACGATATTAGCCTTCTGCTCATTCGCGTCTTTTTTGTGCTTTACGAGCTGAATACATATGGCCCGCTTGGCCGCAGTTCCAACACTTCCTTTTGATAGGCCTAACTTTCAAGTTTGACATCTTCTTGTTTGATTTCGACTGATTCATGTTCTGATTCCCCTTCTTCTGGCTTCTGCCTCTTTGCTCGAAATTTAAGGCTGAACCCGAACCTTCTGATTCGGGCGATTTCCTTCTAACCTCCTCGGATAGAATCATGCTAACAACCTCGCTCAGCTTTAACTTGTCCTTCTACGCCGAATTGCTGATTGTCATCACACAACTTGCCCAACTATCCGGCAACTGTGATAGCATCAATAGGGCCTGCATTTCGTCATCGAACGTGATGTCTACGAATATGAGTTGATCAACAATCGTGTTAAACTCGCTGAGGTGCATTGTGAAGGAGCGTCCTTCTGCCATCTTGAAATTAAAAAGTGTCTTGACGAGATGCACATTGTTTGCGGTAGACGATTGCTCGTACATCTTCGTGAGTGCTTCCATAAGCCCCACCGTCGTCATCTCCTTCAATATGTTGTGTGCGACTGTCTTAGCGAGCGACAACCGGATTTTCCCTAGAGCCTTCTTATCCAGTATCTCTCAATTCTCGTTTGACTCTTCTTTCTTCTTTCACTTAGCCTTGCCCATCAACAGGTGATACAAGTCCTTTTGGTACAGATAGTCCTCCATCTGCGACTTTCAGTAGGCGAAGTCTGAACCGTCAAACTTCTCGATCTTAAATGTGTTTTCCTCTGTCATGGCTCTCTCACAATTCTTCTGAACGAAGCTCTGATGCTCTGATACCGGTTGTTGGGGATTTGAAATAATCAAATCGAACTCTTGCCCTTTCGGACCTTGTGTTTGAGAGTAGGAAAGTAGGAAAAATCACAGCAAATAAAAGATAAAAACTTGCAGGAAAGTAAACAAGAAAGAACACACCAGATTTAACGAGGTTTGGCAATCGTGCCTATGTTCTCGAGAGCCACTCCACACAATTCTTTGATTAATATTGAAGAAGATTATAATGCCCACAAATAAGATCTAATCTCTATGCGATCTCTCTAAAGAATTCTCTCAAACCCTCTTTTCTGATGTCTTATCTCTTCTAAGTCGTTCCATATATATAGAAAACCTAAAACCAAAACAGACTAGGAATTCTAAAACTAAAAAACAAAACAAATTAGGAATCCTAATAACCTGTTACCAAAACATATTAAGAATCATGTTACCAAAACAGATTAAGAATCTTGTTACCAAAACAGATTAGGAAACCTGTTATCCAACAATTTGTTTGATTCTAGTTTTAAGTCTATATCCCTTAGACTAACAAGAAAATCGTGTTTCAATATATACCAAAACACAATCCCAAAGAAAATAGGAAACAAAGCCCAAGGCCCAGCACGACACGTGGTCGGCCGCGACGATCGACCGAAACCAACGACATAACCTAAGAAACATTACAAGGTCTCGCGGTCGACCGCCACCGTCGACCGTAACCAATTGACAGAAATTAAAATCCACTACAGGGTTTGGCAGTCGACCGCACCAAGTCCAGAAACCACTCAGGCTTTTGTGCACGTTTTCGATCGACCGCGCTTGCCTCGCAATTGACTGCTGGAGATCCAAACATGTATTCTGTTTTTTCTCTTCAATTCTCCACCTCGGTGAAGTTTTCCAAAAACTAAGCCGACACCAAACAAAAAGCATCATTACGTTGTTTCTCAAAACTCGGCTACACCAATGTGGTTGCCTACGAACCCCCTCTCCCGAAGGATCAAGTCGTTCGTAGTTTATCCAAATGGTCATCAACAGTCTCAACAATCACGAATGTGCAATAAGTTTCGACAATGATCAAACTTGTTGCTCGGAACCACCTTTGTGAGCATATCCGTCGGATTATCCTTCGTGTGGACCTTCACAATTTTCATATCATCATCTTCAAGAACATCCTGAACGAAGTGATAACAAAGGTTAATGTGTTTCGTCCTCGCATGAAAAACCTGATTCTTTGCCAAATAGATAGCACTCATGTCATCGCCATAAAAAGTGACGGACCACTGCGAAACACCAAGTTCCTCCAAAAGTCCCCGAAGCCAAATAACCTCCTTCACAGCCTCTGTAAACGTCATATACTTTGCCTCCGTCGTCGACAAAGCCACCATAGACTGTAATGTGCATCTCTAACACACCGGCGCATGGGTCAAAATGAATACATACCCCGTCGTAGACCGGTGCTTATCCAAATCTCCAACATAATCTGAATCAACATAGTCAATGCACAACTGCCCACCTCTAGTGTCCCGCTCAAAAACTAAACCAAAATTGAGAGTACCTTGAATGTACCTCAAAATCCATCTCACAGCCTCCCAATGATCTACTCCTAGATCGTGCATGTATCTCGAAACTATGCTCACCACCGGTGACAAATCCGGCCTCATACATATTGTAGGCAATAAAAATTTCCTTTATCCCTGTACAACTTGGAAGAAGCAAAAGAGCTTAAGGGTCCATCTCTGGAAAGGCAGGCAGACTCCCCGGGAGTCCGCCCAACTCAGGCTGACTCCCCGAGAGTCGACCTGACTCAGGCTGACTCCCCGAAGAGTCTAGCCCCCAAGACGACTCGAATGGCCGACTCCCCGAAGAGTCCAGCCCCCCCAGATGACTCAAATGGCCGACTCCCCGAAGTCCAGCCCCCAGACGACTTGAAGTAGCGAAGACCCTCTCGTCGACTCGAAGTGGCCGAGACCTCCTCGTCGATTCGAATGGCAGTGTCAGACCGCCCCTCGTCTACTCGAAGAGGCGGAGACCCCCTCGTCGACTCGAAGGGTGGTGTCAGTCCGTACTTCAAAAACCAAGTGGTCGAGACCCCCTCGTCGACTCGAAAGGCGGTGTCAGTCCGCCCCTCGAAGACCAAGTGGCGGAGACCCCCTCGTCGACTCGAAGAGCAGTGTCAGTCCGCACTTTGAAGACCAAGTGGTCAAGACCCCCTCGTCGACTCGAAGGGCCGAGAGCCCCTCGTCGACTCGAAGTGGCAGAGACACCCTCGTCGACTCATAGGGCAGTGTCAGTCCGCACTTCGAAGACCAAGTGGCCGAGACCCCGCTCGTCGACTCGAAAGGCCGAGACCCCCTAGTCGACTCGAAGGCCAGTCTCCCGTTCGAAGTCGACTTGCCAAGAGACCTCGAGACGACATCTCTTCATGTCGACTCGAAGAGCGGGGTCAGCCTCCCGCTCAAAGATGACTCGCCAAGAGACCTCGGGACAGCACCCCTTCGTGTCGACTCGAAGGGCGGTGTCAGTCCGCCCTTCGAAGACCAAGTGGCTGAGACCCCCTTGTCGACTCGAAGGGCGATGTCAGTTCACCCCTCAAAGACCCAAGTTGTCGAGACCCCTTCGTCGACTCGAAGGGCGATGTCAGTTCACCCCTCAAAGACCCAAGTTGTCGAGACCCCTTCGTCGACTCGAAGGGCGGTGCCAGTCTCCCTCCAGAAGTCGACTCGCCAAGACCTCGGGACGACACCCCTTCGTGTCGACTCAAACGGCGGTGTTAGTCTCCCTACAGAAGTCGACTCGCCAAGAAGATCTCAGGACGACACCCCTTCTTTTCGACTCGAAGGGTGGTGTCAGTCTCCCGCTCGAAGACGACTCGCCAGCATAAGTCGAACCCGCCCAGCTCACCAGCATGAGTTGGGGCCCACTTGAGTCGTCTGATTCACCCGCACAAGTCAAGATTGCCAAACCCCGCCTGTTTGGCCGACTTGCCAACACGAGTCTAACCTCCCTGATTGTTGAGCTCGCCCACTTGAGCTAAAAGCTCGCCTGTAGACTTGAGCTCACCTAAAGGCTAAGCTCGTCTGACAGCCTGAAGCTCGCCTGTACGGGTTGTTTGGTGGAAATTTGATGTAACAAGACAATGAAAGAAAATTTAACTTGTATTCTCTCAAAATCGATTACAATTTGGATTCCGATTACAAAAGAGAGGAGAATGAATTTGACTCTCCCCTTTGTTTAATTCTGGGTTCTTCACGGTGGCGATGGAGTGCCTCCCTGGAATGCTCGCGTCGAGTTTGCTCTCCGTTGATGATCCGAAGGTCTTGATTCACTGGAACGATATCTTCTCCTCACGATTTGACGCTGTGGAGAACTTGCGTGGCAAGTCTTAAAACTTTGACCGAGTTTAGAAGAACTTACAGGGCAAGTTTGAAACTCTGACCGAGTTTAGAAGAACTTGCAAAGCAAGTTTTAAAACTCTGGACGAGTTGATAACTCAGATCGAGTTTGAAACTCTATGAAAGAGTTGATTTAAACCGAAAGTTCGGTTAATAAGCCAAGGCCGAATAATCTCAAAGGCTTCAATAAAAGCCTTCCAAAATGATTCAAGAGCTCCTTCAAGTCACTGATCTCCAAAGCTCCTTGTTGCTGCAGAAAGCGGCAAGATGCCCGATCAAGGATCCCCAAAAAGTCAGCCAAAAAAGAGCCTCTGAACTCAGTTGAGTTTTGAGGTATTTATAGGGGATTAAGGGTGTAACTGCCCCCTTAAATATCTCCTTAATAAGGGTTTAATGAGGTGTAATTGCTCCCCATAAATCTCTCCATGATAGGGTAGTGATCCCTTAAAATCTTGGGGAGAAAACAGTTCTGGAACCGCTCAAATCGTGCTTGAACGAGTCAAAACGCTGAAAACAGTGTTCTGGGCCCGAACTGTGCGTTTATGGAGCTGAAACGCAGAGTTAGGCCAGAAAACGCACAGTTGGGCCTGTAAACGCACAGTTGGCCTGAAAACACACAGTTGGGACATTTTAGGCTGAAAACGCACAGTTGAGCCTGTAAACGCACAGTTGGCCTGTTTCAGGCTGAAAACGCACAGTTGAGCCTGTAAACGCACAGTTGGCCTGTTTCAGGCTGAAAACGCACAGTTGAGCCTGTAAACGCACAGTTGGCCTGTTTCAGGCTGAAAACGCACAGTTGAGCCGTTTTAGCGATTAACTCTGCGTTTTGATGTTGAAAATGCAGAGTTGAGCCTGTTTAAAGGCTGAAAATGCACAGTTGGGCCGTTTTAGAGATTAACTCTGCGTTTTGATGTTGAAAACGCAGAGTTGGGCCGTAGCTCTGCGTTTTGATGTTATATCACAAGGATAACCTCTGCGTTTTGACGTTATAACGCTGGTTCGACCTGTGCGTTTTGACTCAGTAATGCAGAGGCGAACCCTAGGCGGGCTTGGCGAGCTTCAGGCTAAGTCCAATGTTCTGATGAAGCCCAGTCTTGCAGACGGACTTCAGAACATAACTTGCTACGAAAAACAGGTCATAACTTTCAAACCGTAAGTCGGAATTGGACGAATTATATATGAAAATCGGCTATCTCGACGAGACAGAGCCATCCGAACCAGGCCGAAGGCTTCGGTTCGCTTCCTCCGTTTCGCCAAATTCCTTATGGTTTGAGAGATATCTGCATTTTAATATGAAGAGACCGTCGATTTGTAGTCTCTTTTGCTAGAGCGCCACAAAGATCGTCATCTTGTAACTTTCGTCTTGGCTCCTTGAAAATATAAGAGTCGTCAGATTGCAACTCCCGATGTTGATTGTGAAAGCTGTTGAATTGGGGCTTTCATTAGTTGTTGTGAAGGTCGTCAGATTGTAACCTTCTACGTGGAAATCCTCAAATTGTAGCCTTCTGGAAGTCGTCAGATTGTAACTTCCATCATCAGTGTTTGATGGAGAATCAACTATCTATTGTGATTTTTAGACAGCCTACACGGGTCAAGCTCGCTTGCACGAGCCAGACTCGCCTGACCTCCTCGCCAGCACGCTTGTCAACTATCCACTTGGGGTATGGGAACAGTCAGATCGATGGTCATATCCCACATTTTATGGGGGAGAGCATGACGCTCCTCACCTAGGCATGACCATAACGGGATTGGCCAGAACTCTCCTAGTCTACAAATAGCCATTGATGGCTACAAGAATAGGCGGCTGACAAGACCCCCTAGGTGGTCACATCCCGCACCTAGGGCGGCTGGTACTCCTCACCCCTACTAGCGGTCAAATCCCATAAATCAAGGGATGGTCCATGTCATCATTTGCCTATTTAAAGCCACATTTGACCAACGTTCAAGGGATTGATTAGCTACTTGGTTTTAACTGGCTAATCATCCAACTTCTGAAAGTTGAACCTTAGCTCATTTATTAAAGGCTCCCTTTTTAAAGTAGACTCGATCTGAACTCTCTGATTTGAGGCTCATTGGCTCTTTGCAAACTCTTGCATGGTAGCTTTTAGTAAACTCGATCTGAACTCTCAGATTTGAGGCTCATTAGCCCTTTGTGGACTCTTGCATAGTAGTTCTTTGCAGACTCGTCTGAACTCTCAGACTTGAGGCTCTTAAGCTCTTTACAAACTCTTGCATTGCAGCCCCTTCCAAGTAGTCGGCCGACAAACGCAAGCACTTGTTTGTCCTCGGGTAGACTCGAACCCAATCACCTCGGAGCTTCTACTGAGTATTGAATCTCCAACCACGACTTCGATCGTATCATCCAAGAGAAACAAACTCGACACAACTATCGAGGGAAAAGCGGCCTATCGCTACCGAAGAACTCACGTTAAACAAAAAGGGCATTCCCTTCTTCTCTGTTGTAAAACATTGATTATTAGTTTGTAATAAGTCATTCTTATAAACACAAACGATCCCTCGTCGGGAAGTCAATTTTTACACCCTACACATACCATCGCGTACATCAAACTCCCAACTGCACTCGCATATGGAGTCTTCGACATCAGTTCACTATCTTCAACTGTCTTCGGTAAAAAGTCAGCTGAAAGTTTCAAATGGGCTCCCAAAGGTACATTAACTGGCTTCGTAGCCATGCTAACATTAAACCTCTGTAGAACTTCTTTAAATAAGCCACATGTGTCAAATAAATTTCTTTGTCTGTGCCGATCTACAACTCCAAAATGCGGTTTGCCTCACCCAAATCCTTCATCTCAAACTCCTTTGAAAGCTGAATTTTCAACTAATCTATAGCGGATCTGAAAATAGAAGCAACCAACATGTCATCAACATAAAGCAACAAATAAATGTATGCACCTCCTTTCAACTTACGAGAATACACGCAATGATCAAATTGGCTCCGAGTGTACGAATGACCAATCATGAAACCATTAAATCGCCTATACCACTGTCGAGGAGATTGCTTCAAACTGTATAGCGATTTCTTCAACCTACAAGCCAACTTATCCTTCCCTACAGCTCGGAATCCTAATGGCTGAGTCATATGTATTTCTTCATCAAGATCGCCATGAAGAAATGTCGTCTTCACATCCAACTGATCTAACTCCAAACCAAGGTTGCTGATAGCGGATCGCGGCGCGTCGCGGCGAGGTACCGCTAAGGCTATTGCGTGCTATTACGGCGAAATAGCGGCAAATAGCGCACGGTCAAATAGCGGTCAAATATAAATATATTTAAATATTCTAAATAATAAGAAAAATCATATAAAAATCTAAAAAATCTACAAATGCATACTTGATGCCTAAACATGAAATAGATGTGTAATAATTACATAATATTAACAAAGTACTATAATTATAAAGATTAAAGAATGAAAAAATGTACTTGTTTATCAAAAAGACCGTTTTTTGTTCCATTTCTTCAACTTTCAAGTCTCTAATATAAAAATGCTCAACAATAAAAAAAACATTGATTAGTAACATCATCATTTTATTAACAACTAGAAATTTGACCTAAAAAGTAAAATATCCAAGTATAAATAAATGACTAAATGAGCAAAGCAAGATAATATCATATGATATATAATAACTCAATTATATGTTTGAATTTTGAAATTAACTCAACCCAACCTAATTTGTTTTTATTATGCATGATTGCTCAACGCAACAATCAGCTCATCCCACTAAAAATACTCAAGTTATTGTGAATGTTTATCTTCATCATAACCTTATACAGAATTTAGATTTCACAGAAGGGTAAAACACATATTTTCCTTTTTAAACTAGACACATCTCACTCCAGCAAAAATTTTGAAAAGAAAAAAGTTAAAAAGAAAAAAATTAAACAGAAAAGAAGACCCGTCCTGCTCCTGCTAAATTTTAATCATCACAAGATATTATCTAGTCCAGTACAATCTCTCCATGTACGTCCCCCGTTCCCATCTCCCCATAAAACTTTTCACACAAGCTCAATCATCACCGTCCATTCTATCCATGGGTATATCCGACGGTTAATATTTCAACAATAATCTCAGTGCTTCCTCACCGCTACCCTTTACCCAAAATTCAGCCCCGGTTCCTCCTTTCAGAAATGTTCGTCCTACCCAAACTCAGTCATTTATTTTTTTCCGCTTCCCAACAGAGACGATGCCGACGAAGCTGCTGTTGGCTTGACCGGAGACTGGAGAGACAGTGAACGAGTGATGACTTGATCGGAGGAAGTGAGAGAAAGGTGAGTCGTCGTTGTTGGGTGCAGGATCGGCGCTGGAAGTCATCGCCGGCGGCAACGTTGACGGCGCTGGAAATCGTCTCGAGGCAGAGATGTCGGGAGTCGGGAGAGACCAGAGAGGCGGCTAGGGCAAAGGTGAGAGGGTTTTATTGTAATGGGTGCGGGTTGGGTTCGGGTCGGGTTTGAGGAGACGTTTATTAAAACCCGTAGCGGAATTTACCGCTTTTTCCCCACTTTTCAGCGCTACAGCGCGCAATTAGCCGCGATTCGAGCAAATAGCGGTTTTTGTCCGCCTAACCCACCCGCAAACCCCTTAAACGGGGCGGCAAAGGCCCGCGACCGCTAATGGCGGCGCTATAGCGCCGCTATCCACCGCTTTTTACAACATTGCTCCAAACCATATTGTGCCACCAAAGCTAGCAAAATCCGAATCGAATAGTGTTTCACCACAGGAGAGAAAACCTCGTTATAATCAATACATTCCTCCTGTGCATAGCCATTCGCAACCAACCTAACTTTGAACCTCACTGGAGTGCCTTCAATGCCCTCCTTCGTGTATACCCACTTACAACCAATTGTCTTCCGCCCCTTTGAAAGCTCAACAAGCTCCCATGTATCGTTCTTGTGAAGAGACTTTAATCCTACTGCATAGTTACCTACCACGAATCAGCCTTCAAACTCTGCTCGGCCTCTCTGAATGTAGTAGGCACCAACTCATCAATACTCTCCACCGGAAGTGCATATGCAACTACTGTGTCGGTATACCGTGCTGGCATCCGTATGTCTCTCCTGTCTCTGAACCGTAATAGAATCCTGAACCTGAGCCATCGGTCCCTGGTCCTGCACATCTATACATGTATCCTCCTTGTTATCGACGTGCTCGCCTGGTGTCACCTCAGTCGGCACTCTAATAGATACTGTACCAACTGGATAATGTGGAACTGCATCAATCTCCATCACCTGTGATATCTCCTCCGTCGAGTCGCTCTCCACATGATGAGAACTGGGAAGCTTCAAGATAGAAGCATCATCAAACATGATGTCTCTACTCAGCACAATCTTTCTATCAACTAGATCTCATAGCTTGTATCCCTTAATACCATGCTTGAATCCTACAAATATGATCTTCCTAGCTCGAGGTTCTAATTTATCTGTCTTCACATGATAAAATACAAGGCACCCAAATACCTTGATCTGGTCATAGTCGTGTGTTGGCTCTCCCGATCACATCTCCATATGGGCCTTCCCCTCAATCGCAGATGAAGGTAACATGTTAATGATGTGGCTCGCATATGATAGTGTCTCAGCCCAAAAGATCTTCTCCAAACCACTCTGCGACAATAAGCATCGGACCTTCTCCAGTAAAGACTGATTCAACCTCTCTGTCACCCTATTTTACTGTGATGTATGACTAAATGCGAAGTATCTCTCTATGTCATCATCTCGACATAGCTACTGAAAGGGGTCTAATATGTACTCACCGTTGTTGTCGGATTGCAACGTCTTGATATTTCTCCCAGTCTACAACTCTAATCTTCTCTTCCACTCCACAAATAACTCTAGGACTTCATCCTTATGTTTCATGGTGTACACCCAACAACGTCTAGAATAGTCATCAGCGAACGTGACGAACCAATATCGACCACCAAGTAATACTGTCATGGTGGGACCCTAAACATCTGTGTGCACGTAATCTAGGATACCCCTCGTCCTATGAATGGCAGTCCCGAACTTCACCTTCGTCTTCTTGCCAAGAATACGGTGCTCACAGAACTCAATCTTCTCACTCTTGGCTCCATTCAATAGCACCTGCTTGCACAAAGCCTACAGTGACTTTTCTCCTGTGTGCCCTAACCTGTAGTGTCAAAGTCTACTCATGTTCGCCTCTGAAATAGTTGAAGCTACCTGGCCAACTTCGGTGCTCCCCTTCAGATAATACAGGTTTCGACTACGAACTCCCTTCATCATCACCAAAGATTCCTTAGTAACCTTTACTACAACATCTTCAAAGGTCACATTGAATCCATTTGCCTCCAATGCTCCAACAAAAATAAAATTCTTCTTTAGCTGAGGAACAAATCTCACCTCTTTTAATTCACAGACTACTCCATCGCGCATCTGGATCCTCACGGTACCTATCCCACAAATACCACAGGATTAATCATTTCTCATGACAACAACACCCCCATCGAGTCTCAAATAAAGCAAACCAGTCTCGCATGTGAGTCACATGATAAGTAGCGTCAGAATCAAGTATCCAATCTGATGCATCCACATGGTTCACCTCTGGAGTAATCAGTAGAGAAAAGCTCGAACTATCGGAATCATCGTCTTTCGCAACATTCACTTCATTGGCCTTCGGGCCCTTCTTCTTGCTATTTTCCTTCTCCTTGAGCTTCGGGCAGTCTCTCTTTCAATGTTCCTATTCCTTGCAAAACGCACACTGGTTCTTAGCTAACTGGTGATGTCCTCTAGACTTCGACCTTCTCCTATTACCACCTCGGATATGGGCTTATACCTATCGTCGTTAAGACCTCTCCTGAAGTACTAGCGCGGGAAGTCTCCTTGTTCTTCCTCCTCAAATCATAGTTCGTCAAAACATTAGTAACTTCACTTACTATATGTTATAGAAGATCTCCCGTTCAACAACGTAAGCATGAAGGTATCATACTCCTCATCCGGTAATGAGCCCAAAAAAATAATAGCATTGTACTCATCCGTAATCTTCTCATCCACATTGGCCAAGTCCGATAACAACTTAATATAGTTGTTTACATGAACTGCTAGTGAGGTGCCCCTGGACATCTGAAATCTAAACAATTTTCGCAGTGAGTGCAAACGATTCTCAACACTCTTCATCAGGTACTTATTATTGAGAATCTCGCACATCTTCATTGCAGACGTCACTCCAATCACATCATACTTCAGCTCATGTTCCAAACAGAACCTGATCACCCAACAAGCGTTCATATTCATCTATTCTCATACCGTCTCTTTATATTTTGGTGGCCTCTCATGGACCGTGATGGTCTCCTCCAAATTCTGAGCATTAAACGCATCTTGTACGTCGCTCATCCACAAACTAAAATTGATCTTGCTGTCATATTTAACCATACTAATTTTAGTGTTCTGAAAACCAACTTGAACTGTACCTGTCATCTTGCTGCTTTCACCAACTTCTTCTCTCATACTCGCAAACTCTAAATTATAGAGAAAAAAATTTGAACTTGATAGAATTTAGAAGTTACCCAATTGAACCCTAGAACGGATTCTAAATAGATCTCCTAACCACACGAGGAAAACGAAATCTTCAATGACAATCCTAAACACTATCTCCAATGAAGCCTAAAACTCCAATAACCAAGCTTCCACAACGAATCTTCCTCCACCTAATGCCAAAACCCTAGATCTAAAACATGGCTCTGATACCAATTGCCGCGCGCCTTTGCGGAAGCGTGCTCGCATACAGAACGATTCCGCGAGTCACGGGAGAAGATTAACAAACCAAACTCGAGTGTAATTCAATCCAAAATACGACAAACCAGTCACAAACACAGAGATATACGTGGTTCGGCAATTTGACTACGTTCACGGGGAGAGGATGGAGAGATTCTACTAAATCAAGGAGAGTACAAAGGGTTACAAATATCTCAAATACTCAAACTAACCCAACCAAAAGATATCTCAACTTTGCTCACAAATTCTCCCTCTCAATATGCTCAGAACACTCTCTAATCTCTCTTTAGGAATCATAGAAAATCGTGTTTCAATATATATCAAAACACAATCCCAAAACAAATAGGAAACAAAACCCAAGCCCAGCATGACACGCGGTCGACCACGGCGGTCGACCGAAACCAGCGACAGAACCCAGGAAACATTACAGGGTCTCGCGGTCGACCGCCACAGTCGACCGCAACCAATCAACAGAAACTAAAATCCACTACATGGTTTGGCGGTCGACCGCACCAAGTCCAGAAACCACTCAGGCTTTTGTGCATGTTTCCGATCGACCGCTGGAGATCCAAACTTGTATTATGTTTTTTCTCTTCAAAGGCAACCACTACTATAACAACGGAAGTTGTCAAGTACAATCCAATTTTGTCCCTCATGTGCCTATGGCTCTTCTTGATACGAGTCGTCGTGCGAACACCTTTGATCGCGGAATTATCAAAGGTGGGTTGAGAAGTGGATGACAGAAACACAAGAACAATTCAGTATGTGACGAAGGAAAATACCCTCTCTAGATTATGAGTATGAAAAGATTACAATCCCTCTCTCACAATCTCACTAGAATCGAGAACAAACTCTTAATTCTCTCTAAAACCCTAATCTCTCTTGATTAGAATTTCACTTTGATTACATCTGATTCTCTCTAGATCAAAACTGATCTCTCTTAGACCTAATCTCCTTAGATATACATCTCTAATAATCTTCTCTGTTTAGAAACCCTAAACAATCTCTTATATAGATGTAACAACGTGGATGGCAAAGTAGTAAATAACCAGCCAAAACCCCATAGGAATTCATGCAAATAGAAACCCAAACGAACTAGGAATCCTTCGATGGGTCGAACTAGGAATCCTTCGATGAGTCGACTTATGTGCACATGAGTCGACTCATGACACATGGGTCGACTCATGACACATGTGTCGACTCATACAGTGATGAGTCGACTCATCAGAGACTTTTGACAAAACGACTGAGTTTCATGAGTCGACTTATGACAGGCATGAGTCGACTCAACTTGATGAGTCGACTCATGATATGAGTCGACTCACGGGAAGAAAACTGTATGCTTCGATTCTTCGATTCGCCGTCTCGTTTCACGTTTCAACCTGTGTTCCACTGTGTTGTTTTACACCTATATTCTTAAGTTACCATGAGAATCATCTATCCTCAAGCTCACATGAGGATCGCTAAGTTCCGAAGAGAAGATACACCCGTATCATGGGTCCCTTCTTTAGGAACTTGAAGTCATATTCAAGTTAGAACTTCAGCTGAGGAAACTCGCGAGCTCCTCCATCCCTGTTGAACCACTTAGTCTTGCTAGGAACCTGACATTGACGTCCAATGAGAAACGACTCCTTCGTCCCCGCCTCGTCATGGTCGTCTTCCGCTCCAACATGCAATCTTCCTTCAGCGGCTCCTCTCTATCAAACCACAAGTCTTCAACATGTGACAAGATCACCCTGTCGTCACCTTCATCATTTTTTCTTTCTTAATTTATGGACTCCTTCCAATGAAATAAGGATCGCCTAGCTTCTTATATTGCGATCGAGTCAGGATCATACACAGGATGCCCCCTTCACAGGATCTTATTTGCTCTGATACCAACTTGATACGAGTCGTCGTGCGAGCACCTTTGATCGCGAAATTATCAAAGGAGTGTTGAGAAGAGGATAACAGAAACACAAGAACAATTCAGTATGTGGCGAAGAAAAATACCCCTTAGATTATGAGTATGAAAAGATTACAATCCCTCTCTCACAATCTCACTAGAATCGAGAATAATCTCTCAATTCTCTCTAAAACCCTAATCTCTCTTGATTAGATCTCACTTTGATTACATCTGATTCTCTCTAGATCAAAACTGATCTCTCTTAAACCTAATCTCCTTAGATCTACATCTCTAACAATCTCCTCCGTTTAGAAACCCTAAACAATCTCTTATATAGGTGTAACAACGTGAATGGCAAAGTGGTAAATAACCAAGCCAAAACCCCACAGGAATTCGTGCAAACAGAAACCCAAACGAACCAGGAATCATTGAGTGCAAACAGAAACCCAAACGAACCAGGAATCCTTCAATGAGTCGACTCATGTGCACATATGAGTCGACTCATGTGCACATATGAGTCGACTCATGACACATGGGTTGACTCATACAGTGATGAGTCGACTGGTCAGAGACTTTTGACAAAACGGCTGAGTTTCATTAGTCGACTTATGACAGGCATGAGTCGGCTCAACCTGATGAGTCGACTCATGACTGTTATGAGTCGACTCAGTGGCTGAAAAATGGATGCTTCGATTATTCGTTTCGTCGTCTCGTTCCACGTTTCAACCTGCGTTCCACTGTGTTGTTTTACACCTCTATTCTCAAGTTACCATGAGAATCATCTATCCTCAAGTTCACATGAGGATCGCTAAGTTCCGAAGAGAATATACACTCGTATCACTTCTCCCTCATCACCGTCATCCATCGGCAGTGACGAAGAACCAGCAACCGCCTTCCTCCCAAGTCCCCTAGAGCTTCCAATACTCGGCCATCTCCACCTTCTGGGCCCCATCCCTCACCAAGCTCTCTACAAGCTCTCCCTCCTTTACGGCCCCTCCTCTCCCTCCGTTTAGGACCACACGCCTGTGTTGTCGCCTCAACGCCAGAAACTGCAAAGGAGTTCCTCAAGACTCATGAACTCTCCTTTTCTGACAGGCCCCAGTCAAAAGCTGTTTTCAAGCTCAGCTATGGCTCTACTGGCCTCGTGTTTGCCCCCTATAGTTCCTATTGGAGGTGCATATGATTGAAACTTTTTTAATTAAATCTAACAACAGAGAGTGCATCAAACTGCTCCTGAGAAACAGTTTACTTCTTTTCATCTCTCTAATAGGTACACTAAGAAACTCCTCATTACGCGCATGCTAAATAGTCAAACACTTGAACAACTCATGCCTGTGAGGCACCAGGAGATTATGAGGTCACAAAAACATCGTTTGCTAAATCAGAGAAGGGCGAGGAAGTCAATATGGGTGCAGAGCTTCTGAAATTGACAAATAATGTCATAAGCAGGATGGCAATGAGCCAGACATGCTCAGCAACTGATCTGGAAGCAATTGAGGCAAGAAAGATTGTAGAATAGACGGCTGAGCTCATGGGAAAATTTAACTTGGCAGATTATGTAGGATTCTGCAAAAACTTGGACTAGCAAGCTTTTGATAAAAGATTGGAGGATTTGCATCAGAGGTATGATATGATGATGGAGGCAATTTTGAAGGAAAAGGAAGAGGAAAGAAGAAAAGAAACTGGTACTGCTGAAGAAGGGCAAAAGTTTTGCTTGATGTACTGCCTGACATAGCTAAGGATGATAATGCCGAGATAAAGCTAACAAGAGAAAACATCAAGGCTTTCATTATGGTAACACCAGAACAACAATTGTCTATGAGTTTATCATAATATATAACAAACTTATCTTGCTAAATTTTGTGATAGTATATATTAACACAAACTATGTAAAAGAGCTTGTCACATAAACTGGCGCCCACACATCACAAATGTAGCAAACTCACCCATGCATATACCACACGAGAACATTTACTGATACATCAGAATGAAGAGTTTGACCAGAACTCCCTTCCTTTTCCCTCTTCTACGATCTCCTTTTCAATACATGATGACATTAATCTGAATACGAGAGATCATCGAAGATTAGATCCATAGGTGTCACAACACTTTCAGAAATGTAAGAAAAATGAGACCTCTTTTATCGACTTATAAAGGACTGAGTCACGTACTTAAGGTCCATAGGTGATCATCCAAGATTAGATCTAGGAACCCACAGAAAAAGTCAAAACATCATGTAATATTTGCACAGACATGAAGGCCAAAATGGATACTAGCAGTCATGAGGTGACCCCGATTCCAAACAAACTTTACCACCTATGTCACTGTTAATATCCAAGACATACTTGTATGTGTTTTGTTCGTGTATAATGATTTTACGGGTATAATAATTCACGACCTGACCATAATTCCAGACAAAACATTTGTGTGTGTGTGTGTGTGTTTGTGTGTTCACAAACATCACCGACAAATTGTCACTGGTTAACACCCTAGCATATGCAAGTGTATAATTGCGTTGTTTGTTTCCATGTTGTGAAGATAGCTTTGATATCAGAAAGTCTCATTCCATATCTAAGAAACAGATCCAATAAGATATTTTCGCTGGGGACTAGACTACTATCATTAAGAGAGATCAAAACTGCATAAAACAATGATGAGCATCAACTTACAGCAATGGTCTTTTCCTGATTTTCTTAAGCTTTCTGGTCCCAAACTGAAGAAACAAATGAAAGTGTGTCATTTTGGCATGAACAATTAAGCATATTAAATTTCCATTAATATAAATTTTGAATCGAACTATCCACAGATTTTTTTTTTTTAGTTCAAATTTTAGCAATTGTCTTCACTGACTATCCAGAATCCCGAGAGAATGTACCAGGATACATTTGTTTCTAATACTTAAAGGTTCACTAGAACCGTGATGTTTCGATGTTGAAATTCTAAACTAATATTAACAAAGTAACATTACTTTAACAAAAGTTAATTATTTCGCTGTCAATCCTGGACAGAATATCTTTACTGCAGGCACTGATACTCCAGCACTCACAGTAGAGTGGGCACTGGCAGAACTCATCAACCATCCAACAATACTCTAGAAGGCGAGAGACGAAATTAACAGAATCATTGTCAACAGACTAGTCAGAGAATCCGACATTCCTATCCTCCCATACCTCCAAGCCATTGTAAACAAAACATTAAGGCTTCATCCACCAGTTCCAATTGTCGCCCGTGAATCAACTGCGGACTGTAATATTAATGGATATGACATCCCAGCAAGAACAAGGTTATTTGTCAATTTGTGGGCCATTGGAAGGGATCCAAAGCACTGGTCCGAGCCACTTGAGTTCAAACCAGAGTGGTTTACCAAAAATGATAAGGAGGTGGATGTAAGAGGCCAACACTTCCACTTGTTGCCATTTGGCAGTGGTCGAAGAATGTGTCCAGGCACATCACTAGCCTTGCAAGTTATGCAACCAATGCTCGCTGCCATAATACAGTGCTTTGATTGGAAGATCGATAGTGGGCATGGGAAGGTGGACATGAATGAGGGGCAAGGGTTGACGCTACCTCGAGCTCAACCACTGATCTGCAGGCCTGTTGCTCGTGTGAGTCAGATGCCAACTGCTTGACACATGTGGGGTTGGCTGATTGCTGCTTAATTTGGATTCAAACTTGTTTGTGTGATAATAAATGAACATGTTGTTTGTCATAGGGACTTTATATGTGCATTCATGCCCCTCTGGTTACAAAAATTGATAATGCTATTGGTTGTGTTACTCCCCTTGTTATAATCACAATTCTTCTTGAAGAAAGAGTTCATGATTCAATGTCAAATCCATTGATCAAGAATTAACTCAAAGTGTCAAACTGTTCCTAGAATTTAGAAGGTGGTCATAATCCATTGATCAAGAATTAACTCTGTTCATCAAGTTGCTACTTTCCACAAATTTTAGGGGAGAGGGTGGGGCTTACCACAAGGTCCACAACCTTCGTACACATAGACTTCACTTCAGATATTGGAAGGTGAAGGTGAAAACACTCGCACCTAATTGTAAGTTGTAACCAAACGATACATACAACTGTAACTAACATTCATAGAATGTGGGCTAAACAAATCCTCTTACCAAAGAATCAATCATCTGCCCATTTTAGTTAAACACAGTTAGAGAGACTAAGGCCCTCCCATGCATACGATTATTTGCCATTTTCCTTAAAAATCTTACATCCCACTAAAGTAGCTACTTCAAAGGCTATAATTAGGTCTTTTTAGCAACAAAAAAAAACATGTAACAATTCCATCCCATCCTTCTTAAATGACTTAAAACTGTTCCTATTTTATTTATGAAAGGAGGGCAAAATGAGTAATATCAGTCAATTGACAGTTTGACACATAGCAAACAATTTAATAACAAGAAGAAAAAGAACTAAGTTCATGGAATGACTTTTTTTTTATTTGTCATTTGTTTTCTATTGTTTTTCTTCGGTTTTCTATCAAATTCATCTTTTCTTTCCAATTGATACTTTTCAACCAAAGAAATTTCTTTTACGAGTGATTCTTCAATTTCTTTTTTAAACGATTAGAAGTGTGACATGAATCAAATACATGTGATATAAAAAGTATATTCAATTTAAAACTTTTAACTAAAAGCATATTCAACCCCATCTTTTCTTTTTCTAAACACGTGTTCAAATACATGTGACATAGAAGCATTCAATTTAAAACTTTTTAATTAAGAACATACTGGTCATACTAAGCTAAGCAACATCCAAATCAATTTTTAATTCATTTTCTTAAATCAGAATGTAATAACTTACTGGTGTAAGTTTTTTCAAGTGAAAGATGAATCATATTCACCTATTTAATTGAAATCAACTGCAAAATATGGAAGAGTAGAAATTATTTTATATAACTCCAATGTTATCTTTTTAATTTCATTTATATGATAAAATATGTAATGTTTCAGTACTTTAAAATCTACTTGATTTAAGTAACACTATATATTTTAAATGTAATATGGATTACGAAATATTTCACTACTTTCATCAGCTGTTTTTATGATTTGTAATTTTGAATTAATTAGGACTATGTGAAAAATGTTACATTGTATACAGGAAGAGATTGTAGAGAGAGGGCAAATATTTTGGAGTATATAATCTAAGCTTAGGTATTACACACATCACACACCCACATCCATGCCCGCGTGCACGCACAGACAACCCTTACATAAAGAACGAGAAAAAAGAACCTCCAATACGTAATTTTAATTTTACCCTTTCAATTATATTATAGTGGAAAAGAGGGTATTTCCTCCCTTTTCCTTCAAATTTTCTTATACCTGGTTTTTCTTTAAAGATGGTAACAGATAGATTAAAAATATTTTATTGTTCTGTAGCATACTATTTTTATATTTTACAATTTTAATTTTATAAGGGTGTATGTCAAAAATACCGCTACTTCCCTTGCCTCCCACATTTTCAGTGTCTGCCCCTCTAATATTTCCAGCACTTGAAAGTGCAAATAAAGTAAGATTTTCAAATGTATTACGTTATGATCTCTTAATCAATGTTTGGTATCTGTGCCCTTCACCGCTTCTGGGATCACTTGAAAACTTTTTCTGCATATAAAATAAATTTTCAAATATTTTATGGTGCCTGATTTTTCTTTTTCTAATGCTAGCCTTGTGGAGACTTTTAGGATGTAGACACAATGTAGGATGGATTGCTAATATTATTTAAGGTTTTGGTCATTATTTTCTTTTAAAATCATTGAACACAAGGAAGAAAAAGAGATGAAGACAATGACCATAACAATAGATGGCTTTAAGTCCTAAGCAATTTTCTCCCTCCTCCTATGCATGTTGACAACGAACCTGCAGGGTGTGTTACTTACGTTACATAAGGTTATGGTAACATCCCGTCGTCGTTTTCTTTTAAGATCTCATTGGACAAAAAGAAGGAAAAAAAGATACAGGTAATGACCATAACAATAGAGGCCGTTAAGTCCTCAACAATTCTCTCCCTCCTATGCATGTTAGCAACAAACCTGCAGGATGGGTTGCTACCATATAAAACAATAGATGTCCTTTAAGTCCTAAGCAATTTTCTCCCTCCTCCTTTGCATGTTGGCAATGAACCTGCAGCCTAACTAAGGTAAGTGACACCAAAATGAAGATCTTGCCAAAAAAGACGCCCCTAACTAAAGTAACAACTAATTAATAGAGGTAGAGTAAGGGTAAAGTCCACAAAATCCTGCAGTCCGTGCATTGGTCATGGGGGTGTGATTGCGAATGATATTGGATATGTTGATTCCAAGCTTGCAATTACATTTGCTAGAAATCATGTTAATAAAGGGAGATGTAGCACTGAACATATGTGGTCTAGACTAACAGGCCTTCATATTGTACTAAGTTCACTGGATAATCTGAATCTTAGGTCAGTAAGCTGATTATATCTAGTTTGGATTCCAGTTACAGCTTATTCATTTAAGAAGAAGAAACTTTACAATAACTTTTCCTTAATGGAGCTTGTCGCATGTCTTACAGTCGATAATTCAGGAAGGAAGGGACTCGAGAGTCTGTTGTAATAGTCAATGATAAAATTTTAAACACTGAAGAGGATTGTTAGTCAATGATTTAAACTTTAGCTGAAGAGGATCTCTAGTTCAGCGAGCAAGGCACTTGAGAATCTGTGGTAATAGTCAATGATAAATTTTAAACAGTGAAAAGGATGGATAGTAGGATTGTTAGTCAATGGTAAGATTTTAAACTTAACTGAAGAGGATAGGAAGTTCAGCCAGGAAGGGACATGAGAATCTGTTATATTAATCAACGATAAAATTTTAAACACTGAAGAGGATTGTCAGTCAATGATAAGATTTTAACTTTAACTGAAGAGGACCGTTAGTAGGATGGCGAAGGATGTGTTTTTATTTAGTCTTGTACTCAAGTATATTGAAATTTGTTATTAACTGAGGATAATGTCAAGTCATTAATTCATATCCAAAAATGCTACAACCAAAGCCTACAAATACAAGTCTAGGGCCCTATACGCAGGGGGTGTGAAATCTAGGCGAGGTGTTGTTAAATTGAAAAGTGATCCACGAATTTTAGAGGAGGGCTAGCAGATCTTGGTGAACTTTAGCATAAAGAGGAAGCTATTCAAAGGATCTGAGGCATGTTTCCCCTTTCCTCTGGATCAAACTTGGTTTTGATCTCGAGAAGAGTCGTAATATCGCTTGGTCGAGATTATCACTTCTGCGATTGTTTCCTTTGTGAAGCAAGAGCATTAATTTTTTATTCTGTCAATCAGATCTAATCCGCAGCGGTCCACAGACTAACACGTCCCCGACACATGAAAAAATCTCATGCAAGAGCGGGTGATAAATGTCCTCTGCGTGTGTTTGAAGAGAGTTGTAATTTTTATTTTATTTGTGTAAGCGATTAGTCTTATAAAAAGACTAACTCTTTTGAATTCATTGTAATCGATAAACATATAATGAATTTGACAAATAACCAACTTTTTTTCGCAAACAATAACACATTCTTCACAAACTTTAGATGGAGTAGTAATTTGAGAAAGGCCAATTACCATATTTTTCTGTTGTAGAGTCTTCAATCCACCAAAATTCAGCAACCAAGTACAATTACCAATGTACTTATAATATTTCTTCTTGGTGACCTCAAAAAAACATTTATGTGTTGTAACCACGTTATAATTTGAATATGAAAGTTAACAAGAAACAAAACAAGATCATGATAATAAATACTAATTCACAAACCGCAGAAATAAAGAAAAGGAGAATGCTTACAAAGAAATGAGAATATACCTAGGAGGTATTTAAACTAGTTTAATTTAATACAAGCAACATGAAGCTCATCAAATAAAGGATTTGGATCCTATCCACTAAATAAAAAAAGTTTTAAATTAATGGATAGTTACCTGTGGTGACAAGCAATGCACTTGGTTTCCTACTTCAATAAAGAATAGATTCAAGCTGCGACCAAGACAAGGGAGATTCAAAGCACAGAGCAGCAGCTTTCAAGCCTGTCAAGATAACCATCTGATTGTTATATTTGACACTCTTCCTCATGTGAAAATGCTAATGAAATATTCATTAAGCAAAAGATTCTGCACTGAACTGCTTAAACAAAATTTCAGACTACTGAGAACAACAGGCTAGTTGCAAACCTAGTTTTGATATGCAACATATCAGTCCAAACGTGATTTCATACTCAGAGCCAAGAAAGTATACAAAATTCAAATTAAGGTGAATCGGATTTTTTTTCCTTTTTTTAATTGATTGTATTTTTTTATTTTTTGAAGAAAAAATATTTTCAGCTTCTCATAAATTCCAAAGTAATAGATGACCCCTTATAAACTTTTTAACTCTTGAAGCCCCTCTCTTACTTGAACAAAGCCATAAAAATAATAAGGGATACTTGCCAAAACATGCTTGTTCTATGGGGCGTTGGTCATCTGTTACACCTGAATTTTTTATTAGCACATACTCGGACTGACCTTTTTTTCTCACTTCTTTACCATAGCAGAGTCCTTCAAAAATATAAATTATCTTTTTATGCCTCCCTCCCTCTTTCTCACCCACCCCTATACCTAATTTCATAAATTCACTTATTTCTTTACAACAAGTGATGAATAGATCATTTGAGTATTCATTTTTGTACATCTTTTCTTAGGCCTGTTCAATAGGTTTTGCAAGTGTAAGATTTATGAGAAAATATTTGGCTTTTAAGATTATATTTATTTATTCACTTTTCTAAATTACCTTGTCATATCCACTACAAATTATATCCTAAACCATTTTAAACAGAAGGATTCTCATCTCTAAGCATGTGGCCCCTTTAACTCATGCTATGACGCCTACGTAGGTAATTATTAGCAAAGGAAAAATGAGAAAAGAAAATATAACCAAAAAGTCTCGCGTAGATAGTTTGCATTTTAGACGTCAATTATAATAGACAAGAGGGCATGTCCTGACTTCCTTCAACTTTTTTTATACATTGTGTTTTCTTCATAGATAGTTAGAAACAGATTAAGAATTTTTTTTTTTTTTTCAAATCTAAGTCTTTTATACTTTTGCAGTTTTGGTATAAGGGTGTGCGTGTAAAATACTGCTCTTCTGTACCTCCCACATTTTTGGGCCTCCTCCAAGGTTTCTTTCACTTGAAATATGCTGCAAGAAGAATTAAATGTTTAATGGTGGCTGAGACATGACTCCTCTTTTTCCTAATGTTACCCTTTTGAAGACTTCTGGGGTGTAGACACAACATAGCATGGGTTGCTAACATTATTTAAGGTTTCGTTGTTCTCTTCTACGTCTAAGATCATTGAACAACAGAAAAAAGATGAAGGCAACCACCACAACTATAGAAGATGTCAAGTCCTATCTAGTTCTCTCCCTCCTCTCGTGTCTATGCCTATGGCTCATCTCCCTCATCACTCTCCATTGGCGAAGAACCAGAAATGTGAATCTCCCCCCAAGTCCAATGGCCATTCCAATAATCGGTCATCTCCATCTATTGGGCCTCATCCCCCACCAAGCTCTCCACAAGCTTTCCCTCTGCTATGGCCCCCTCATCTCCATCCGTTTAGGATCCCACCCATGTGTCGTGGCTTCATCACCAGAAATTGCAAAAGAGTTCCTCAAGACTCATGAACTCTCCTTCTCTGACAAGCCCCCCTCAAAAGTTGCTTCCTACCTCACCTATGGCTCTGCTGACTTTGCATTTGCCCCATATAGCTCCTACTGGAGGTATATAATAGTATTAAAAATCTGTCCAGTCAAATTTAATGTTACAACAGAGTGTGTACGCCTAACGAATTATTAATTATCTTCTTTTATTTCTCTAATAGGTACATGAAGAAGTTGACCATGACACAACTGTTAGGGGGGCAAACACTTGAACAACTGCTACCTGTGAGGCGCCAGGAGATTATAAGGCTTATGAAAAAGTTGTTTCAGATATCGGAAAAGGGAGAGGATATCAATATGAGTGCAGAGCTATCGAAATTGACAAACAACGTGATATGCAGGATGGCAATGAGTCGAACATGCACAAAAAGTGATTTTGAAGCAGAGGAGGCACGAAAGATCGTAGAAGAGATGACTGAGCTGGCAGGGAAATTTAACTTGGCAGATTTTGTAGGATTTTGCAAAAACTTGGACTTACAAGGTTTTGATAAGAGACTGGAGGATTTGCTTAAGAGGTTTGATAAGATGATGGAGGGGATAATGAAGGAAAAGGAGGAGGAGAGGCAAAAAGAAAGAGATACTTCCCAAGAAATAGCAAAAGATTTGCTTGATATAATGCTTGATATAGCTGCTGATGATGATGCAGAGATGAAGCTGACAAGAGAAAACATCAAAGCTTTCATTCAGGTAAAACCATGATAACAATTGTCTATAATTTATTATGATATATAACAAACCTTATCTTGCTAAAAATTCTGTGACGTAAATATATTATCATAATGTATGCAAAAGAACCCATGTAGCAACCACAATGAGAAAGTCTCTGACAAGGTAGAATAGCAGAATTTATAAAAGATAAAAAACTGCACAAGAATTGATGAGGATCAACTTACAGAGCAATGATCTTTTCCAGATTAGTTTAGGCTTCCAGATCCCAACATGCAGAAATAAATGAAAGTTTGTCACTTTTTCCTTCAACAATTAACTATAGTAAAATTGTAATGTAAACCTTGTACAGAATTATTCTTGTATTTTGAGCAATTATCTACATCTGACAAATTAGAAATTTTAAAAGATTGTACAAAAATACGTTTGTTTCTAATATTTGAAAGCTTACACGCTATGACAAAAGACTTAGCTACTTAGTTGTCAATGTTGCACAGAATGTCTTTGTGGGTGGCACTGATACTTCAGCAACCACGATAGTGTGGGCATTGGCAGAACTCATCAACCAACCAACCATACTCTGGAAGGCTAGAGATGAAATTAACACAGTCGTTGGCATGAACAGGTTAGTCAAAGAATCCGACATCCCAAACCTCCCATATCTCCAAGCTGTTGTAAAGGAAACACTGAGGCTTCATCCAGCAATCCCAATGATCATCCGCGAATCAAATGAACATTGTAAGATTAATGGCTATGACATCCCTGCAAAAACAAGGCTTTTGGTCAATGTATGGGCCATCGGAAGGGATCCAAATCACTGGTCCAAGCCACTTGACTTCAAACCAGAAAGGTTTATCGAAATTGGAAAGGGGATGGATGTTAGAGGCCAACACTTCCACTTGTTGCCATTTGGCAGTGGTCGGAGAGGTTGTCCAGGCACAACATTAGCCTTGCAAGTTACACAACCAATGCTCGCTGCCATGATACAGTGCTTTGATTGGAAGGTCAATAATGGTCATGGGATGGTCGACATGATAGAGGGGCCAGGATTCACGTTGCCTCGAGCTAAACCATTGATATGCAGGCCTGTTGCTATTCTGAGCCAGATGCCTATTGCTTGATAAGAGTGGGGTTAGTTAATTACTGGTTTAATAAGGACCAAACTTGGTTAAGGTTGTGTGAGAATAAATGTAGCGCGTGGTTTGTCCATGGAACTTTATTATGTGAATGCTACTGATTTAGTTACTTCTCCCTGTTAGAATCACAATTCTTCTTTAAGGTTACATGTCCAAGCTATTGATGAAGAGCTAACTTGAAAGTGTGAACCAGTTCCTAGAATTTAGAAAGTAGTAAACATAACTTAGGGGAGAGGTTGACACCTACACCAATTAAAACAAGGGATGATTGGCATGCCTCTACTTTCCTCTCATTTTAGGGAAGAGGTTTGGGCTTATCACCGCCTTCTTATAATAGCTTTCACTTCAAATAATGCCCTATTGGAAGATGAAGATACATATAACTACTAGTAACCAAAGGATACGTACAGTTATATCTGGCGTGTATAGCATGCATGTCATCCAAACAAATCCTCTTACCAATTAACTAGTAACCAAAAGATATGTGCTGCAAAGGCTCCATCATCTGTGCCATCTTATGGCAACAGACATACAGTTACTAAACCATCCATATTTCAACCTGTCCATTTTCCTTACAAATGTTACATCGCAGCTTTAGAGCATACTAATCACGAGCTGGAGATCCAACATAATGCAAGCAGATGGTAATAGTTTTGAAGTACTTCTGCAAGAAATATTTAACAATTCCATCTCACTACTAACTGCTTTATGCAAAACTATGATGTTCAACATATTTTTTTCCCATTTTCACAAAAATCATGTAGAAGCTGAAATGTGGATACAGTATCCTTATCAATTGCTCATATGAATGATCAATCTGTTTACTCTATCTACATTTGTTGCTTCAACATGGTTTCATGAAAATTGGAAAAACATAGTGACAAAGAGACTGGAGAAAACTGATTTGCGGCAAAAGGTAGGGACTAAAGAACCACTTGTATGCTCCAATGATTCCATCAATACAAAGACAAATAGACTATATCCCTCCAATATTTCTCACCTCCTCTTTGTCATGCATAAATAACTAATCAACCAAAGTAGTCATATTGAAATCCTTAATTCAATCAATTCATGCCTTTCACAAGAATATATCAAATCAAGCACAGATTCTCAAAATCATAGGTTAGATAGTCACGATTTCATTAATCCAGAAATATAGATGGTCATATACATGTTTATAAGTATTAAAATCAATAATTTACATAAGATCAATAGTGTTTTTTCATTTACAGAAGATCAATATATAATATATAAGAAATAGATGTGAAGTGTAGAGTATATGTTCAAGAAGTGTATGAATGTTTCAAATTAAAACATATATTATACAACCGAGTGTATGCCTGAATAAACTTATGCACGTATTCAAGAAGTATCCATGAATCTTCAGTACAGGTACAGATACTGTCTGGTATAAATACAGCTTCCGATAAAAGTATCCAGATAACGTAGATGAGCAATGATAAAATTTAAACACATAAGAGGATTGTTAGTTAATGATAAGATTTGAAATTTTAACTGAAGAGGATTGATACTTCAGCAAGGGACTTGAGAATCTGTTGTGATAGTCAATGATAGAATTTTAAACACTGAAGGACCATTAGTCAAAGATAAGATTTTAAACTTTAACTGAAGAGGGTCGCAAGTAGGATAGCCAAGGATGTATTTATCTCGTCTTTCCATCACATATATTAAAGTGAAGACCAAGGAAAAGTACCAATTGCATTTACAATCTTTCTCCTTGCTGACCTCAAGGAAAACACTTATTTGTTGTAACTACAGTCGAATTCGAATATGAAAAATTAACAGAGAAAACAAGATCGTGATAACATTACTAATGCACAAATCGCAGAAATAAACAAAAGGAGAAAAGTACAGGCATTTAAACTATTTTAGTTTAATACAAGTGCCATGAATCTCATCAAATAAAAGGATTTTGATCCTCTCCACTAAATAAAAATAGTTTTAAATCGATGAGTTATTACCTGTGGTGACAAGCAATGCACTTGGATCCTACTTCGATAAAGAAATAGATCTAACCTGCGACCAAGAAAAAGGAGAATCAGAGCACATAGCAGCAGCTTTAAAGCCTAACTGTCAAGATAATCATCTGCTATTATATTTACACTCTTCCTCGTGTGAAAATGATAATAGATATCCAATAAGGAAAAGATTCTCTCCACTCCACTGCTTAAACAAAATTTCAGACAACTGAGAACAACATGCTTGTTGCTGACCTAGTTTTGATCTGCAATTGATATGAAATCGTAATGTGATTTCATACTCAGAGCCAAGCAAGTATACAAAATTCAAATTATAAGGAGTATCTAATTTTCTTTTTCTTTTTTCTTTCTTTAATTTTTTGAGGAAAAATGCTTTCAGTTTTTTGATAAATTTCAGAGTAATAGATAACCCCTTAAAAGAACTTTTTAAACTCTTGAAGCCATTCTCTAACTTGAACAAAGCTTAAAAAATAAGTGGTACTCGCAGATACATGCCTGTACTATGGGGTGTTGGTCATTTATTACCCCTAAATCATTTATTAGCACATACTCCAACTGATCTTTTTTTAACCTCTTTATCCTCGCAGAGTTCCTTCAAAAATATAAATTATATTTTCATCCCTCCCTCCCTCTTTCTCATCCATCCCTATACCTGATTTCATAACTTCACTTATTTCTTTACAAAAAGTAATAGATAGATTATTAGAGTATCCATTTTTGTAGAACTTTTCTTAGGGCTGTTCAATAGGTTTTTGAAGTGTAAGAATTAAGTTTTAGAAATGAGTAAATATTTGGATTTTAAATTTATATTTATTTATTCACTTTTCTAAACTACGTTTTCATATCCTCTGCAAATTATATCTTAAACCATTTTAAATAGGAGGATTCTCATCCCTCAGTATGCGGGTACTTTAACTGAAGTTATGACTCCTATGTAGGTACTCCTTAGCACAGGAAAATGAGAAAAGAAAAGATTAAAAAAATCTCGCACAAATAGTTAACATTTTAGGTTTCAATTATAATAAATAAGACGGCATGACCTCTCATTGTTGTTATTTAGAAGGAGATAGACAAAGAGAGTAGAACTGAAAGTGGGAATATTTTATTGATCGTAAAAATGCAAAATAAATACACAATGACCCATAACTGAATTCCTTTTTTTCTCTACTAACAGGGACACGTTCCTTGGCACTTGACCTGAAAAACAGCAACTAACCTCCTGAAAAATAGAGATAACAGCTAGTGCTCCTAAAGACTAGGACCTTCATAAAACAGAACAGAAGACAAGAGTAAAACAGCAGCTCTTAATTCACTAACATTCTCCTCCTGAATTTTGAGCTGCACGTATACCTGACTTGTCCCTAAGAGTCTCAAAACGACAGACATGAAATGACTTTGTGAATACGTCTGCTAGTTGATTTCTGAATTGTAATACACCAGCTTCACTTCACCTGATCTCTGCACTTCCCTTAAGAAGTAATACTTAACTTTGAAATGTTTTCTTCTTCCATGAAAGACTGGATTCTGTGAGATGGCTAGAGTGGCCTGATTTTCCACAAAGATCTCTATGTTATCATCTTGATGCACATGCAGATCATCCATCAGCTTCTTCAACCATATTGCTTGATTTGCAGCTGCAATTGCTGCAATGAACTCAGCTTCTGCAGTTGATTGAGCCACCAGCTCTTGCTTCTTTGAACACCAAGAGAAACATCCAGACCCAAATGTGAAGCAATAACCAGAAGTGCTTCTCATGTCTTCTACTGATGCAGCCCAATCACTATCAGAATAACCCTGCAACTTAAAATCCTGAACTTTGCAGAACTTAATCCCATATGAGATAGTACCCTTCAAGTACCTCCGCACCCTCTTTGCAGCTACCATATGCAACTCACTTGCACAATTTAGAAATCTGGACAGGACACTTACAGGAAACATGATGTCTGATCTGGTTGTTGTGAGGTACATTAGGCAACCAATTAAGCTCCTGTAAAGACCTTCATCTGCAAAGTCAGCTCCATCATTCTTCTGCAGTTTTTCTTTCTTACCCATTGGAGTACTCACACTCTTGCACTCCTCCATACCAAACCTCTTCAAGATCTCCTTCAATTACTTCCTTTGACATATGACGATCTCATTTTGAGCTTGTTTGATCTCCATGCCAAGAAAGTAGGACATTTCACCTAAATCAGTCATTTCGAACATCTTCATCATATTCTGCTTGAACACAGTGATCTGAGCCTCATTTCCTCCTGTTACCAGCAAGTCATCCACAGAGAGATACAATAATCAAGTCAGAATCCAACTTTTTAACATACAAAGTGGACTCACTTAGGCTCTTCTTAAAGCCTAGGCTCAGCAAATGCCCATCCATCTTGTTGTACCATGCTCTGGGTGTTTGCTTCAAGCCATACAGATCCTTCTTCAGCACATAAACCTGCTCCTCCTGACCTGGTACAATGAATCTTTCTGGTTGTTCAACATAAATCTCTTCCTGCAACACTCCATTTAGGAATGCAGATTTGACATCTAATTGATACACTTTCCAACCCTTTTGAGCAGCTAAGGCAAGAACTAGTCTGATAGTATCTAACCTTGCTACGGGTGCAAATGTTTCAGAGAAGTCTACTCCCCAAACTTGTGCATAACCTTTTACTACTAACCTGGCCTTATGTTTGTTCACTGAGCCATCAGGGTTGAGTTTAGTCCTGAAGACCCACTTCAGTCCAATGATCTTCCTGTCTTTAGGCTTCTCCACCAACTCCCAGGTTTGATTTTTTTTCGATCATGGCCAGCTCTTCTTTCATTGCACTCATCCATCTCTGATCATCTTTGGCTGCTTCAAAGCCTGTTGGATCCAGAACAGCCACATTACACCTCTGGTATATAAAGATCTGATGCCTCTGACTGGAATGTCATCGACCAGTTCTTCTAATTCCAAGGACACCTTTTCTGGTTCATTTTGAGTGTCATTAGCCCAATTCCACTCTTCAACTTCTAAGAACTGAACATCCATACTAGTGATTACCTTTCCATACTTTGGCTGATATATTCTGTAGGCTTTTGACATAAGGCTGTAGCCAACAAATACTCCTGGTTCAGACTTCTTTTCCAGCTTGTCTCTCTTGACCTGTGGAATATAAGAGCAGCATAGACAGCCAAACACCTTCAAGTTTTTTAGAGTTGGCCTGACATCAAACCATGCTTCAAAGGATGTCTTCTTCTCCAATGCCCTTGTAGGCAATCTGTTCAGCAGAAAAAAGGTTGTATTTGCTGCTTCTGCCTAAAGTTCCTTTGGCAAATTCTTCTCATGCAACAGACATCTGGTCATCTCCATAATGGTTCTATTTTTCCTCTCACTAACTCCATTTTGTTGTGGAGAGTACGGGACAGTGAGCTGATGTTGGATTTCAGCTTCCTCACAAAAAGAGTTAAACCTCTGTGAAGTATATTCTGTGCCATTATCAGATCTAATGACTTGAATCCTACAGCCACTTTGATTCTCAATCCATCTTTTAAACTTCAGAAACACTTCAGCAACTTTTAACTTTTGTTTCATGAAGTAAATCCAGCACATTCTTGTATAGTCATCAATGAAGATAATGAAATACCTGCTGCCACTTAGTGAAGGAGTTGCTTGTGGACCACAGAGATCTGTATGGATCAGCTGCAGCCTCTCTGTAGCTCCCCAAGTTGACTCCTTGAAAGGAAGTCTGGCTTGCTTGCCCATGAAACAAGCTTTGCAGCTTGAGAGTTGCTCCTCTAGGTTTGGTAACCTTTTTGCCATCTCATTTTTTTGCATGAACTGCAAGCCTTTATGGTGAAAATGCCCCAATCTTTTGTGCCATATCTCTGAATCATTGGCCTGACATTTGAATGCCACTTCCTCCTTTTCGAGAGGATTCAGAGAAAAACTTTTTTGCTGCATCTTTATCTTGAACAACTCCTGGCCTCTAGAATCAAAGATCAAACATTTTCCTTCTTTAAATGTTACCTTAAATCCCTTTGCTACCAACTGCTCCACACTTAACAAGTTCTGATCAATCTCAGGAACATACATTACATCAGAAATCAGCTTAATCCCTGCACAATTCTTCATAGCCACAGTCCCTCGACCCTCGATTGCTAAGTATTCTCCATTTTCAATTCTCACCCTTAATTTTATTGACTTATCAAGGTTTCTAAACAGTTCCTTATCACTTGTCATATGGTTTGTATAGCCACTATCAACAAGCCAACTGTCACATAGAGTGCTAGAAATGAAACAAGAGGCAACAAACAGCTGATCTAACTCTTGCTGGACTGCAGCATGTGCTTCACCTTGCTGCTGATCTCCCTTCTCCTTGCAAAACTTATCAATGTGTCCTATTTTTTGACATCTCCTGCACCTTACATCTGGCCTTCTCCAACATCTAAAATGGGGATCATTCTTTTTACCACAGTGCTTACATGGAGAATATCTTCCTCCTTTGTTTCCTGCATCCTGCAGCAACCTCTGATTTACTGTCACTTCCCTTCTTCCCTTTCCACTTCTTCTCTTTTCCTTCAGAGTTGTTCTGCACTTTGGCCCTTAGAGCCTCTTAACCACTTCCTTTCAGCCTCATCGACCTCCTTTGTTCAGGTGCTTGCAGAGCACTGACCAATTCTGCTAGCTTGATCTGAGACAAGCCCCTGGTATTCTCCAATGAAGCAATGGTTGCCTCATACCTCTCAGGCAAAGAAACAAGGATCTTTTGCATCAACCTATTGTCAGATAGGTCAGTGCTAAATTCGTGCCTTGTTTGCAATGTCAATCAACTTGGACGTATACTCTTTGATTGTCTCAGACTCTTTCATCTCTAATCTCTCAAACTCCCTGACCAATTTAACACCTTCATGCTCTTGATCTTTTCATCTCCTTGGTACTCTGCTTTGAGGAAGTCCCATATTGCCTTAGCTGATTCACAAGCCATAATTCTACTAAAAATGGCTGGTGGAACAGCAGCATACAGATAGGCTTTGGCCTTGGCTTTTCTAGTTTTCCTCTCCTTGTGATTTTTGATTTGATTCAGGGTTGGATTGTCAGAAGTGCAGCCACCTCATAGTCGTCTTCTACTGCTTCCCAGTAATCACAACCCTCCATGTAGGCTTGCATTTTTACTGCCCAAGCTTGATAGTTCTCCTCATTGAACATTGGTGGAGCCAGGGCAGGAAGATTGAGCTTCTTTGAATGCAGACTCACCTCTCGATCACTCTCACAAGCTATTTTCACATCCCCTTAAGATCAAGGCGGCTCTGATACCACTGTTGTTATTTAGAAGGAGATAGACAAAGAGAGTAGAACTGAAAATGAGAATATTTTACTGATCGTAAAAATGCAAAATAAATACACAATGACCCATAACTGAATTCCTTTTTTTTTTTGCTACTAACAGGGACACGTTCCTAGACACTTACTTGACCTGAAAAACAGCAACTAACCTCCTGAAAAATAGAGATAACAACTAGTGCTCCTAAAGACTAAAACCTTCATAAAACAGAACAGAAGACAAGAGTAAAACAACAGATCTTCCTTCACTAACACTCTTCCTTCAACTTTTCTTATACCCTATTTTTATTTCATAGGTAGTAACTCATAAAGGAAAATGTCAAGTGTACTACAAGAGTTGCGCTACTCTTGTACTCCTAGACACAAAGAAGTGGGGACCATTGCAACTCATAATTTTCTTTTGTAAAATAAAAAGATCAATAACTATTTTACTTTTTTCAAATATAAATCCTTTATACTTTTGCAGTTTTGATATAAGAGTCTACATGTACTGATCTTCTGTACCTCCAACATTTTTGGGCCTCCTCCAAGGTTTCTTTCACTTCAAATATTCTGCAAATGAACAAAATTTTAAATGTCTTGTGGTGGCTGCGACATGACTCCTCTTTTTTCCTAATGTTACCCTTCCAAAGACTTTTAGGATGTAGACACAACGTAGCATGGGTTGCTAACATTATTTAAGGTTTAGTTGTTCTCTTCTGAGGTCACTGAACAGCAGAAAAAAGATGAAGGCAACCATCATAACTGTAGAAAGAATAGGGTTTTAAGATTACTTTTCATTGATAGAATGGCTTGGCTTATATAGTCTTACATCCACATTTACACAAAACCCCTCTAATATTCCTTAATTACATTATCTTTTTCAACACTCCTCCTCAAGATGAGCGAAAGATATCTATTAAGCCCATCTTATCACACCCTCTAGCTAGATCTACTGAGGTAAGCTCTTTAGTCAAACAGTCTGCAGCCTGCTCCTTAGTTAGAACATGGCCTAACTCTAGTAACCCACTGTTCAGCTTCTCCTTAATGAAGAATCTATCAATCTCGATGTGCTTAGTTCTGTCATGCTGAACTGGGTTGTTGGCGATGATGATAGCTGACTTGTTGTCGCACCACAAACTCATCTTGGCCTCTTGGTCAAGGTTCAGCTCCACCAGCATGTTCTTCAGCCACATCAACTCCGCAACCCCCAAGGCCATGGCTCTGTACTCTATTTCAGCTGTTGATCTCGTCACCACAGATTGCTTCTTGCTTTTCCAGGAGACTAAATTACCTCCCACAAATATGCAATACCCTAAGATAGACCTCCGATCATCTCCACAGCTAGTCCAATCTGAATCACAGTAGTCCTTAATGTTCACATAGCCACTCCTCCTGAATCTTAGTCCTTTGCCATGGACACCCTTCAGATACCTCAGTATCTGGTATACTGCATCCATATGACCCTTCCTCGGGTCATGCATGTAGCGGCTCACTACGCTTACCGCAAATGAGATGTCTGGACGTGTGTGACTGAGGTAGATCAGCCTGCCCACCAATCTCTGATATCTCTCACGATCAACAGGTTCTTATGCCTCAGCACTCAGCCTGAAACTCTGATCAATCGGTGTAGTAGCAAGCTTGCGCCCCAGCATCCCCGTCTCTGCAAAAAGATCCAGTGCATACTTTCTCTGGGAGAGAACAATCCCCTTCGGTCCATGAGCTATCTCTATTCCAAAAAAGTATCGAAGCTGATCCAGATCCTTCACTTCGAATTCTTTGCTCAATCTTACCTTGAGCTGAGCAATCTCCTTCTCATCATCCCTTGTGATGATCATGTCATCCACATACACTGTCAGCATAGTGATGTGACACACACTTCTTCTGAAGAATACAGTATGGTCGGCATTGATCTGTCTGTATCCCATATCAACCATGGCTCTCCTGAACCTGTCAAATCATGCTTAAGAGGACTGCTTCAGCCCATACAGAGACTTTTTCAGCCTGCAGACCTTACCCACTGTCTGTCATATGCTACATCCAGGTGGTATCTCCATATACACCTCTTCCACTAGATCTCCATGAAGAAACGTATTCTTCACATCCAGTTGGTGTAGTTCCCATCCACCATTTGTTACCAGAAAAATCAGTGTTCGAACAGTTTTCATCTTCGCCATTGGTGCAAAAGTCTCATCGTAGTCAATACCGTATGTATGGCTGTACCTTTTTGCCACCAGTCGTGCCTTGTATCGTTCAACCTTCCCTTCTGGGTTCTGCTTCACAGTAAACACCCACTTGCATCCCACTGCTCTTTTTCCTGCTGACAGTGTTGCTAACTCCCACGTGTGGTGTCACGCCCCGCTTCCCAAAATACCCGGGAATCGGGACGTGAACAAGCCCGCGACGTATTAGATTGAGAAGAAATATACTCTTTTTTTTCTTTTCTTCTCAATCCAATACGCTAAGCGTCTGAAAATAAGTACAATGCGAAGTCACAGGTCCCCGATCACACATAGCAAGAATATAAAGACAACCCAGAATAAAAATAGACATATCATCAATGGTAAATCATCCCAGACATAAAATATGGGTCTAACATACCCTTATTACAAAATAGTCCAACTAGGAAATAAGAAATACATAGTCCATAAATAAAATACTGTTAAACTACTAAGTCCAACATCAACTAAAGAAAAGTACGGTAAAAGAGTTTTAATGTCTAACTACTACTACGGAAGAATGTCACTACGCTTCAGCTGGTTCTTCTACTCCTTCTGCAAGACACCCCTGCTAAGAATCTTCTGGCTCCTGTACGATTCCGTACTGAGGCTGTTCGTCTCCTAAATCTGACGTACACCCAGAAAACAAGAGTACGTCAGCGTGTGAAACACACGGCAAGATTCCCCAAGCCAGGAACAATACAATAACAGTAATGATAATATATGCGTGGTCAATGTGATAACAGAAATAAAAATAGAACATGTGATGATAGTAATAACAATAGAGGCGTGCAACTGGAATACTAATAATCAGAAGAATCCAAAAATCAACCAAGTAGCAAGATCATGCAGTTAGCCATTCTATAATCATCCACTTAACAAGGTCATACAATAGATGGAATTAATACTTAAAAATCTACAAGTCGAGACGTAGTACGTCGAGCGAAATAATCCAAACAAGGAAACCCTCATGTATATACCATATGTCTCAAATTATAGATAATTAAATATTAATCCTAATCTAGGTATGGAAAGAACACAACTAGTCATCCTATCACAACTCACTGGTTCACATCTCACTAGAGTCAATGCTCATATTATCGGATAACTGACTGTTCGCATATCCCCCACGTGCATCAAAATACATTCAAGAACCAAAGTAGCGACACCGATCTACTTTGATCTAACCAATAAATTCATGAACCAAAGCAGCGACACCGATCTACTTTGATCCAACCAATCAGCCCCCAGTGGCGACACCGATCCACTCTGACTCAACAAATCAATAAATCCCAGTGGCGACACCGATCCACTGTGACTTACCAAACCAAACAACCCAGTGGCGACACCGATCCACTGGTACGAACCTGGAAGATATATCAACAGTCTTTTCCGATTATATAAACATAGACTTTCCCACCCCAACTCATCTTGCTTTTCTAAGACAACAACACACTGATATCTAGGTCTTGTACACGACACGTTAGGCAACTAAGGATATGAACTACTAACGGTTCTCAAACACAACAACGAGATAATAATAACATTAATTTCACGCAACCACATCGTGACATGTCGAATACAGTAAAATATTCACAAACATGAATGTAATCATGAACATCAACTACGTACTTCAGAAAATAATTCTTTTCCCAAAACAATTTCTTTTAAAAATTATTTCTCATTATAATAATCCAAAATATTCTCTTTCCTATAATAAATTCTTTAAAATTATTTCTCATCAATTATTATTCTAAAATAGTTCTTTTTCTCAAAATAAATTCTTTTTAAATATTATAAATTCTCCAAAATAATTCCGTTATCAAAATAAATTCTTTCACTTCATTATCATTTTTCCAAAAATACTATTTATCACATAACTATGATTTAAATTAATATTATTCATCAAACCCACGCAAACAATAACAATTGTAAATCTAATCTATGCAACTAATTAACGACAGATATAAATATGAATTGACGATTCAAAAGGAGCGGAATCTTGCCTCGGGGGTTCTTCAAATGAATCAACGTGGGTCGAAGCACGATTGTGGCGTGGGGATCTCGGCGTGGCTATAGGGCTGCCGTCAGCGGGAGGGATCGCCGGCGACGACGAAGGGCAACGACACGACGGTTGGAAGAGTTCTCGGAGGGGGTGACTGCTGGAGTTTGGGCCGGCGGGTTGCTGGTCGGTGGAGGGGAGCGGCGAGGGTGGTGAGCGGCGGCTCAGGCGGTGGGTCGAACGAGGGAGTGGGGCGGTGGTGTAGGGGAGGCTGACGGGGAGGCTAGGCGGCGTTGCCGACGGAGGGTTGCAGTGGCGCTGGTTAAGTTCGGGTGGACGGAGGAGGGGTAGCCGCAGGCGGGTCGGGGGTTGGCTGCTGCAGGATGATGGCCGGAGTGGCGGAGGCGGCCGGCGACGTGTGCGGCGGCGGTTTCGTGGTCGGGTTCCGGTTTGGGGTGGTGGGTTCGCGGGTTGAAAGAGAGAGGGGAGATGAACAGGGGGCGGCGGCGTAAAATTTAGACGAGAGAGAGAAAGAGAGAGGGTGTATAGATATATATATATATATATATATATATGATTTAAAATTAGGGTTAGGGTTTAGGTTTAAAACAAAAATAATTATAATAAATACTATTGGGTACTTAAAAATTAAACTAATTACATAATAATTATCTATAATTAAAAACATACATGTTGTACTATTACAACAGTTGATACGAAATAGTCAAAATATACCCATATTGTATAATTAAACAAGAATAATTAATAATAAAAATATATTTACTTACATTTAAAATCAAATAATTATGGGATAATTATATACACAGTAAAACGTACTAGTTATACTAATACGACAGATAATATGTAATGATAAAAATAATACAACTAATTATACAAATAATACGTAATTAATAATACAAAGTATTATACGAAATATTACATAATAATATTAATAGTACAATATATTATTTAAAATAATATGTAATAGTACCGATAACACAACAAATTAATTCCAGAAATTTTTACCACACAAAATAAATTTATAAATATCAAAATCATTTAAATAAATATATAATCAGATTTTTAAATCATAGAAAATTGTATAAAATCGAGAAAAATACAAATACTTGTTTATAAATAATAATTAAATATTTTAAAATACTAGAATATTATTTTAATTAATATCGAAATTCACGGTCATTACATGTGGTTCTTCTCAAAAGCCCCCAGCTCCTCATGCATAGCAACCTTCCACTTTGGGTCCTTCTTAGCATCCTGCCAGTTATTAGGTATAATAACAGAATCTAATGATGCAATGAATACCCCATGTAAAAGAGATATGTGAGAATAAAAAACAAATTGAGCTAGATCCCAACCATATCTCTTAGGAAGATTACCCGCATTATTGCGAGTAGTCCTCCTTTCTGACATTGGTGCAGGGAGAGGGGCAGGAGTAGGAATGGTATTACCTAGAGTGAAGGGTGATGTAGGTGTCTCAAGAGTTGGAGCAGAGTTGGACAAGGGACTAGGCATTGGCACTGTTACTGTAGACACCTCTAGCTCCTTCGCCCTCCTACTATATGTAAGCAACTCCCCCCGAGCAGTAGGCCTAACACCCCTTGTCTCCTCCCCTTCGTCTCCGTCTTCATCCTCTGTCTCTTCCGAGTACGGAATCAAAATTAGGATCGACTCCCTTGAGCTCTCACCATTCTACCGCTCTCGCCTCATACATTCAGTATCGGGCAAGTCGCCAAAAGGTGAAGTAACCCCCATTGTGTAGTACGGCTCGAGCTCCCGACACCGCACATTCATACTGACAAACAGCCTTTTTTCCACCGGGCTCCAGCAAACATACCCTTTCTGGGTGCCATTATATCCCACGAATATACACTTCACAACCCTAGGGTCTAGCTTCCCAACCAATGGTCTGTTGTCCTTCACAAAGCACACACAATCAAATACCTTCAATGGTAGGGCCCCCCGTTATCTCCCTTCAGTGCCTCACGAGGAGACTTCCACTCCAACACACTCAAAGGCATTCGGTTGATTAAGTGAGCAACAGCCAAGACTGCTTGTCCTCACAACACCTTTGGGACATTCATCGTCATCATCATACTCCTAGCAACTTCTAGGAGATGTCTGTTCTTCCTCTCTGCTACCTCATTCTGAGCTGGGGTGTATGGGCATGTAGTTTGGTGTAAAATTTTCTGAGCTGACAGATACTCCTCAAGTGTTCTGTTGGTATACTTTGCCCCATTATCCGACCTCAACACCTTTACTGTTGCACAATACTGAGTCTGGATGTGCTTATGAAAATCTTTGAAACATCCAACTACATCACTTTTATTTTCATAAGATACACCCAAGTGACTCTAGAGAAGCAATCAATAAATGTAACAAAAAACTTGCATCCATTTATAGAATTTACTGGGCAGGATCCCCATATATCAGAGTGTATTACTTCAAATTTGCAAGAACTCCTACTACCCGAACTAACATAAGAGCTTCTAGTTAGCTTCCCAAACTCACAAGCATCACACTGCAGCTTCTGTTTATTTACTTTTCCAAACAGGGTTGGATACATTTTATCCAAAATGCCAAATGATGGATGTCTCATCTGTTGATGATAAAGCATCAACTCATCTTCTGCACACACTTTAGCTCCTCCTGTTCTCTCCACCACAGATGTCAGCGCTGAGTTCATCCCTTCGCGGTCCAGGTACCACAGCCCGCTACGCCATATCTCAGTCCCAAATCTTCGCCATGTCCCCTTCTCCTGAAAGATCACCTTGGGAATGTCAAAAATAATAATATAATTTAGTTGAAGGATAATAGCACTAATGGATAACAGGCTAACAGAAAATTAAAGAGCATGCAGAACATTAGATAAAGTTATAGAACATGTACAACTAACAGTGCCCTTACCAACCACATCCTATGTTGTACCATCAGCGATTTGGATGCTCTCTGCTTCTGCTAAGTGAGTGTAAGATAAGAACTCACTGGCATTGCCTGTCACATGTCCGGATGCTCCAGAATCCATTATCCAGGCGGTGGATCTTCCCTCGTTTGGGTGTGCACGAAGGGCGTAATTGGCATAGTCTCCTTCAGAGAAAGTAGTAAATGCCCTCTCAGACACATCACCTACTGCTCTCTGCTTCCTCCTCAATGCTGCCAAAAATGCCCGATCCTCATCAGTGAATGTCATCTCAGCTTTTTCCCTTTCTGCCACTGTCAGGTTTGCTCTGTGGCCTCCTCTTCCACCTCGCCTGCCTCCACGACCACGACCACGGCCTCCAGCCTGATCACGTACATCTCAGTCCCTTTCCCTGGGTGGCTTAGGGCATATCTGTCTCAGATACCCTACTTCTCCACAGTTGAAACACTGCCTAGTCTTCCTTCTGAATCTAGTGTTATCCGGGTTGGATACTACCAGTGCAAACTTCTCCCCTGTAAGTCCACCAGTCCCAGCCTGTAGCCTGATACGGCTCTCCTCTTGTATCATGGCCGAGACTACCTCCTCCAGTGGTGGGATCTTCGTCTGAGTTAGTAGCAACGCCGTCCTCTGCTCATACGCTGGAGCCAAGCTTCGGAGAAATAACATGGTCCTCTTCTGCAAAGAGGCCTCGCGCTCCTTAAACTCTGGATCCTTGCAGCTTACTAGGGGCGAGAAGTGATCGTGATCGAGCCACAAGCACTCCAGCTCTGTGACGTACTCCTGTACAGTCCTCTCTCCCTGTACTGTAGCGTTGATCTCCTTCTCGATCTGGAATACCCTCAGGTTATTCCCTACCCCATCGTAGGTCCTCATCAGCTTCTCCCAGACATCCTGCACTCTCCCAAGGCTATCCATTGTGACAGCAATTGACTGGACTACAGAATTCAGAAGCCAGATGTACATCAACATATGAGTGGGCTTTCACTCATCTCTCCCTACGGAGCCCTCAGCCGGCTCAGTCTTCTCCCCTGTCAAATATCACTCTAAGCTCCTCCCGACAAGGGTATATTTCACCCGTCGCGACCAACTCAGATTTGTCGCGGGTCCATCAAGCTTTACATCAATAGATGGAAGCTCCACCTTCTTGGGTGGTGGCTTTGTCGAGCCCTCTCCCGCCGAAAACCTCATCAGTTGCATCAATGTTGAGATCTCCTCAAAATTCAACTTCTTGATGATCTCCTCCATCGGATTTCTGTCGGTCTCCGTCATCGATCCAACTTGTATTCTTATTGTGCGTAGCGAAAATTTCGACAGCACTTCGACAGCACAACAAGAGAATTAGATCAACAAGAATTCCTGTTTCACCAAGGAAACAAGAATCAAAAGCAAGATATCTCAACAAAGTGAGATATCAGCTCTTCCTCTCATCAGTTCTAGGACTGACCTATCGAGGGAACCTAAACAAGCTATTACAAATAAAAAAACAACAAAAAAACAGCGATCTTTTCTTCTTCTCTTGGATCTGATCGGTGTTTAATCAATGCTCTCTTCACACTAATACAGATCCCATCTAAACACAAGCTATTTAATCAATGCTCTCTTCACACTAATACAAATCCCATCTAAACAAGCTATTATCAAAAAAAAACTTCGAAACCCTAAGCTCCTCCTTCAAAGCCGCTCCTCCTTCAAAGCCGTAATCTCCTCGTCCTTCTTCCCTCTCTCCACCTCAAGATCCGCAACCTTCTCCTTCAACTTCTCAATCTCTGCATCATCAAACACCGACGACGCCATAGCGAGATCCTCCTGAACCCTAATGAGCTCTCCTTCAAGATACGAAGCATGATCAGCGACAGCCTTGGATCCAGTCTCCGATTGCTCCAACTGAGCAGTCAACTCATCGATCCGCCGCTGGAGCCCCGATTTCTCACGACAAAGGACGTGGATCTCTTGATGAAGGATCTTGATGGCGCAATCGTCGCCAGAGGCATCGGAACCGTCGGGAGTCTCGAGATCCTCGTCAGATTTGTTCGGAGTTTCGTCGGGTTGAAGAGGGAGGCGGCTAGGCTGGAACGGCGGCTAGACCATGTAGAAAGAATAGGGTTTTAAGATTACTTTTCATTGATAGAATGGCTTGGCTTATATAGTCTTACACCCACATTTACACAAAACCCCTCTAATATTCCTTAATTACGTTATCTTTTCAACAATAACTATAGACGATGTCACCAGAAATGTGCATCTCCCCCCAAGTCCATTGGCCACTCCAATAATCGGTCATCTCCATCTATTGGGCCCCATCCCCCTCCAAGTTCTCCACAAGCTCTCCCTCTGCTACAGTCCCCTCATCTCCATCAGTTTAGGATTCCACCCCTGCATTGTGGCTTCATCACCAGAAACTGCCAAAGAATTCCTCTAGACTCGTGAACTCTCCTTCTCTGACAAGCCCCCATCAGAAGTTTCCTCCTACCTCACCTATGGCTCTGCTGACTTGTGTTTGCCCCGTATAACTCCTACTAGAGGTATGTAATAGTGTTGAAAATCTGTCCAATCAAATTTAATGTTACAACAGTGTGTACGCCTCACGAATTATTAATTATTATGGAAAAAGTTGTTTGAGAAATCGGAGAAGGAAGAGGATATCAATATGAGTGCAGAGCTATTGAAATTGACAAACAACATGATATGCACGATGGCAATGAGTCGAACATACACGAAAAGTGATTTTGAAGCAGAGGAGGCACAAAAGATCGTAGAAGAGATGACTGAGCTGGCAGGGAAATTTAACTTGGCAGATTTTGTAGGATTTCGCAAAAACTTGGACTTACAAGGTTTTGATAAGAGACTGGAGGATATGCTTAAGAGGTTTGATAAGATGATGGAGGGGATAATGAAGGAAAAGGAGGAAAGACAAAAAGAAACTGACACTTCCCAAGAAAGAGCAAAAGATTTGCTTGATATATTGCTTGATATAGCTGATGATGATGATGCAGAGATGAAGCTGACAAGAGAAAATATCAAAGCTTTCATTCAGGTAAGAGAGAACAACAGACTATAATTTTTATTATGCTATTAACAAACATTATCTTGCTAAAATTTTCTGATGGATATATATTATCATAACATATGCAAAAGAGCCTGTCTCATATACTTTGTTGCCCACACGTGACAACATATAGCAAACTCACCCATGTAGCAATCACAATGGAAAAAGTTCTGATAGCATATAGAATGAAGAGTAGATGAGAGACCAACCCCCACCCCACAACACCCCGTGCAGCTGATGACAGTAGTCTGAATACAAGAGATAAGTGTGCTAAAACACTTCGAGACATGGAAAAATAATTAGACTTCTATCAATGTAAAAAAAAAGGACAGAGTCAAATTCCTAAGTATCTAAGCTGATCATCTAAAGGTAGATCCATGAAAGTAGGTCAAAACAGCGCATAATGGTTGTACATAAGTGGAGGCTACAATAGATAATAATAATAATTTTACAAAAATCCTACATCAAGGCAAACATTAGAATTAAAGTAATATTCACCAACTAAACTGCTACTTCTTAACAGCCAAAAGCATGCAAAAGTAAATTGTTGTGTATATGTTTCATTTTATGAATATAGCTCTGGTACAAAAATTCTCAAACTGATCTGATGATCTCAACAGGGAAAAGAATGTCCTGGATATTAATAAAAAAAATAGATTTATGCTGGAAATCAAGTTACAAATTTATAAAAGATAACTGCACAAGAATTGATGAGGATCAACTTACAGAGCAATGATCTTTTCCTCAGGTCCCCAACATGCAAAAATAAATAAAAGTTTGTCACTTTTTCCTTCAACAATTAACTATAGTAAAATTGTAATGTAAACCTTGTACGGAATTATTCCTAGATATCAAATAGTATTTAGTAGTTCAAATATTTAGCAATTATTTACATCTGACAAATTGGAAATTTTCAAAAGATTATACCAAAATACATTAGTTTCTAATGTTTGAAGGTTTATATCCTATAGCAAAAACTTAGTTACTTAGTTTCAATGTTGCACAGGATGTCTTTGTGGGAGGCACTGTTACTTCAGCAACCACAAGAGAGTGGGCATTGTCAGAACTCATCAACCAACCAACCATACTCCGGAAGGCTAAAAATGAAATTAACACAGTCATTGCCATGAACAGACTAGTCGAAGACTCAAGCATCCCAAACCTCCCATATCTCCAAGCTGTTGTAAAGGAAACACTGAGGCTTCATCCAGCAATCCCAACGATCATCCACGAATCAAATGAACATTGTAAGATTAATGGCTATGACATCCCTGCAAAAACAAGGCTTTTGGTCAATGTATGGGCCATCGGAAGGGATCCAAATCACTGGTCCAAGCCACTTGACTTCAAACCAGAAAGGTTTATCGAAATTGGAAAGGGGCTGGATGTTAGAGGCCAACACTTCCACTTGTTGCCATTTCGCAGTGGTCGGAGAGGTTGTCCAGGCACAACATTAGCCTTGCAAGTTACACAACCAATGCTCGCTGCCGTGATACAATGCTTTGAATGGAAGGTCAATAGTGGTCATGGGATTGTCGACATAACAGAGGGGACAGGGTTTACACTGCCTCGATCTAAACCATTGATATGCAGGCCTGTTGCTATTCTGAGCCACATGCCACTTGCTTGATACAATCGGGGTTCAATAATTACTGGTTTAATAAGGATTCAAACTTGTTTTAGGTTTGTGTTGATGTTAATAATCAAACAACTAATTAAGAGAGGGGTTAGGTTGTCGGGAGTCCTCTAACTCCTCCAAATATCCAGTTCTGGAGCAAGCTGTTCTTCTCTGCACATATAAGAACTCGTAAGAGGACGGAGTTGGGTTCTCCGCTTGTTCCTCCAACGATCAAGTCAACTTGAGTCAAGAAGAAAATGAACTCTAGAAATTCTTTAGCTCAATGAGCAGGAAAATCGCTTACATTGGTGCTGAGAATAGTCCCCGTATTTATAGTAATAGTAGAGGGGTGGTTTGGTAATTTCAACTGAGTGTGGGCTGACGGCTGAGTCAGTATTTGCTTTACAAGTGTCGGCTGCCCAGTGACAGGAGTCACTTCGGCATTTAATATGAAGGGACAGGAGGCCCATGGAGTCAACATGGTCTGATATGTTATAAAGACTTTCAAGAACGAAAAGATGATGATTTTGACTATGCATTTAATGTATGGCGATCAGCTATCAACGGGGAGCCATGGTATGTCGCCGTCTTTCTACTCATCAAGTAGAGAGCCCAGAAGTACCGCCTTTCGAGTCAGCTTCATGAGATGTCAGCCGAATAGGTGATCGTGTAGGTCGCTTGTGGAGTCGATCTGGCGAGGAGGTCGACACGTAATGCCTTTTGAGCCAACAACATAAGATGTCAACCCTTCAAGTCGTATGAGCTGGAGACTTTTGATTATCTCAAAGTGGTGAACTAATTTAATAAGACAGTTAATGTGTACACTTGTCTGCTATTTGTCTGCTATTGAATGGAGATTATTATTCAATAATTTAAGCATTATAACAGTTTGTGTGAGAATAAATGTAGCATGTGGCTTGTCTGCAGCACTTTATTATGTGAATGCTTCTGGATTAGTTACCTCTTCTTGGTAGAATCACAATTCTTGAAGGTTACCCATCCACTAATGATCAAGGGCTAAAATAAAAGTGTCAACCAGTTCCTAGAATTATGAGGTGGTAAACGTGACTTATGGGAGAGGTTTGACACCTGCACCAATTAAAACAAGGACTTATCAACAAGCCTCAATTTTCCTCCCCTTATGGGAGAGAGATTAGAGCTTTTCACCACCTTCTTGTTTTATAGATTTAACTTGAGATATCACCATACTGGACAGTAAAGATACTAACAACTACTAGTAACCAGAGGATACATGTCTATATCTTACATGTATAGCTTCCCACTTTCGCACCAAAACATACATCTCTCAAAACTTGCATCTTTAAAGGGTACCAATCAAGAGCAACAGATCCATCTCACTACAGATGTTTCAATTCCATCTCACTACTGAACATTCTATGCAGAACTACATTTGCTCATATGATCACTCCCTGTATTATAGCTACTGCATGATTTTGACAAAATGGGAAAACCACGATGACAATGAGACTGAAGAAAACTGATTTGAGGTAGAAGATAGGGACTGAGGAACATCTTATACGCTCCAATATTCCTCAAATAACATGATCAAATAAACAGACTAATTAAATTAAATAAGTTCATAGCTTTCACCAGAATATATCAACTCAAGCACAGATCCCAAAATCCTAGATCAGATGGTCACGATTTCATTAATCCGTAAGCGTTGACAGAACAAACTTAGCTACAGATTAAACAACGATAACAGAGATCAAGCAGGCACACAACCTCAAGCCCTCTCGCCGCGAATTCTCCTCGCCAGCTGAATATCTTTCGGCATGATCGTGACCCTCTTAGCGTGAATCGCGCAGAGATTCGTGTCCTCAAACAACCCAACCAAGTACGCCTCCGCCGCCTCCTGCAGCGCCGCCACCGCCGACGACTGGAACCTCAGATCCGTCTTGAAATCTTGGGCGATCTCCCTAACGAGTCTCTGGAAAGGGAGCTTCCGGATCAAAAGCTCGGTGCTTTTCTGGTACTTTCGGATCTCTCGGAGAGCGACGGTGCCGGGGCGGAACCGGTGGGGCTTCTTCACGCCGCCGGTCGCCGGAGCGGACTTGCGGGCGGCCTTGGTGGCCAGCTGCTTTCTTGGCGCCTTGCCGCCGGTGGATTTTCTTGCGGTTTGCTTCGTTCTCGCCATTTCTAGGGTTTTGAGATTTGAGGATTGCTCGGTTGTTCGATGTTGGGATTTCGGGGATTTCGGGTGGAGTTTTATGGAGGAGAAGAGGTGAAGGCGGGAGAGTTTTGGGGGTTTGGAGTGGGATTTGGACCGTTGGATTTTGGGAGGATTGATGGATGGGATTTAGTTGGGGGTGGAGCACATGGATCGCGATCTGGGGTTAGATGCGGAATGATATTTGGACCGTTGGAGTTGAAATGGATGGATTGGATCAGGTAGACCGAGGACTAGCGGATCGCGATGAGGGTTCACCAGTTCATGTTATGGGGACCGTTCGATTTGATGCAGTGGACGGATCTGATCTTGTGGAGTGATAGCACGCGGATCGCAACCTGGTTTGGTGAATAAGTAGGATCGCTCTGCAAAATGCCCCATAAATCAATCGTAATTGAAAAAAGTCGCCCGCACGTCTAACAGCATGTTTCGGAACTTCGGATTCTACTTCACTTGAATTATAATCCATTTAATCGATGTCAATTATAACCTACGACAATTGATAAATTAACGGATTATAATCTATTTTCAATAGTTGAATGTTTGGCAAATACGGCATATAATTCATAAGTTGGTTTTGTTGTCAAAATAACAAAAAAGAATATGAGTTTGTGAGTTAGTAATTCAAGCCTTGAATTTCATGAAATCGTAAGTGATACAATTGTCTTTTACTTTATCAAACCTCGTAGCTTATGATCCATCCAAACAGTGGTGAATCCAAAAGAAAGGTCCCAATAGGTTGACCACAAGTGACAATTTATCTAAAATAAAAAATTAATATTATAAAACTTTTTTTACTTGTTTGGAAGAGAGAACGGAGGTTGCCGTTTGGATTTTTAGGTAGAATAGAGAATTGTGGGGAATGGATTTTTAGGTATTTAATGTTTGGTCCCATTTGACCTAAAGTATTAAGGGAAAATTATGTCAATACCCAAAAGCAAAATCTTCATATGTTTCAACCCCTATAACTTTTTCTCTTGTGATTCAGCCCTTAAATTCGAGATCTATATTCTGCAGCATTTTTTAGCAATTATTATCTGCCAACAAAACATAGACAGATAATAAAAAGAGAAAAACCCAAAATGCTCATATTTCCTATATTCTTTCATGTTAAGTCTAAAAGCAAGTTGAATTAGACTTAACATGAACTGAATTAAATTAGAATTAACATGAACCGAATTAGACTTAACATGAAAGTTTGTTTCATGTTAAATCTAATTCGGTTCATGTTAAGTCTAATTCGGTTCATGTTAAGTTTAATTTTATTCCTTTTAAGTCTAATTTAAATCATATTATGTCTAATTTAACTTATTTCAAGTCTAATTTAATTCATGTTAAGTCTAATTCAACTTATTTTAAGTCTAATTTAATTGGACTTAACATGAAATTAGGCTTGAAAGGAATTAAATTAGGCTTAATATGAACCGAATAAATCTAATTTAATTCCTTTTAAGTCTAATTTTAATCCAATTTAGTGTTAAGTCTAATTTAGTTCATGTTAAATCAAGTTTAGTTTATGTTAAGTTCGGTTTCATTCGTGTTAAATTTAGTTTGATTCGTGTTAAGTCCAGTTTGGAGTCCAGTTTGGTTCGTGTTATATTCAGTTTACATTATTTTAAGTCTAATTTAAATTATTTTAAGAATAATTTAAATATTGTTAGGTCTAATTTAAATCATTTTAAGTCTAATTTGATTCATGTTAAGTCTAATTCAACTTGTTTTAAGTCTAATTTAATTCATATTAAGTCTAATTTAATTCATTTTAAATTTAATATAAATCATGTTATGTCTAATTCAACCTTTTTTAAGTCTAGAAATAAGTTGAATTAGACTTAACATGAATCATGTTAAGTCTATTTCAACTTATCTTAAGTCTAATTTTATGTTAAGTCCAAATTTACTTCATGTTAAGGCCAATTTGATTGTTGTTAAATCTAATTTAATTATTTTTAAGTCTAATTTCATGTTAAGTCCAACTTTATTCGTGTTAAGTCTAATTTTATTTAATGTTAAGTCTAAATTCAGTTCATGTTAAGTCTGGTAACAGTTCATGTTAAGTCGAATTTCATGCTAGGTCCATCTTGATTTGTGTTAAATCTAAATTCAATTCATGTTAAGTATAATAACAATTCATGTTAGGTCTAGTTTTTTGTTAAGTCTAACTAGATTTGTATTAAGTTTAATTTTAGTTTATGTTAAGTCTAATTTCAGTTCATATTAAGTCTAATAACAGTTCATGTTAAGTCAAACTTGATTCGTGTTAAGTCTAAATTCAGTTCATGTTAAGTCTACTAACAGTTCATGTTAGGTCTAATTTCATGTTGAGTCCTACTTGATTCGTATTAAATCCAATTTTAGTTCGTTTTAAATCTAAATTCAGTTCATGTTAAGTCTAATATCAGTTCATGTTAAGTCTAATTTCATATTAAGTCTAACTTTATTCGTGTTAAGTCTAATTTTAGTTTATGTTAAGTCTAAATTCAGTTCATGTTAAGTTTAATAACAGTTCATGTTAAGTCCAACTTGATTCGTGTTAAGTCTAAATTTAGTTCATGTTAAGTTTAATAACAATTCATGTCTAATTTCATGTTAAGTCCAACTTGATTCGTGTTAAGTCTAATTTTAGTTTATGTTAAGTCTAATAACAATTCATGTTAAGTCTATTTCCATGTTAAGTTCAACATGATTCGTGTTAAGTCTAAATCCAGTTCATGTTAAGTCTAATAACAGTTCATGTTAGGTCTAATTTTATGTTAAGTCCAACTTGATTCGTGTTAAGTCTAAATTTAGTTCATATCAAGTCTAAATTCAGTTCATGTTATGTCTAATTTAAATCATATTAAATTCCTTTTAGGTTTAATTTAAATCATGTTAAGTCTGATTCAATTTTTTAAGTCTAATTTCATATTAAGTTCAATTAAATTAGACTTAAAAATAAGTTAAATTAGACATAAAATGATTTAAATTAGACTTAAAAGTAATTAAATTAGACTTACGATGAATTAAATTGGACTTAACATGAAATTAGACTTAAAATAAGTTGAATTAGACTTAACATGAATTAAATTAGACTTGATACAGATTGAATTAGACATAACATGATTTAAATTAGACTTAACATAAAATAAACTTTCATGTTAAGTCTAATTCAACTTGCTTTTAGACTTAACATGAAAGAATAGAGGAGATAAGGACATTTTGGAATTTTTTTACTTTTTATTTTCTGTCTATGCTTAGTTGGCAGGTAATGATTGCTAAAAAAGGGGTGCAGAATATAGATCTAAAATTTAAGGGCTGAAGCACATGAAGATTTTGCTTTTGGGGCCTTGACACAATTTTCCCATGTTTTAAATAGGCTACTAAGTTTAAATGGGTTAAATGCAAATGGTCTACTACTCTCTCTAGTGCGGTGGGATGCAAACTTTTTTTGTGTAGGGAGAGCAGATTGTGACTTTAGTTTCAAGTGATAATCCCCAAAGCATATGGGTGCAACCACACCCCTAGAGCAGTAAGTACATCGCCTCAGAACCCAAAAATAATCGCGCACATCTTAGCTTACCTTTTATCTATTCCTCTATACAAAGGGGATGATCCAAGAATCATTGTTCATGCTACAGTAATTGTTTGTGGGGCCCACTTATTTCCACAGACATATTTCCCTCACAAATAACAATGAAGAAACATATTTTGAAAATCAAATATCTGCTAAAAATAACTATTATATCCTCAATTATGTTGTCATATCGCTCTCCTTCACAAACACAGACGCTTCCTCTCCCCTCTTCTTTTCTCATTCTCCTACCTCGACTCAGACGATCCACCTCCTCCTCCCTCCAGCATCGTCGGCAGGCTCCTCATCCATATGACGCTACTTCTACTCTACACTACCCCTAACCCTAAAAACGCTTTTATCCTCATGCCCACCTAGCTTGCCCCTTCCCTACATCACCTCTGTCCTTCACCCTTCACCTGAAGAATACGACGGCCATAGACTGCACTAAAATACCTAGTTCCCCATCCGTAAAGAAGAGGAGGATATATGGGTGATTTTGGTCTTCGACCTTCAATCAGTAAGATTTCAAATAATCTTGAGAATTTTCCCCAATACTTTCTAGGGTTTTATTATTGGCTACAATTTTTTTTATAACCGATTTTCTGAGATTTCTTCTTGACTCACTTGCTTAGATTTGCGGTTAAGAAGATCAGTTTGAGAATCTTCATGGACATTTATCTTTCTCTTGGTTTCAACATGAAATTAGACTTAAAACAAGTTGAATTAGACTTAACATGAATTAAATTAGACATGAAAACAAATTGAATTAATTATAACATGATTTAAATTAGACTTAACATGAAATAAACTTTCATGTTAAGTCTAATTCAACCTGATTTTAGACTTAACATGAAAGAATAGAGGAGATAAGGGCATTTTGGAAATTTTTTTACTTTTTATTTTCTATCTATGCTTAGCTGGCAGGTAATGATTGCTAAAAATGGGTGCAGGATATAGATCTAAAATTTAAGGGCTGAAGCACATGAAGATTTTGCTTTCGGGACCTTGACACAATTTTCCCAAGTATTAAATAGGCTACTAAGTTTAAATGGGTTAAATGCAAATGGTCTACTACTCTGTCTAGTGCGGTGGGATGCAAACTTTTTTTGTGTAGGGAGAGCAGATTGTGACTTTAGTTTCAAGTGATAATCCCCAAAGCATATGGGTGCAACCACACCCCTAGAGCAGTAAGTACATCGCCTCAGAACCCAAAAATAATCGAGCACATCTTAGCTTATCTTTTACAAAGGGGATGATCCAAGAATCATTGTTCATGCTACAGTAATTGTTTGTGGGGCCCACTTATTTCCACTGACATATTTCCCTCACAAATAACAATGAAGAAACATATTTTGAAAATCAAATATCTGCTAAAAATAACTATTATATCCTCAATTATGTTGTCATATCGCTCTCCTTCACAAACACAGACGCTTCCTCTCCCCTCTTCTTTTCTCATTCTCCCACCTCGACTCAGACGATCCACCTCCTCCTCCCTCCAGCATCGTCAGCAGGCTCCTCATCCATATGACGCTACTTCTACTCTACACTAACCCTAACCCTAAAAACGCTTTTATCCTCATACCCACCTAGCTTGCCCTTTCCCTACATCGCCTCTGTCCTTCACCCTTCACCTGAAGAATACGACGGCCATAGACTGCACTAAAATGCCGAGTTCCCCATCCGTAAAGAAGAGGAGGATATATGGTGATTTTGGTCTTCGACCTTCAATCAGTAAGATTTCAAATAATCTTGAGGATTTTCCCCAATACTTTCTAGGGTTTTATTATTGGCTACAATTTTTTTTATAATCGATTTTCTGAGATTTATTCTTGACCCACTTGCTTGGATTTGCGGTTAAGAAGATTAATTTGAGAATCTTCACGGGCATTTATCTTTCTCTTGGTTTTTAGTCTAGAACGACTCCATGCTCATGTTTAAATCTCGATGTATTTATTTTATCAAATTGGAGGCTCGATCAACAAATTTTGTTTTTTATACTTTACTCAGCAAAATTTGATTGCTTATTTAGGTAGTATGTTATTTTAGGAACAAGGGAAAACCACATTATAGCTTTAAGTTGATCCTTTTAGTGTTGAAAAGCTATAACAAACTTGAGAGCTTGATTGGAATGAATTGATATTTTTGTGATTGGAATTATTCACTATTTGTACGAATTATCTTTTCCCCCTTTTTTCTAATTTCAGGTTATAAAGATTTAATCATTTCACTTGATCGACTTATGTTGTGTGTTTAGTTATCCTCTTTGCTTCAGGCTCAATTTGATTGATTAAAAATTTTCAAGTGAGAATGGAAGAACCAGTCAGCTGGTATCAACTTCTTTTACTGTTAAAGTAGCAAATATTACCTTTTTTTAAGTTTTGGTGTAAGCTTTAGAGAAATGTTAGTCAAAATAGTTTCATTGTAGACTATGTTAACACTCTTCAACTAAATTTTTTAATTATTACACATTTTTGAAGTCATTATATTTGTCTCCATAGCCTTTATTTTTTTTCAATACATTATTGGATCATTTCAAATGCTCATTTTTATGTATGCTCAATTGTTGAGGGGAAATAAACCTAATGTTAAATGTTTCTTCCCAATTGCTTCTTACAGGTTAATATTATCCAATCATAATTCATTATATTTTATTTACTAATTGGTTGTTACAGTTTGTATATTTAGTTACTAAGTAACTATGTGAGATAGTGATTGAGAGATAACTATTGGAATTGTATTTAAGTCTTCTTCTAAAATCTGTAATAATATTAGTAGTGCTTCTAGCTTTTTAGGAACTATGAAATGCTACTTCTCACGTAAATGCTGCCACTGTAACTCAAAATTTGTGTTATAAATTAGTATAATTGTGAAGACTGTAATATGAATTATAATTTTCCATTATTTCTCTTATTTACTATAAGAATTGTATAACTATTCTATGTAAGAATTTTCAAAGTACGTCTTTTATAGTAACCAGTATTTTATTTTCAGATTTGTTGATTAGCCTTCACAAATTGATCACAATTCTCTATCTCAATATTTCCTCTTTGAAAAGAAAAAATTACAGGTACTTTTCCTGATTTCATTTTGTTAGGGTTTTCCGCATAAAAAGTTCTTTTTTAGTTAGTTTCTAGAGGAATTGATTAAAATATAAATCATGATGATGAATTTGATCTAAATTCTAAGTTTTGGTTTTTGGATTATTTAGTTACTTCTTTTAGTATGGTGAAGATGTTAATTTCTATTTATAATGATTAAAATTGATTTAGTTAATCTCAATAGTGACTAATTCTGATCATATACCTAACCCTTATGTTTAAACTTGATTTAGGTAATCTTTTTTGCCTTTTAAATGAATATTTGGTTGGCAAGTTTTAATGGTTTTGTTTGTTCATGGGTTAGGGATTGGAGATTGATTACGTCAGAAATGATGATGGATGGATCAAATCGGAGGGTCAACTCAGTTCATCACAGTTATGATACAGTAATTTTATTTCACTTTTTAATTTTTAATTTTAAATAAATATTTTTCACAATTTATGCACTAAAAAGATTGGCCTTTATTGTGCTATTTTGGTTTCAGTTTTGAGTAGTTATTTGATCTTTAGAAATTTGGTTAATGATGGCTAGGGATGGTATAACCATGAAGATAAAAGCTAAAGTTTCTAAATTTCTTCAATGACAGGTAAGGATCATTTTTAGAAATTTGGTTAATGACAGTTATGAAAGAATGATCTTTATTGTGATATTTCAGTTCCATGGCACAATAAAGGAATAAATAATTGATGCTAAGACATAATTCATTTATGTATTTGTAAAGTATATATGTTTTTGATTAGGAACAAAACATTAGAAGGATGTTCTTTCCGTTGGTGTGAGTCATATTTTTCTTTGCAAAAGAAAAGATTTTGTGTTTGTGTGGGTAAATTATAAGCATAATAGATAAAGAAGTATTTATAATTATGTGTTTGTAAAGTTTATATCTATTGCTATTTTCAACTTCAATAACCTCACATTCACAATTTGAAACTATATAGTCAAAAATCTATTGATTCCTTTTCCTTCGCCAGCAACTATTGTAAATATTATTGTACTGGTCGGTAGAAATAAGCTAGGCATTTGCAATTTTTGATTTTCCAGTTGTTTTAAAAATAAATTTCTTAAGTAAGAATGCATCAGCTATTTTTCAAATTATATGTACCATAAGCAGTTGTTTTTTTATGGTAGATAAATTACGAAATTCATTTTTGGTACATAAAAATTATTATATTATGATGTTTATCTATTTCTAAAAAAAGTACAAACTCATTGGTAGACAAATCCGTGCATTGCACGGTGTGAAACTTTTTTATATGGCAAAAGACCAAAGCAAGCTCACTATACCAAAATAATGCTTCTATGGATTCATTTTCTGTATAACAATTGTTATTTATTTATTTATTTATTTATTTCACAATATTTATTTTTCTCTAACACTTTGATCCCCACTCATACATTTTCGTAATAATGTGATATATGGTCATAAATTTCTTTGATAATTAGATGTGTTATATACTTTTTCTAAAATGTCAAAAGTGAATGAATGTTATCAAACATCTTTAAGTGTGATAAGAGCAACTCCAAGAGACTCCTCATCCTTTGTCATTGATCAAATTTAGGGAGTAGGAGTTGAATAATTGGCTCCAACAAGCTCCCTATCCCATATTCCAAATATAGGGTCCTTGTGAGCATCTTCCAAATCAAAGACAACAGAGAGGCTCCCTATATCTACAGTGACAAACAACGGTTTAAAAAAATGCAATGGTCATATTTGCATTCAAGCCCCTCTCATTCTCCTTTCATCTATAAATATTGCATCTTTGTATAGGATAAATTAGTTCATCTCATAATTTAAAAGCACTTGGCATTCTACTATATTTCTTTAAAGGTAAGTAAATTAGTTCATCTCTTAATTATTTTATTTCTCTCATATTTTATACTTACAACCGATTTATTAGTTTTCATTCCATTTTTAATTTTTTAAACTAATTATAGTGTTGACATTAATTTGTATTATTTTTGGACAGATGGATTATTACACTTCTCTACTAAATGAGAGATCATTGTCTGATAGTGGCCTACTAGATGAAAATCCCAGTCAATCTGTCATGCCGGTTGAGTCAACTGAAAACAAATTTTCTAGAAAAACCGGACAGACGAAAAACTTCACCGTGGAAGAAGACATTCTACTTGTATCTGCATGGCTCAACATAAGCACGGATGCAGTGCAAGGGATCAATCAAAAATATGAAAGATATTGGCAAAGGGTGCATGGTTACTTCCATCAATTCAAGAATTGTGAATCTCAACGGACGACAAGTTCTTTAATGCAGCGTTGGTCGTTAATTCAACTTTCTATAAATAAATTTTGAGGCTACTATGCTCAAATTTCAGCAAGGCAACAAAGTGGTATTAGTGAGAGCGATAAGGTATTAATTTCATTCAAAATTTTTAATATCGTATTTACGTATAATAATTTTTAAGTAGGCTTAATTTCTAAATAGGTATGTCAAGCAGTGGAATTGTACACGAGCATCCAAAAGCATCCATTTTAATTTCTTCATTATTGGAGAGAATTAAAAGATGCACCAAAGTGGAGAATTGATAGTTCTAAAAAAAATCTAAAACTCCATACAAATCTGGTCATGCAAGTTCTAGTCCTGCAAGTTCCATTCCTTCAAGTCCAGATACAATAAATTTGGGAGAAGATGATATTAATTGCTCGTGATACCTTTTCCGAAGGATTGGAAAGACCAATAGGAAAGAAAAACTACAAAGGAACTGTTAAGAAAGGGAAATGGAAAATGTGCATTTGATACGAGTATGCCTATGGCATTGAAATTTGAAGAGTTCGTTGAAAAGCTTGATGTGAACAATCAGAAGAGACAAGAACAACTTGACAGAATATATGCTCAAGAACAAGAGAAGATTCTTATTAAGAAAGAAAAACTCTGATTGGAACAACAAAGAGAAGATGAAAGAATCATGTCAATTAATACTAGTAACATGGATCCAATGCAAGCAGAATATTACAAACAACTCAAGATGAGAATCATTGCTAAAGGAATTGATGGTAGTTTTAATTAGTTGTCATTGTTTAATAAGTATTATGTTGTAAGCTATGCTATTTTCACTATGTGTGTTTTTATGTTGTTATGTATCATTTTCAGTAATTAAGCTTATGTTATTATGTGTGATTGAATTAAAAAAATTATGTTATCATTGATTGCAAACACAAATCTACATAAAGTCTTGACAAAAAATATAATAGCATAGTACAATAATAGAAAATACAATAATATAGCTGTAAACACAAATCTAGATAGAAAATACAATAATAATATTGAAAACACACAATGCTTCCTAGTCTCCACCGTGTCGTTGCCACAAATGCTCAATAAGATCTGCCTGAAGATGAGAATGTGTTTGTCTGTCTCTAATGCGATGGTAGACTTGAATAAACTCAAGAAATTGTGGTGTGCACTCACGAGACAATGATATAGTTGGACTTTCATCGATTGCATCATAGTTGAAATCGCATTGATTAATATCTCGCTTGTCTTCAATGATCATATTATGCATTATGATACATGTTTTCATAATATCTTTTAGTACTTCTTGATCCCAAAATCGCACTGGTCCACGCACAATTGCAAAGCGTGCTTGGAGGACCCCAAATGCTCGTTCTACATCCTTTCTTGCTGATTCTTGAGCTTGTGCAAAATTTTTCCTCTTATTTCCTTGTGGAGCAGAAATTGTTTTTACAAATGTTGACCATTGTGGGTATATACCATCAGCAAGGTAATATCCCATCGTATACTCATGAGAATTAATAGAGTATTTAACTGGAGGGGCACGACCTTCAGTAAGTTCAGTAAAGAGATTTGACCTTTCCAAGACGTTAATATCATTATGAGATCCTGGTAACCCAAAAAATGCATGCCATATCCAAAGATCGTATGACACAACGGCTTCCAAAATAATTGTTGGCTCATGGAAGTGACCAACATACATCCTATGCCACGTAGCCGGACAATTCTTCCATCTCCAATGCATACAGTCTATGCTCCCTAACATTTCAGGAAATCCGCGTTGTTCACCAACCTCTAGCAATCTTTTGATATCGTCATTGTTTGGCGACCTCAAATACTCATTGGCGAAAATTGTAACAACGACTTTGACAAACATTTTAACACTTTCAATAGTCGTGCTTTCACCAATGCGCACGTAATCATCCACAAAATTTGCAGATACTCCATAAGCAAGCATCCGCGTTGCGGCTGTTATTTTTTGAAGGGATGATAAACCAAGATTACTTGCAAGGACAAAGTAAGGATCAAAATCTTCCACCGCGGATGCAATTCAGAGGAAAAGTGGACGATGCATTCGAAACCGCCTTCGAAATAGTTGTGGACCATAAACGGGCTCCTCAGCGAAATAGTCACGATAAAGTCTATTATGACCTTGAGCTCTATCGCGTTGAATGACAACGGAACCAAGACGATGCGATGCACTCCTCTCGATAGCCACCCACTCCTCTTCAACGACGGTCATTCCTAAGAACATTGCGTATTCCTCGTCAGCTTCTTCTTCCATGAGGAGCGCAGCTATTTCGTTGTTATGAGACATAGATGATATTGGAAAAATGATGCTAACAATGAACACAATTTGAGTTGAGTGAAAAATAAGAGTGCATATGATATTATTTATAGAGGTCATATAGCCGTTGAAATATAGCCGTTACAATTATTTATTACAGAAGGAGGTAAGTAAAAAATGTCCAAAACTATTTAGGGAGCCTTTTGGGGAGCATTGTTGGAGCACTTGTTCCTTATTTAGGGGCTATTTGGTTGTTGTTGGTAAAGTTGTGTATTTATGACATAACTTGGAAAGTTGTTATCCATCTCATCAGTTTCACTTTTACATTTTTCTTTGTTTGCTTTTGATTCCATTGGAATCATAAAACACTTGTTTGGTTTGCAAAATAAAACTTTAATTGTTTGTTTGGAAAGTGTAAAAAGTGGTCCCTATTCAAGTGATCATATTGGTTGAAATTACTTTTTCCTGACTTCAATGTCAGCTTTCTCCTAAAATCATGTCTTTTTTTTATGAAATCACTTTACAAGCCACATCAGCATATGAAACCACTTTACACTATTTTTACAATTACAAGCAAACAATTAAAAGTGATGAAAGCTGACATTAGGACCCACTTTTTTACACTTTTCATCATTTTACATGGTAAAAACATACAACCAAACGGGCCCTTAACTCCCTATTTTCTAGGATAGGATATTTGCTCCTCAAATATAGGGAAAAAGCTAGGATCATTGTTGGAGATGCTCTAACTGTTTATTTCTTTGACAGATTTCCCTCACAACTAAAAAATAAAAATATAAAAACAGATTTTGAATTTCAAACCCCCTCTTTTTTTTCGAAATCCCACTCTCAAGTCTCAACTGATTGATCCCCCCTCCAGAGACAAGCCATTCTCTACTAACAACCTCCAAAACCGCCGTCGTTCACTGTCGACATCCAAAATTGCCAGTTGGACCATTCACCTTCTCTCTCCTATCTTGCCAGCGACCTCCAAAAATTGGGGCCCGTTTGGTTGTATGTTTTTACCATGTAAAATGATGGAAAGTATAAAAAAGTGGGTCCCAATGTCAGCTTTCATCACTTTCAATTGTTTGTTTGTAATTGTGAAAATAGTGTAAAGTGGTTTCATATGCTGATGTGGCTTGTAAAGTGATTTCATAAAAAAAAGACATGATTTTAGGAGAAAGCTGACATTGAAGTCAGGAAAAAGTAATTCCAACCAATATGATCACTTGAGTAGGGACCACTTTTTATACTTTCCAAACAAACAATTAAAGTTTTATTTTGCAAACCAAACAAGTGTTTTATGATTCCAATGGAATAAAAAACAAACAAAGAAAAGTGTAAAAATGAAAATGATGAGTTGGACAACAACTTTCCAAGTTGTGTCATAAATACACAACTTTACCAACAACAACCAAACAGCCCCTTGTTGTCCTCCACAGTCGATCTCGAAAATCGCCGGTTGGACCATTCTATGTTTTTTCAATCTCATTTATTGCATTCATAAGGAGATTTCTAGGGTTTTGCAGTGGTTTTCGCCAAAGAATAAAAGGATTCATTGATGACTACCTCACTTTAGGGTTTCTTCATGGTTTTTGAATGATGAGGTTTCTAGGGTTTCAACGATAAGCAACACCAGTAATTTCTTTCTGTCCCTAAAATAAGGTAATTTCTCTCTATCCCGGCCTAAAAACTAAATGAAATTATTTTTCAGTTATGCATGATTTTTTTGTTTGGGTTTTTGAAGCCCCAGGTTGATCATTTGGATTTGGGACTTTTTGATTGGTTGATTGATTGGGAATTTTGCATAGATTGTTGATAATCTTTTGAAAATGTATTTTATTTGGAAGTAGGCGAATTTGTGTTCGTGATATGAGATATAATGGGACTGTTACAAGTTAGTGAGAATTGCATAACTGAGGTTTTTAGATCCTAACCTCGATTATTTAATTAATTATCATTTTTTGGGAAAATCCTTTGATGCTTCCTAATGGTATGAGAAGGAGATGGAGCTTTTTGAGGAGTTTGAGAGAGCACATTTCGAAGGTGCATAAAGAAGTCCATGGTCATGGCGACAACCATGTTATTTTTTATGGCAACGTGATCTCGGAGTAGGAAATTTCCTCACCTAAATAATCCAAGACCCGTTTAAGCCTGCAATAGTTCTATTTCAGGTTTTGCTCTTATTTCTCTTCTTTTTACTGGCTTTGTTTCTTTTCTCCCCCTAATTATAAATATACGATATTATAATGTTTGTCTTTGAGGCACGATATAGTTAAGAGGTTAGTTTGCATTATTTTGTATGATGAAGTAAAATATGCATCAAGAGATAACTCCTTCATAAAAATTCATGATTGGTTGTCACTCAAGTGACTTACTCATGAAAATATGTTATATTGAATATAGAGTTTTATTGCTATATTGTTTTATTACGCTATTATGTGTGAGTTGTTGGAGTAGTATTGTTATATTTGCACCATACACTATTATTAGGCATCTATTTTCCAAATGCAACTCATTTGAAGTTCTTCATAGTTGCTAGCTGTAGGAATCAGTTTGTAAAAAAAAAATTTGAGATCAAACAACACTAAGGAATTGTGACTTAATTACATGTAAATGCAACATAATGCTCTATCCCTTACTCATGAATTTTCTCAAATTACTACTTATAGTTGAACCCTCAAATAATATTTTTGTTATTTTTCGAAGGTGTTTCCTCTTTCAAAATTGGTTAATTTTCTAATCTCAAATCTCAATTAGTAAATTGCTTGCTTTTAATTATATTTTACCCTTTTATTCATTTATCCCCTGCATCTGGCATTCCTTGTAATTAAGAAGGAATTCATATTGATATTAATTGCAGATTTTCAATGACTAAATTGCTAACTTTTAAGAATTAAATTTAACCTTTTTTGTACTTATCCGCTGTTTTGTTACATTCTTGGTATTTAAAAAGGATTTTAAATTTATATTAGTGGAAGATATTGAAATGGTTGCAAATTTTTGTGGTTTGTGAATTTTAAGATGATACTAATTAAAACGGGGATATTGAAAGAGAATTTTATGTTTGTTGTTCGTTGATGTTAAAGTGATAGTAATTGCAGATATGTTTATTCTTGAAACTTCAATTTTCCTTCAGCCACTACTCCTTCATAGCAGGTTTATAGAGGGATAGAGGAAATGCAGATGTGGCTATTTTCTAAGAATTCATATTGCTAAATACCATTGCCATAATATTGAGTTGTGTTATTACCGTGTAGTCATTAAATATAAATTTTAAGCAAATACATATCATATAGGTCATTTATCATGTTGAAGTACCCATTCATTTCACACAATCAACTAGACAGCTATAACTATGTGTCATATTTACTTGGGTATATTTGTGATTAGAGTGGAAATCATTATTATCCAGGATTTTATAAACTGGTATATATGCCACAATTTTATATTCTTTTGCCATAATTTATGTGCTAATTTAATTTTGATACGAATGTTATTCCTTTTTTTTTTGGCCAGGTTTCTATTTTTAGGCTTCTTGGTCTTCTCATCAATCTAGCCGCATCCTTCTCAAATCAGGTTTATGTTGTTTTCCAAGTAGAAGTTGAACTTAGAATGAATCGAATATTTAGATACCCATGGTTTCTTATTACTCTTAGAATAATAATATCATAACAACTTTTATTTAACTATGTTCTTAATTAAAAACTATGTCTTTTAATGTTGTTCTTTTTCTAATATAATTCCTACAAATATAAAATTTAAATTTTCAGATTTTCTTCTTTTGGCTTTGGCCTATTCCTTGCAATTTGGTTGCATTAATTTGCAATTTAATATTGCTCTTTGTATTGCCTGTTCTTGATCATGTACTTTTTGCAATATAATATCACTCTTTGTATTCCTTTAACATAATTGTCTTTCTTTATCTAATTTGTTCCCTTTTTGTAATTAATAACTAAGTATATCCAGATCTGTCTCTTTTATATTTTACGACTAATGTTAAATGATTGTTGATGCTACATCTTATTGCGGAAAATGCAATCTCATTAGCAGTGTTCTTTGGAGTCATGACTTTGAAACCTGATGCTGCGGTCTTTTATCCTCAATGACTTAAACTAACTCATCAGTTGCCACGTTGTATGTTATATCTTTAGGATAGTTACATGTTTGTGTTTCGAGACATCAATCTCCTAAGAATCAAAGTGTTATGCTTTCAAGTTCAAGAATAAAAAACTCGACCATTAGTCTCGATAAACTAGGCAATAAGTCACAATAGATATGGGTGCCTATCAACACAAGGGAATAATTTATAGCAACTTCATGTATGTGTCATATGAGAAGTTTGTTTAAACATAAAGTTTAATATGCTTTATAATTTTAATTGTACAATAATAGTATGTAAGTAAAACTAAGAGGAGGTGTGTTCCAAGTGCAATGGTAGAAAAGAGGCGAGGGCCATGCTTGGCACGTGGTACATACTAGTAGATTATAAGTTAAAATAAGTCATTTGCCAAACATTTTGAAGTGATTTATAAGTCACTCTAAGCGAAACTACCCTCAATTAATTAAAAAATAAAAATAATAATAACCGACTTCCATTCCGTAACTTAGAAAATATTCCTAAAACATCTCCAATTCATGTTATGTAAGGTGGATAGTTTTGCAATAGTTTGTTTTGTGGATATTGTCAAACTTGTATTCTTGATGGTAAACTTTTACATCTCGTTTGGAATGGAGCGGAACTTGTGTGAGAATTTAATGCTCATTTTATTCTCACGGTTAGGTGTGGTTAAAGAATAAGGTGAGTTTTTATATATATATGTAATTAATATGTAATAAAAAATTGGTATGGATTTTAATTGTTTTTATTACGATATAAGTGTGAACGCCTATTCTGTACCAACTTAATAGGAACATCCATCCCCATAAATAGTGGGAATGAAGGAGAAGTGTGAATGTGCGATTGTATGTTTGATAGAAATGAATGAGAAGTAAAAATGAACATTTCATTCTCCAACGCGAAGCTAGGGTAGCACTCAGCCACACTGCACTTAACCTAATGCTTCCAAATGAGATTTTATAAACATAAGCGAAGCCTGGCTTAATATGAAGTGAGAAAATATTAGAATTTAGATGGTATTAAAACAATCATAGTGGATAACTGAAATTTTCGAATGAGCAAGTTCTATACCAATTAACAGGCAAGGGGTTTGCTTACTAAAATCTATCTGCATCATAAGTTCTCTTTCCACAAAGAGCAAAGAAGAGTATACACATACATGACAGCTAAATTAACCCGAATATGTTTTGAATGATCAAACCCCAAATCAAATAGTACTAGTAAACTTAAAAAACAACAGCACAGGCCTCAGTTTAAAAGTGTATCATGTTGGAACTACAAATTACATTGAAATAAGGAACATAATTGTTGTCTTACAAATCAAAAGAATACAAGTATATAGCCAGAAGGAATCATCTCAGACACCTCAGTTACATGTGCCAACCCCAACTCAAAACTTTTCTCTGGAAGGCAAAATCCCAACTCAAACATAACCTAAATCAACAAACAAACAGAATATTCAACAACTACACGATGACTCGGGAGGTGGCTCTTGCCCAGGAATGACAATATTCGTCCCCTTAAGCAGAGAAGATCCACTCCCTCCAGCATCAGGCCCATCATTAGCAACAAGAGACTTCTTGCTTATGATCCGATAAATCTCAGTCAGTGCAGTAAGAAACGCAGTCTCAACATTGGTAGCATCAAGCGCAGAAGTCTCCATAAAGAAGAGATTCTCTTTCTCAGCGAATTCTTTAGCATCCTCGGTTGGAACTGCACGTAGGGTGCCAAGGTCAGACTTGTTGCCAATGAGCATGATGACAATGTTCTTGTCTGCATGGCTTCTGAGCTCCTCGAGCCACCTCGCTACGTGATCGAAAGTCACACGCTTGGTCATGTCATAGACTAGCATTGCGCCCACTGCTCCTCTGTAGTATGCGCTTGTCACTGCCCGGTACCTAAATAAGTTTGAAACATTATGGGTATTTTAATACCAACAGAGATGAAACAAGAGCTGCAACTCTAGGAACATAGACAATGAAGTTGTTGGACTACCAAAGGACACAAAATTGACTTAGATTTTAAAATAAGAGCTAATTGCAGCCGGGCCCCTAGACTATCACCCAATTGCAGATAGTCCCCTTGCAGTTCTATTGTTGCAGATAGAACGCTGCAATTTTTTCATTGACTCTTCCAAGAGAAAGAAATTACTATTTTTCACAAATGGACCTCCTGAGGGTAAAAGAGTCAAAAGATTTTCACTCAAGGGGTCTACCTGCAACAATAGAACTACAGGGTGTCTATCCGTAATTAACCCTTAAAAAATAGTGTCGTGTCAAATAGTCTAGACTTTGGCCCATGAAAAGATGCTCAACCACCAAGGACATGTTAGATTATAAAATTATAACCCACAATCTTCACCACAACTTTGAAGTTTCGGAGCTGCTGAAGGGCTTCAACATAACTTTCGAGTTTTGATGCAGCGGAAGAGACTCTAAGAGAAATCTGATAATAGTATTTCGACATATGATCATAACCATGATATGAGCAGGTCTTACCCGTCTATTAATAGCTAATAAATCAAGGGCGTTATATGATAAAAGGAGATCATAGGGTCATGTTATGAAGTTCTGCACCAGAGAGTAGAAGAAAGTGATGTGCAGGCTGTATATGAGAATTAGGGTGCTTAGAAAGGCTTATTAGAATTATAACACTTTTAACAAGAGGAAGCAGACATGTTAGTAGATAATAACTACTGTAAGCGAAAGTTAGAAATGCACTATAGTTAGAAATAGATCAAACCTAAAAGTTTAGATGATCGTTTTGCATAGAAAAAAGTCATTGGTATTTGCTTATGCTCTTTTTACGTTTGGCAGCTTTTGGTACAAATACGTAAAGGAGTTAATATCAGCAGAATAGAAGATGGAATGATTCGGTGTTTGATATGTAGACACAAAGTAGCAAACATATACAATGTAAGACAAAGGAAAGTTTGCTTCTTCCTATATCTGGTGGAGCACAGATCTGGTCATGAATATTTTCGTGTCATCG
>BQKN01000645.1:613193-627283 GCA_022839385.1 Asparagus kiusianus | reverse complement strand
GGGGGGGGGGAGTCTTTAAAAGCTACCAGAATGCTACAAAGTGGCAGTTCATATTAAATTCTTCACCAAACTTCAAGTTACCTATGTCTTTATGGTTACACAAGGCCGCTAATTGGCTGTCATGTGCTCCTAATAAAAACCCCCATTAAGTTCTACTCCTGTTAACCTCTTCAGCATGTGGAACCCCCAAAATTTGGAATAACTTCCAAGACTACTCAAGTATAAGTGAAAAATAGGCAGCTACAAGATCAATCATCAATGCTTCCAGATAACATCCCAAGGCATCAGCAGCAAATGACTAATCAGCAATTCGAAGCAAGGTAAAGCATCAAAGCTCCCAGGTAATGTCGTAAGGGATCAGCAAATAAGCAATTAGCAACTTGAAGCTTAGAGAACATTAAATAGCTAGGAGGAACCTAAACTTCCATAAATTTCTGAACCATCCAGAAAATTTCACTTGAACATTTCAACTTTTCTGCCATGTTCATATTCCACGAATTACGATATTCTTATGACCGTGAAGACAGCACACCCAGGCATTGCCTAATTTAGCTCAACTTTTGTTCATATTATCCCAAGATAGTCACATATATGATTAGCCATGCAAACTATCCAAGTAGGATCCGAAGTTTCCATCATCTAAGAACACACACACACACACACACACACACACACATACATAGACGTGTGTGTGTGTACACACACATATATATACATATACATATACATATACATACATACATACACACACATACACACAAATACATACATACATAAATACATACATACATCTATAAGCTTACAGAAAACATAAACCATGCCCATCTTAAGAAAACTACACTTATTATTTGATGTTCCTAAATAACTAAAACTGTGTGTGTGCATTAGAACTGTGTATATGATACCAATTAACACAAAGCATAAGAAGCATCAGCACATGCATTAGCCATGGACATGGCACATACAAGCACTATGCAATTGAATAGGAGAGACAGACAAAAACCTACCTACAAGAGAAGCTATATAAGAAATAGAGAATACATATTACAACTTTGTCAGAAATGTACATCATGTTTGTAAGAGAACATGTTTGGGATAACACAGGGCAAAGGCGTCCTAGCAGTGTATCGTCCTGCACAGGCGTAACTTTTGGATAAAAGTGCCCATGATACTTAGTGCAAAACTATCAACTAACTACACGCAGAATTCAGGGCGCATCTTCATTAATGACTAAATATTTGAAAATCTGCCATATCAATGTTATAGAGAAACAGATACGGAAAAAAAACCCTATTCAGGTTATAGAAGGATCCCTGGATCCTCTTGGCTGTTGAAAAAATACCAATCTGGATGTATTGTACGCTAAATATGGAAATAACTAATACCAAACCATCCAACAGATAAAAATGGAGAGTTAATGAAAGTTAATTCAGCAAATTTATTACATCCATGTACCAGCATTATATGCATGTACCAGTAATTATTTATATGCATGTACCAGCATATTCATATGCTAGAATTTATGAGAAACCCATTGTAGAATCCTTGGACTATAATAAGATCAGCAGAGTCCGTCAGCAATTCCACAGTGAAGACATGGCCAAGTTCTCCAACACTGTAGGCCTTGTTCTGGTCTTCGTAATGCTCAGCAGTCTCTTTGCTTGTCATGAATGTAAGTATCAAAGAAATTCCTTCCTTATCTTTCATTCAGTTTAGAAATATACATTGTGTTTTTGTGCATCTTACTTTGCCAGATCTCTAGTTTACAAATAAAAATAAGCAATTCCCTTGCACTGTTTGTATATACATCTGCCAGAGATGATGCAGGTTAAAATAAATAATATTGAACAATTTTTAACTCCGTCATTCAAGTGAGAAAATGAACAATCTCCTGCATAGTGTTCATGTGCATCTTACCGAAATAAAAATCAAGTAAAAAATGAATTTTTAACTTGTTAAATGAACTAAACTAGTTCCAATAGCTTTCTTTTACAAAATACAAACCAAAAAACTTATTTAATATTTCAGATAAAGGAAATAGAATGTTCTCTGTGCTGATGTGTTCTTATATTAGCCACTGATAGTAGTCCTTAGTGAATGTTTTCTACTAAAATTTTAATCCTTGCAGGCAGGGATGTGCTCTGGAAAGCTAATAAGAATGGCATTGGGCTGGATTCAGATGTCTGCATTCAGTTACCATGTCCTAAAGATCCACCTCTTTGTTGGTGCTGCCGATCAACTCATAATTGCTTCCTAAATGGGGAGGACAAGAAAACTTGTGAAAAGGTGTGCCCTGTCTAGGTCTTGCATCTGATTGTTGGGAAAATAGGCTGGAATTCAGTATTCAAGCCACATGTATTTGTCTTGTGTTAATGAGGATATCTTTCTATGGCATGGAAGTATGGAACATATCAAAATTTGCAATTAATGAATCACCAAAAGACTTTTGTTGTCTTTAAATTTATGAGATACCCCTGTTGGACTTTTTATTAGAGATTATTCTTCTACAACCAGATAATTCTCGTGCTTATACTTCAAGTTATAGATTATTTCCTAACGATGAAGTGTAGCATAGGTCATGAAAAGAGGGTTAATTCCTGCAATAAAGCCTAAGTCAGGTGGTGGCAGATCATGTTGTCGCATTATATGCCAGCAGATAAATGACTTGTACAACAAGGACAAGAACAACAACAATAAACACTTTACCCCCAACAATTCTGGAGTCTCTACGTGGATGCCTTACTTCTTATTACAACCATTCCGTATAGTAATTCCAACAAAGAGGAGCTAGAACCGTGATAAACCAAGATTTTAAAGCCGTCTTAACATAAAATATCAGTCACTTTTATTTTTTTCAAGGTTTGTGATTGGTTTAAAAAGCGCAAGGGAAAATGGAGGTTATCTTCGAATCACTATCAATAATTTCCTTCTAAAGAACAGAACCAGATATCCTATCGATCAAGTCAAACTCCCAACACCTTGTAATAATCACCAAATATCATCTCCATTAATCCCATTATTAGGGGTGAAAACAAACAAGGACCGGGGAACAAAAAGAACAACAGATGGTCAACAGCCAGTTCCTAACGTACAAAGTTAATCCAAGAAACAGTTTTATCCAATGAGCTAAGTTTCATGCGAGGTTCTGTGAAAGCGCCCATTAATCTACTACCTCAATCGAAACAACAATATTCTAATATGCGTTCACGGATTGCGTGCCTTCGTCATGTATCGAAACATGGATTCATGCTGCAGTGTTTATTTTTTTTGAATTCTGCTTTAAATTCATATATCTGGTGGCATTTGAACATTAAAATCCCTCCCCACTGCACCACCGCATCTCAGAGGAAAGATCAACTAATGCCGCCGCATCTTTTCCATTATTCAAACATAATGAACAAAATCATCCTCTACGAATCAAATTATACACATAATTCAAAGAATTTATTACCTTTCTTGGCCAGCGGTGTCCCAAATCTGGGCCTTGACGGTCTTGTGATCAATCGCGAGGGTTCGAGTCTGAAACTCAACCCCAATGGTGGCTTTCGAATCCAGGCTGAACTCGTTTCTAGAGAATCGAGCCAAGAGCTGCGATTTCCCCACCGCCGAGTCCCCGATCAGCACCACCTTGAACACGTAATCAATCCTCTGGCTGAACTCGCCGTGCAAATTCGCCATCGAGGATGATCAGAGAAGCCCTAACGGAATTCTCGAGAGAGTTTAGATCGGATCGGGAGAGATTGACGAGGGTCGGATCATCGTGAGATCTCCCACGATCTCTCGCTCTCTGTGGATTATTGTATTATTTTCTTATTGAAAACCTAATAAATAGCAACTGAAATTTTTTGGGTTTTTTTTTTAAAGGTTGGAAGGAAACAAGAAACGGAGAGTATGGAACGGGGAAGGAAGTCAGCGGCTTCCATTACCAACGTTTCATGGCGGGCATGAACAATAGGAATCGAGCGGCTGGCTGAACAAAGATGCTGCACATTTGTATAGCCACCCCCAAACATAAAAAGAATTTGTTTCCAGTCCAACCCGTAAAGTAGCTTTACATGCAAGTCATGTTACGTATTTAACCTCGGACCTAAGAAATCCAACCTTTATGCTGCAACCAAATGACACGAGTTGCGAGCAATTTGATCATGTCATCACCATATTTTTACTCAGCTTTTTCAATGCGATGGAATTTGGATTACTACCTCCCCTCTAATGTGCAGGCGGTAAAGTATTAATGCTGAAAAAATGGTTATAATTAAAACCAAACAACCATTTTTAGCAACAAGATTTCAAAGCTGTAAAAATACGTATATGACCAACACAATCTAAAATCGTATAGCGGAAAAAATTGGATATCTTCTATTTTTAACTTAAAAGCAAAATATTAAATTCACTGTTCATGCTACATTAAACACTATCCATACTACAGTACAAGCCAGAATATTAAGCCCCCTCTTCAAACAGTGCTGAAATTTTAAACCTTAACCACCATGCTACGGCAGTTTTAAAACTTAATATCAGCAACAATGTGCGGGCTTAATACTAGTACATAATTTAGTAGTAGAATCATAGAATGTCAATTGTTCATCTTTTCCATAAACTGTGCGGTGACCACAGTTAGTCAAGCGCAAAAATTGAAGATCAGGTGTCGCACATTCTTCATAAAATGACAAATTTTTAAGATTTACTGACAATGAAGACTCATTATATTCTCTGCTGCATATATGGTTTCGTAAACAATTAACATGTAGACCAAAGATAACTACTTAATTGGCTTATATAAATATCTGACAATATTTCCCTTGTTCATACATGGCAGCTTTTCACGCTCATTCACAAGATTATCTGGTGCTAAAAAAATGATAAAAATGAGCTTCAAGTAGGCATTTATCATTGGCGAACCATCATAAACAAGTAAAATGTATTATGCAGCATTTCCTTCCTAGTAGAATCTGGTTGATCCTTTTTGCGGAGAACACTTTGTTGTTTTCTAAGTTCTTCAGCTCAGCAGAGATTACGGTAATGCTATAATATCTGGAATTTTCAAAAAAAAATTAACAAAGGGGGTCAGAAAAAGATATTGATATGGATCTACGTACACAAAAGAAGAAAAGCTAACAAAAATGAAAATAATTGCAAAAAAAGTTGCAAAAAGACCGTGTTTTCTACTTCAAAAGGATATCATGAAGGAAAAGGGTATAACTGACAGCCTAGCCCTTGTAACACATGATTGATCGCCAAATTCAATGCAAATCAAGTATCAGGGAATGAATACTACAGAAGTGAATCAAGAGAAGTACCGAGATGATATTGAGGATCTAAACCCATCTCTTCTGTGAAGCCACACAACTAGATTCCTGCTGAGACTGTCTGCTAGTTCTCTTTGAGTCAGCACTAGCAGAAACCAAGCGCTTAGGCCTCAACATCCCAGTAGAATCAGCTCTCGAGACAATGTAACTAGCTTTAACAGGACTCGCAGGTCGGTGCTTCGGGCGTTTGTTGGGTGGCAAGTTAGAATATCCCAGAGACTTCGCTGATGGTTGAGAATCACTCTTGACTGAAGCTTGAGGTAGTTGACGATCTTTTTGATGAACTGGAGTGTCAGAATCCGAAGATGATGAGCTAGAGCTACTCATGTCATAGAGAATATTAGTGGTCATTGCCAGGGTTGTTTTGTTTTCTGTGTTTAATGCAGTCGAAGGTCTTTGCTCTCTCATCGGCTGGATGACCTGCTCTCGATAAAAAGGATGGAACTAAGAACCATGCATAGATGTGAATTTTTTATAGGGTTAATTGCACATTGACTCCCTGTACTATTGTTGTTTTGAACTTACTACCCTTGTAGTTTTATTGTTGTAGGTAGAGCCTTGGGTGAATTTTTTTTTTTGCCCTTTTACCCGAGTTGAAATTTTGACTGATACTGCCCACGTGTGAAATTATTGAGTCTAAGGGCTAAAGAGTTAAGAAAACTTTAACCCGGAGGTCTATCTGAAACCATGAAGCTATAGAATAGTAAGTTCAAAACAGCGGTACTACAGGGTCTATGTGCAATTATCCCTTTTTTATATGTATTAACAAAAGCAGGATAGCTTACTTCTGAGGCCGGCTTAGCCTTTTTCAGCTTTGTTATAATCATGTTCTTCCTTCTTATGATTTCTTCCAACCCTGAAATTCTCTATTATGACGAAGAAATAAAAAAAAACACTCTAAGAAAATGATCTACTGTAGGCAAATTATTAAGAAAAAAAAGAAAAACATAACGAGCACCTTAGAGTGAGCTATGCTGGATTCATGAGCTTCAGCAGTTAGCTTGTCTATTATTGCATCCTTCTGTTGGCATTCCTTCCGAAGATTGTAAATATTTTGCTCTTCTGCCAATGTGCTCCGCAGCTAAGATCATGAACCGGGTTATTGCAGAAAGAAAAAGAACATGAATTTAGTGAAATGACTTTACATTATTAGCCTCAGGGTTGAAATAGTATCAGAAAAAGAAAATCTGTCAACTGATCTAAGTTGCAAGTTGCAATGATAGCAATTACTAACTACGATCCACATTGGTTGATGACTATGAATATTATACAAATCTACACATAAAAGAGAGCTTGACCTTCAAATTAGACTAGTGAAATAACTGGAGATGTATCTAGCTATCCTGCGATAGAGAGATGTAAAACGAAGGACCAGCAAATAGTGGCCTGATGCCTATAGAATTGCATCCTCTCCGACATCATAGTTAAGTTGTTCACTAATTCCTCTAAAATAAACTGTAAACCAAACAGGACTCTTTCCAATAACAGTCGAAGAAGACAAGTTGAAGATGACTAGTAGAGTGAGAGGCAAATGCACGCAAATATCATTTTCAATAATGAATTTAAGTGGAGATTATCAAAATGAAGAAATATTAGCATCCAAATTGAATAAAGACAAGTCGCAAAGTTCTCACCTGATGAATATCCACAGAAGAACTGACACTAGAAAAATCAGATAAATCTGACATCCGGCGTTCCTCTGGCTCCCCCATATTCGGATGACTAGTATTAAAGGCCTCGACCTTACACAATTCTGCTCCAGGATCCTGTAAAAATATCAAGCTACAAATGGGCATAAATAGGGAAAAAAGGAAACATTTCCCTTAATAATTTGCCTGCTCTCACCTTTGCCCAATTTGATAAATTCCCAGAAAGAGGAGGAACACCACAATCAGGATTCAGTTGAGGAAGCGAGCACACAGTGCTGCAGAAATTAGCTACTTTTGTTTCTGACATCATATACTCCCTGAATTCATCACTTTCTGAAGAACCCTTATGAGTATGAATAGTTGGTTGGTCTTCGGAGGAGTACATTTGTTCACACAAATCGTCGAACTTCTTTTGCATGTCTTGCAGAACTTCATCCTATATAATCAAATAGCATTAGCCCTTAAAAGAGTCGGATTTGAACTAAGGTTTACCTCCTAGCACAGCTGTTGATCATCATCTATATACGGGTTTTTACGTCAGAACCACATTTACTTTTACCCAAATTGATATTTATCATCTCTAAAAAAAATGTAAACTATATTTACCTGCTAACATGTTTTCAATATCACACCGGTTTTACTATTCACCCATGAAAAATTAGATATTCTCATTTTACCACATCTTTTTCCTTCCAACCCCTAACCCTAACCCCCTAGCCTCCTTCATCCTCATCTTTTACAAACCCTAATCCTAGTCCTAACACATGGACATCACCTCCCCCAAAATCCTAACCCTAACCCATGGCCACCACCTCTCCCAACCCCTAACCCTAATCCTAGCTCCCACTTGGAAGGAACATGAGAGTGGGAGGTCTGGGAGGAAGAGAGAGAGGAGAGCGGAGTTAGGGGAGGAGGGAGAGGGAGGACAGGGAGAAGATGAGGATGAGGAGACTAATGTTATGTTTAGAAGCACTCCCTACCCCCCCCAAAAAAAAAGACGAATTACGAGGGAGCAGACGGTTCTTCGACAAAATCAGACGATTCTCCGAAACAGATTGTCTTCAGTTTTACGAGGGGAAAAGAAAAGAGCCTAGAGTGAGCAGACGATTCTCCGACCGGTCCTACCTACTAGAACTAAGGTAGGTTAGAGTTTGTGAGGAAGAAGATGAACAACTAAGAGAATGATAAGGGTAAAATGGTCATTTCCTATATTTTTTGGCTAAAAACTGGATTAAGTGTGACATTGCAAACATGTTAACAAGTAAAAGTGGTTTACATAAAAAATTTTAAAAGTGGTACAAAATCAATTTGGGTAAGAGGCTGTTTGTTTGCATAGGAAAAGAGGGAAATCAAAGAATAAGAAACATATTTCTAAGAAAAATTATTTTGAGATTGTTTGGTTAGCTACAAAAAGAAAAAAAAAATCAAAGAATGGGAGATCCGTTGTCACACTATTATTGGATGATGTGAGTGATTTTTAAAAAAAATTTGTTTTGAGGTTGTTTGGTTGCCTAAAAAAATAAGAAAATAAATTATAAGAAACATATTTCCTGTAATAGGTTCTTTTCTTGTGTTTGGTTCATTCATAAAAATAAGAAAATAGATGAGATGAGATGAGTTGTCATTATATTATTGGATGATGTGACCCACACTTAAGAAGATTGATTTCCTAGCTTGTTTGGAGGAAATAGGTGGAAATAAAATGTTAATGAGATGAGATGAGTTGTCACCATATTATTGGATGATGTGAGTGATTTTGAAAGATGAGATGTGATGGAGATGAGATGAGTTGGATGATATGACCTATTTCTTGTGTTTGGTTTGTTTTAGGGTTTGTTTGTTTGCCTAAAAAAAGTGGGAAATCAAAGAAATGGAAAACTATTTCTAAGAAGAATTATTTTGGGAGTGTTTGGTTTGCTAAAAAAAGAAGAAAATCAAAGAAATGGAGTTGAGATCAGATGAGTTGTCACCTTATTATACGATGATATGAGTGATTTTTTAAGAAAACTTGTTTTGATATTGTTTGGTTGGCGAAAAAATAAGGAAATTAATTAGGGGTTGTTTGTTTGCATAAAAAAAGAGGAAAATCAAAGAAAATGAAACCTATTTCTAAGAAAAATAGATTTTGGGATTGTTTGGTTGGCTAAAAAAAGAAGAAAATCAAAGAAATGGAGATGAGATGAGATGAGTTGTCAGCTTATTATAGGATGATGTGAATGATTTTTTAAGAAAACTTGTTTTGATGTTGTTTGGTTGGCGGAAAAAATAAGAAAATAAATTATAAGAAACCTATTTCTTGTATTAGGTTATTTTCTTTTGTTTGGTTATTTCTTAAAAATAAGAAAATAGATGAGATGAGATGAGTTGTCATTATATTATTTGATGATGTGATCCATACTTAAGGAAATTGTTTTCCTAGCTTTTTGGGAGGAAAACAAAGAAATAAAATGTTAATGAGATGAGATGAGTTCTCACAATCTTATTGGATGATATGAGTGATTTTTAAATATGAGATGAGATGAGTTGAGTGATGTTATAGATGAAAATAATATTTTATTAGATGTGGTGGATGTGATGGATGAGTTGTTGGATAAAAATAATATTTTATTAGATGTGGTGGATGAATTGTTGGATAAAAATAATATTTTATTAGATGTTGTGGGTGAGTTTTATGGATGAAAATGTGTGAAATTGTACTTTTTAAGATTTCTTGGTTTTTATTTCTATTTTTGGTTTTTTATGAAATAACCAAACAGGCCCTTATAAGAAATCTATTTCTTTTAATAGGTTGTTTTCTTTTGTTTGGTTTATCCTTAAAAATAAGAAAATAGATAACATGAGATGAGATGAGTTGTCATTATATTATTGGATGATGTGACCTACACTTAAGGAAATTGTTTTCCTAGCTTTTTGGGAGGAAATGAGTGGAAATGAAATATTAATGAGATGAGATGAGTTATCATCATCTTATTGGATGATGTGAGTGATTTGAAATGATGAGATGAGATGAGTTGAGTGATATTGTGGATAAAAATAATATTTTATTAGATGTGATGAATGAGTTGTTGGATGAAAATAATATTTTATTAGATGTGGTGGATGTGGTGGATGAGTTGTTGGATGAAAATAATATTTTATTAGATATGGTGGATGAGTTGTTGGATAAAAATAATATTTTATTAGATGTTATGGGTGAGATTTAGGGATAGAAATGGATGAAATTGTACTTTTTGAGTTTTCTTGGTTTTCATTTCTATTTCTTGTTTTTTTAGGAAATAACCAAACAGGCCCTTAGGAGATGATATGAGATGAGTTGTGGGATGAAAATAATATTTTATTGGATGTTGTGATGAGTTTTAGAGATGGAAATGGATGAAAATAATATTTTATTGATTTCCATGTACACTTTTCTTTTTCTTGATTTTTAGGAAACCAACCAAACAACACCTAAAAGTAAAGGTGATTTTAATGTAAAAAACCTTTATATACACCGAAATTTTTAGAAATTGCTAGCAGTTTGCTAGTGAACTTTTTCTTAATAATTTTTCATTTAGAACGAATTAGGAGAATAAAGTATAATTCAACGTTTCATCAGATCAAAAGTTGGCCGCTGTAGGCATCCAAAAGAAATTCACGACAAAAGGAAGAAAAACCCAGTTCCCAAATATATTAAATAATACTATTAAATTAAATTAAATAGTCAAATCATGACAAATAATTAAAGATTGGATTCGTTCTTTAATCAATCTAATAGTCCCCCCATCAATTATTATTTACCCCCATTGACTCAATAATAATGACAACTTGCTACATCAACACAAGTTATTAGTGGTTAAGGGTTTTAATTTCGGAAAAGGAAAAAAAAATACTTGTTTCTTTAAACCGCCTAATAGTCCCCCACTAATTAACATTTACCCCCTATCAATTAAATAATAATGACTATTAATAAACGATTCATGAAAAGTGGAGGAAATATACTTTGGTCATCTCCCCACTCCAAAACTTTATAGAACCTTACTTCTCTCCTAAATAGAAGCAATCTGTAGCTGTTCACTAGCTTAAACCAGAGCAAAACATAAATAAATTAATTTAAACCCCCTCAAGAACAAATTTTAATTACATAACTCACCCTGATCTTAACCGATCTCTGCAAATTATCTATCACCCTCCCCTTCCTCGATTCGTTCTCCGCCGCCGCCACCACCGCAACCATGAGAACCCTCTGCAGCGGACTAAACAACTCCCAAGCCGCCGCCTCCTCCAAGCTTAGACCCCCGCCAATGGTTCTTGCTGACGTGGCATCCTCAGCTCCGACGAGACGCCCCTGCAGCGAGATCCACGCAAGCTTCTTCCTCGCCGGCGGCAGTGGTGCTTCGAGCCGGGACGAGAGAGAGCTTCTTCTGGTACAAGATGGAGTCGGGAGTGGCACGAGAGAGACACGCGATGGGGTTAAGAAGAAGGAGAGCTCCTCGTCTTCAGTCATGGCGAGATCAAAGGGAGGAGAGAGAGAGGTTTTTTTGTCGGTTGCATTTATAAAATGGGATTTTTGAATTTGAATTTTTGAAAGGACGGGGGAGAAATTGGGAAGAGGAAGGCGTGTGGACACGTGGACGGTGATGGTAGCGGGGGAGTAAATGCTCGGGATAGTAGCCGTTAGAGAGGGAAATATGGTGGGGATTTTTTTTTGGACTTTTTACGACATAAAAATATGTCCAGGCCCCAAAAACAGAAAGTTCATGTGACCCGCCCTCTTGTATTCTGACTCATGTGTATAAGCCCCAAATACACACTGTATTTGTGTTAAGGCCCCAAAGTACCAGATCCTGAGAAAAGCCCAACAAAAGTTACAAATTTACCCTTTGATTTGATTGAGCTTGGTAACTGCGCCCATCCCTTTAACCCCATCTCATCTCTCTCTCTCCCCCCCTCTATCTCTCAGCTTCTCCTTCTCTCTCACTTCCGTCATGGCCGCTGAAAATTGATCAGACACTGGGGAGGTCGTGGAAGGCGAAGGCGAGGACGTTGGTCATGGAGTCGGAGGTCGGGGAGTCATCTTAGAAACAGCTCGTGAACGCAGGTTCAACAACAAACACGGAACATGGTCCGGGGACCCGCGAGCTGACGGAGCCCGGAGCTTTGGTCTGATGCATCGTTGTTCTCCCCTTTCTAGGTTACGGAATATCTTTACCCAAATCAATGTTTTAATCAAGATAGTGCTCTTGTTTTCTTGTAATTTATGAAGGGAATCGATATTGGGTTTTTGTAGTTTTTCTCTTTCATTTTATTGAAATAGGATCTCCTTGGATTCTTGAACAGCGGTTTGGGTTTTTCTTTAATGCATTTTTCTTGTGTGATTTGGTGATTGACAGAGTTTTGTATAAAAGATTAACAGTAGAAATTCAAAAGCTCACATTAAATCTTCAGGCATATCGATATTAAGCTAAAAATTGAAGATAATGTGATTAAAAGTCGACTAAAGAATCTAAGAACCTGTGAATTTGAAAGGGGGGTCAAGGAAAATTAGAACTATAAATGTTAGTTCTAAGGGCTGTCATGTTAGTTCTAAGGGCTGGAATGTTAGTTCTAAGGGCTGAACTGTTAGTTCTAAAGGCTGGACTGTTAGTTCTACCAGCTTTCATGTTAGTTCTGTCATCTCTTACGTTAGTTCTACCCTCTTTCATGATAGTTCTGTTATCTCCTACGTTAGTTCTGTTCGCTGCCATATTAGTTCTGTCCGTTCTACCTTCTTTATGAGAACATTATAAACAACAATATCAGGATGAACACCATTTTTAAGCATCATTCTTAAAGTTTAAACCCAGCAATTAGATTGCTATGCTTGCACAAGCAATCGACCAAACTACAGTATGCTATGGCATCTGGCATAAATCCCCCTTTAGTATTTGAAAGAAAATTATTGCTGCTTCCTTCAACATTCCTTGCACAGTTATTCCCTTGAGAAAGATGGTGAAAGTAACTATATCAGGTGAAAATAACTACATGAATTAGAACTAGAACTAACTTGAAGTGAGTTACAATCAACATAATGAGTTAGAACCAACAAAGAGCACAAGAGCCTAAAACTAACATGAATTAGAACTAACATGCAGTGGGTTAAAACTAAAATGAATTAGAACTAACATATAGAATTATAACTAATATGAATTAGAACTAGAACTAACATGCAGTGGGTTAGACAAAGAACGAGTTAGAACTAACATAAATTAAAGCTAGAACTAACATGAAGTGAGTTTGAACTAACAAAGAGCAAGTTAGAACTAACAAAGAGTAAGGTAGAACTAACTTTAAGTGAGTTAGAACTAACAAAGAGCAAGTTAGAACTAACAATAAAATGAGTTAGAACTAACAAAGAGCAAGTTAGAACCAACATAAAATTATTTAGAACTAACAAAGAGCCCAAGGCCCAAGGCCCAATCAAAGACCTTTAAATATATATTGTAGGTGTAGTGGTTTGAACTCCTGACCTCCTCTCCAATTTCCCAAGCTTTACCACTTGACCAAGTAGCCAAAGTGTTAATGTTAGTTCCACTTAAAGTTAGCTCTTACTTGCCATTAGAACTAACATAAAATAAGTTAGAACTAACATGAAAATAAGTTAGAACTAACATGAGTTAGCTATTGATAGAGTTTAAAAAAGGGCATAAATAAGTAGAGTTAGCTCATGTTTGTTCTATCGAAGCTCATGTTAGTTCTAATAAATTAGAACTAACTTGTTATAAGATAGGACTAACTTGGTATAAATTAGAGCTAACTTGTATAAAATAGAACTAACTTTGTATAAATTGTAGGCATCAAAAATTGCCGATAAGGTCCCCGCACACAGCTCAGTGTTAACGATCGACGATTGAACGTCACTACCCGGTTCACAAGAGTTCAAATAACGTCGGTGAGCGCCTGAAGTGAACCGACGAACTACGTGAGCCAACAAATATCAGAACAACGGGGACACGGACTGACCGGAAACCCCGTTGTCACCGCAATTGGACCAACGCTTGCCGTGTCCCGAGCATCCCATTGATAATCCAACCATCGGGACCAACAGACCTCTTCGTCTGAATTCCAACGCATCCGAAATCACTCAGATCCGAGTTCGGATGAAAAGTCAACGAAG
>BQKN01000645.1:592239-603334 GCA_022839385.1 Asparagus kiusianus | reverse complement strand
AGAGAGAGAGAGAGAGAGAGAGAGAGAGAGAGAGAGAGAGAGAGAGAGAATTGAAAGGGTTTATTCCCTTTAATTATTAACACTGTAGCTACAGTATTCATCTTTGAGAAATCTCAGTTTTGGGATTTGCTCTTGATTTGTAATTTCTTGTTTGATTAATAAGAAATTGACTGTGTGGCTTCCGAGGGCGTAGGCAGTTGTCGAACCTCGTAAATCTTGGTGTACTTTTTCTATTCTGCGTTTCTGTTGCATTAGGGATTTAGGCGTTAAATTCCCAACAACTGGTATCAGAGCGCGAAACGATCTAGAGGAAGTCGATTCAAGTGGGAGCCATGGCCGCAGATGAAGGGAAAGTGAGACTTGAGAAATTTGATGGAACAGATTTTGGATTCTAGAAAATGCAGATAGAGGATTATCTGTATCAGAAAAATCTGTATCAACCACTATCGGGGAAGAAGCCGGATTCTATGAAGGTAGATGAGTGGAACCTTCTAGATAGACAAGCCCTCGGAGTTATCAGATTGACGTTGACTCGTAATGTTGCGTTCAACATAGCGAAGGAGAAGACCACGGCGGGTCTTATGGCAGCACTCTCAAACATGTATGAGAAGCCATCAGCCGCGAACAAAGTTCATTTAATGCGGTGGTTATTCAATCTGAAAATACCGGAAGGCGCGTCAGTAGCACAACACCTCAATGAACTTAATACGGTTACAACCCAATTGAGTTCAGTTGAGATTGAGTTTGATGAGGAAGTTCGGGCGTTAATACTTTTGTCTTCCCTACCAGAGAGTTGGAACGCTACAGTCACAGCTGTGAGTAGCTCATCGGGAAACAACAAGTTGAAGTTCGACGACGTTCGTGATTTGGTTCTCAGTGAGGAGATCCGACGGAGAGACACGGGTGAAGCTACAACCTCTTCAGTATTGCATACAGAGTCAAGAGGTAGAAATTTAACCAGAGGAAACGGACGAGGAAAATCAAACTTCAGAGGTAGATCAAAGGACAGGAGGTCCAAATCAAGGAATCCAAGCAACAGCTCGAAGGCTATCGAGTGTTGGAATTGTGGAAAGACCGGGCATTACAAGAATCAGTGCAAGAGTGCACAGAAGGAGAAGGAGGCGAAGGCAGAGGTGAATGTCACCTCCACTTCAGGAGGAGACGACACATTGATATGCTCTTTGGAGAGCAAGGAGGAATCTTGGGTGTTAGATTCAGGAGCGTCGTTCCATGCTACCTCTCAGAAAGAATTCTTCGAGAAGTATACCCCCGGAAATCTTGGATACGTATATCTTGGTGATGATCAACCATGTGCTATTGTGGGCAAAGGCGTGGTGAAAATTAAGTTGAACGGGTCAGTATGGGAGCTGAAGGATGTCAGACATATTCCCGACCTGAGAAAGAACTTAATATCCGTAGGCTAGTTGGCTGGCAAAGGATATACCACGACCTTCCATGGAGATGATTGGAAGATCTCAAAGGGCGCAATGACAATTGCCCGAGGCAAGAAGACTGGTACCCTGTATATGACAGTAGGTGCACGTTGTTTGATCTCAGTTGCAGCAGGCAATGAGACTTCAAAGTTGTGGCACCAGAGACTCGGTCATATGAGTGAGAAGGGGATGAATATCATGCACACAAAAGGAAAACTCCCAGGACTGCGGTCAGTGGAGATGGATATGTGTGAAGAATGCATACTTGGAAAGTAGAAGAGAGTCAGCTTTCAGACAAATGGCAGAACCCCCAGGAAGCAGAAGCTGGAGCTCGTTCACTCAGATGTGTGGGGACCAACTACCACCGCGTCTATTGATGGAAAATACTACTTCGTGACTTTTATCGATGATCACTCTCGGAAAGTGTGGGTCTACTTTCTGAATCATAAGTTAGAAGTATTTGAGGCTTTTAGGAGATGGAAAGCTATGGTTGAAAATGAGACCGGTCTGAGAATAAAGAAGCTCAGGACCGACAATGGCGGTGAATATGAAGACACCGGATTCAAGAAGTTCTGCTATGAGCACGGGATCAGAATGGAGAGAACCGTGCCCGACACGACTCAGAAAAATGGTGTAGCTGAGCGAATGAACCGAACGTTAACAGAGAGAGCCAGAAACATTCGGGTACAGTCAGGCCTACCGAAGCAGTTCTGGGCAGAAGCAGTCAATACAGCAGCTTACTTGATCAACCGAGGTCCATCGGTTCCATTGGAGCACAGAATACCAGAGGAGGTATAGTGCGGAAAGGAGGTAAAACTCTCACATCTTAAAGTTTTTGATTGTGTAGCTTACGTGCATATTAGTGATCAAGGCAGGAATAAGCTTGATCCCAAGTCAAAGAAATGCACTTTCATCGGCTATGATAAAGATGAGTTCGGCTACTGCATTTGGGACAACGAAAACAAGAAGGTGATCAGGAGCAGAGATGTGATATTCAATGAGAAGGTGATGTACAAGGACATGCACAAGACAGATGACTCAGAGAGCGAGTCAATATTTGTAGATGCAGATGATGTCCCGATTAACCTCTCGGAAGATCCCAATGCAGAGGGTCCTCAGCCAGAAGAGCCTGTTAGATAAGATGGTGCGCAGGAGCCCGACGCACCAGCTCCGATATTAAGAAGATCTTCTCGTCCTCCTGTACCCAATAGGAGATATATGAACTATCTGTTGTTGACAGATGGTGGGGAGCCTGAAAGCTTTGATGAAGCTTGTCAGTGTGGAGATGCGAGCAAGTGGGAGCTTGCCATGAAAGATGAGATGAAGTCTCTCATATCAAACCAGACGTGGGAACTAGCTGAGTTGCCCACGGGTAAGAAGGCACTCCATAACAAATGGGTGTACCGGGTGAAAGAGGAGCAGGATGATTCCAGAAGATATAAAGCCCGGCTAGTTGTCAAGGGTTTCCAGCAGAAGGAAGGAATTGACTACACCGATATTTTTGCTCCCGTGGTAAAGCTAAATACTATCAGGACCGTGATGAGTATTGTGGCAATTGAAGATCTTCATCTCGAGAAGTTAGACGTGAAGACGGTGTTTCTTCCCGGAGATCTAGAAGAGGAGATATACATGCACCAGCCAGAAGGTTTCTCAGAAGAAAAGAAGAAGAACCTGGTGTGTAGACTCAAGAAGAGCTTGTATGGCCTGAAACAAGCCCCAAGACAGTGGTACAAGAAGTTTGACGGCTTCATGCACAAGGAAGGCTTCCAGAAGTGCAACGCCGACCACTGTTACTACTTCAAAAGATATCAGTCCAGCTATATCATCCTACTGCTGTATGTTGATGATATGTTGGTTGCAGGAGCAGATATGGAGGATATCAGGAGTTTGAAGCAGCAGCTGTCAAAGGAGTTTGACATGAAGGACCTGGGTCCAGCAAAGAAGATCCTTGTAATGCAAATCACGAGAGATAAGAAGAGAGGTCTCTTGCAGTTATCTCAAACGGAGTACATCAACCGTGTTTTGCAGAGATTCAACATGGGCAACGCCAAGCCTGTGAGCACACCCTTGGCCAGCCATTTTCGTCTATCGAAGGATCAGTCTCCTCAGTCAGAAGAAGAGAAAGAGAGTATGGCTCAGGTTCCTTACGCCTCAGCTATCAGAAGTTTGATGTACGCAATGGTCTGTACGAGACCCGACATTGGCCATGCAGTGGGAGTGGTCAGCCGGTTTATGTCGAATCTAGGAAAAGCTCATTGAGAAGCGGTCAAGTGGATTCTGAGATATCTACGAGGCACCACACAGAAGTGTTTGCTCTTTGGTAAGGGAGAAGTGGAAGTGCAAGGGTATGTAGATGCAGACTTCGGCGGTGAAGTTGATCACCGAAGAAGCACCACCGGCTATGTATTTACTGTTGGAACTAACAGCTGTTAGTTAGATGTCACAGGTACAGAAGATCGTTACCCTATCCACTACAGAAGCTGAGTATGTTGCAGTGACTGAAGCCAGTAAAGAGATGATTGTAGGCTGTCTAAAAATCACAATAGATAGCTTATCCCCCATCAAACACCGATGATGGAAGTTACAATCTGACGATTTCCAGAAGGCTATAATCTGAAGACTTTCACATAGATCGCTGAAGGTTACAATCTGACGACCTTCACGACAACTGATGAAAGCTCTAATCAACGGCCTTCACAATCAACATCGGGAGTTACAATCTGACGACTCTCATATTCTCAAGGAGCCAAGACGAAGATTATAAGATAATGATCTTTGCAACGCTATGACAAAAGAGATTACTTGGTGATAATCTCTTCAAGGCAAGACGCGGAGGTCCTCCCCGTGTATCAACACCAAAACGCGGAGGTCATCCCCGTGTGTCAACAGTAAAACGCCAGGGTCGAACCCGCGTTACAACAGTAAAACGCCAGGGTCGAACCTGTTGGCCTTCTTATTTTGATGATGTTTAACAAACAATTTATTACTAATGTTGTTTGTCTAGTATTTGTGCATTCCTATGTTTTGTAGACAAACAACGTTGTTGGAGGATGGATGGAATTGCGCTTCAACGATGAAATCCAATAGAGGTTGGCGGAAATGTCGGGTTGAAGACTTGCAATTCATGTTAAAGATCAAGTTCAAGCTTCATCCGCAATGTGTACCAAGTCAAGCTTAATTGAAGATCAAGATCTAGCTTTGGTAACATTAGTTTAGATTTATATTATGTGTGTTAAGTACCTTAAGCTCAATATCTATACACACACATTTTTTGGTTTCTTCATATATATATATAGTGATATATATATATATATATATATATACATAAGTTTTGGTTTCTATGTATATATAGTTATATACATATATACAAGTTTTGGTTTTGTATATATACAGTTATATATATACATATATGTTTCTTTTGGGTTTATATATGAAACAAATGAATAGAATTGGAAAATACTATTTTGTTTCATGTCTATATACCTATATATGATTTCACCTTAACAAGCTTATATATAATGAAATCATATTTAGCATTTTGAATATATTGCATTGAATATGCAAATTTATGAAAATATCATATTCTTAGCTTTTGGACTTAACAATATTCATATACATATTTTATTAAGTCTATATAATCATTGTGCAAAGTTTCAAAATATGGTTTAACCAAAATATCAAATTTCACATGTTTACGTTTTCGTATTTTGAACCACTTTGCAAAATGATGATTTTTCACAAATGGGAAATGTAATTTGGAAAATTCTTTTTGTAAAATGTTTGTTTTCATGTTTATATACATTTCCCAAAGTTTCATAATTTTCAGAAGTCAAATGAATATTTTACAAATTGTTTAAATGTGTCAAAAACAGTTTTTTCTGGGATGTCAGAATTCGGTCGACCGCACCGGTCAACCGAACCCGAGGTCAAAATCTCACTGGGCTGACAGAAAGCTGTCGGTCGACCGGTCCGGTCGACCGATGAAATTTTCGGTCGACCGATGACTTTTCCGGTCGACCGACAGGCGCGTTCTCAGCTTCTAACGGCTATTTTTATTACCGTTGCTGGGGGCTTTTTAGTCTTTCTGTTTTGGGATTTTGGCTGAGCTTTGAGGGGGTATATATACCCCATTGCTGATGTCTTTTCAAGTGAGTTAAGAGAGTTTTTAAAAACAAGTTTAAGTGTTTTAAAACAAGGGTTTTGTTAAAAGAGTTTAAGCTTGGTTAAGCTTGTTTAAGGGTTTGATTTAAAGCCGTTTTAGCTTTCACAAGTGGAGGAGACTATCTTATTGTTTGGGCTTCAAATCTCCATCTCTCCATCTTGATTTAGAGAAGTTTTTCTAAACTCAAACTCTAGCTTTACATTTATATACTTGTTTGATTATCATTGCTCTTAAGCTAGATTTTATATTTGAGTTTAGTTAAATTGATTTTATTTAATCTCATTGTTACACACACTCACATTGAGCTTTTAGTATTTACATACATAGTATAGTTGGGTGGTGAGTGATTATAACATTGAGTTGTGCTTTAATTGTGTTCTCATCTATTGTAGAGAACAAATTCATATTTGTTACTTTGTGAGATTGTAAAGTTTTCGGTGAGCTAGAAAACCGAGTGTGTAGTTCCTAGAGGAGAGGAACGGAGACGTAGGTCGAGGGGACTGAACTCCGTGAAGAAAATTGTGAGGAGTGACGTTGTTCGGTGAGCGTTGAAAACCGACATTGTGAGGTGTGTAGAAGTTCCGGCTTCCAAACCGGATTGTGATAGTGGATTTCTCCCCGGGAGTGGGGAGCGGAGACGTAGGACGGAAGGTCCGAACTCCGTGATCATATTGTGTGTTTGAGCGTGCTTTGGCGTTTATTTATACTTGTGTTTATATTTCTCATCGCCTTTGTCATTAGCTCATTTTTATATAATCCACTATCTAGTTCATATTGTTTACCCTTGTGTATATTGCATATTCTTGCACATATCCCTTTGTATATCTATCTTACAAGAATACACTTGTTAATTAATTTTAATTGGCATTTAAATCGGATTAGATTAGCATAAGACCCTAATCACCCCCCCTCTAGGGTCTAACAGAACCCGCGTTACAACATCAAAACGCTAGGGTCGAACCCGCGTTACAACAAGCTAAACGCGAGCGACCCTCGCGTACGTGGGATTCAACCAAACATCGACCCCGCGTTTCCAAGCTACAACAAGTCAAACGCGAGCGACCCTCGCGTTCATTGGTGTTCAGCCAACACCCAACCTCGCGTCTCGATTCTAAGACGTGAGGTTAGGGTCCTGAACGCCAAGGTGGACGTTTGACTCGTTCAAGCACGAGTTGAACGGTTGCAGGAACCGTTTTCCCCACGATCTGAGGGATTTCCGCCCCACTTGGGAGCGGATTAAGGGGTCATTTACACCCCACTTAGGAGAGATTTAAGGGGCAGTTACACCCCCCTAATCCCCTATAAAAAGGAGAAAACTCAACTGAGTTAAGGGTTCGGTCGGTTGGAGTTTCTAGGCGAGCCACAGGAGCTTTGGAGCATTCTCGGATCCAGAGATCGGCAACAAGAGCTTCTTCAATCATCGGATCTGGAAGCATTCTTCAGCAACCGAGATCAAGAGGCTTTGATCCTTGGCTTATTAACCGAACTTTCGGTTCAAAACAACTCTTTTACAGAGTTTCCAACTCGTTCAGAGTTATCAACTCATCAAGAGTTTCAAACTTGTCACGCAAGTTCTCCACAACGTCAAATCGTGAGGAGGAGATATCGTTCCAGTGAATCAAGACGTACGGATCGTCAACGGAGAGCAAACTCAACGCGAGCATTCGAGGGAGGCACTCCATCGCCACCGTGAAGAACCCAGTTTTAAACAAAGGAGAAAACCCAATTTGTTTTCTTCTCTTTTGTAATCAAGTTGTAATAGGAATTAAAGGAATTCAATTCAATTTTCTTTTATTCTCTTTACTGCAATTTTCCAACAAACAAAAGATGGCGACTCCGCTGGGGACGAGCTTCTGTGACGAAGAAGTGGTGGTGCAATCCGACGTTCATCTCACTGGAATAACTGTCGAAACTCTCGTGGTAGAGTTTGATCAAGCCAAGTTTGAGGAGGCTATCTCCTCTGGATCCCTTAGCCCCAAGGCTATACGCAAGATCCACAAAGTCTCCAAGGAGAATAAATCTCCAACTGTTGCTGGAGTGCCGAATAAAGTCCTCTCCTTTGGCCGAAATTCATCAAACAGCCCCTCCTCTGAAGGACTGGGTTCTGCCTCTGTCGAACTCGCCCAGCGAGTTGAATGTCCCACATCCGCGTTAACACGATGTGTTTTAGGCCATAAACGGCTCATAGAGGAGACGAGCTCCATAAACGCCAAAGATGCCCCTGCAAAAGCCTTAAAACAGGCCAAGAAGAATGTTGCTCGTCGAAGAAGAAGGTCTCAGCGACGAGCACAACTTCGAGAAAATCGATCCTCCAACCAACGCGAACTTCGCGTTCGTGAGCCTAAACGCGACCCTGAGCCCAAACATGAGCTTCGCGAGAACCAGATTGAACGCGGCCCTCAATGGCGCGTTTTACAGCCAAAACGCGGACCTCAAGTCTACGTTGAACGCGAACTTCAACTTCGCGTTGCCCAGTCAAAACGCGACCCTCGCGTCGACATTGAAGAACACGACCCTCGTGTTGCCAAACCAAAACGCGACCTTCGCGTTTCAAGTGCCAGACGCGACCTTCGCGTCTCAAGTGCCAGACGCGACCCTCGCGAGACCCCCGAATAGTCTGCGTAGCGCGACTAGGTTGAGGGGCGGATATAAAAAGTTCATGGATTCAAGGCATCTCAACCAAGTCCATGTTCATCAAGAGCCAGTCCTGTCCAATCATGGACTGGGGGTTCCAATTCAAACCTCACAATCAGTGAGAAATTCTCGAGTCTTTACAACAGACTTGAGAGAGTTCACATCGAGAGCAAGACCGATGCAACAAGTCATTCGTTCATTCCAATGTGAACGACTGATTCCTACGGTCCTCTCTGGATGTCAATGCTGCCTATATGCGGCCAAACAATTAGTGTTCGACCAATTTATGAACGTTGCTCTGCTTGACCAACGACGACGTTCTCGCAGGAAGAAGTCTCCAGAGACCGAATATCCTGGGGTCACTATCAATGTGATCAGCAGAGGGAAGACCTCGGGTCCTAGTTCTGATGACTCTGAGACAAGTCGTTCACCGACCGTCAGAGAAATCGCTAACGAGTTTGAAGGAATTTACCAACGCACTCGGACGCGAACAGGAGCCATTCCTCCTGTCAACTATCAGAGTTTAGCCAGAGGAACCAATTCTTATGATGAACACTCAGCCATTGCAGAGTCCCAATCATCAAGCTCTTTTGTTGAACATGAGAGCTCCGCTTATATGACGGGAAACCATGAAGATCTCGCAAAGAGACTTGATGAGCAGGAAGCCATGCTCAAATCTCAGCAAGAGGCCATCAATGAACTCCTGGCCCTGTTGACTCAACTCGTCGCAGACAAGGCCAAATCTCAGAAGACAGATTCGCCACTCAGGCAAGAATCTTCCCGAAGGGAAAGAACGTCTTCGTCCCAACCTCACACAAGCAAAGGGAAGGGGAAAATGGTTGATGACACGACTTCTGACCAAGAAGCCCACAACCTCGAATCTTCCTCTGATGAAGGAAGAGAAGCTAAGAATGAGCAAAATCCTCAATCGGCTAAAATGGAAGAATTGGAAACCCGCCTCAACGCCATTGCCAACAGAAGCGAGCTCCAAGACGAGGGAGTTGTCAGACCCTATCCTGTCGAATGGGATGCGGCCCCTTATCCTCCAAAATTCGAGGTCCCGACGCTACAAACTTTTGACGGCACAGGATCACCAAACCAACATATCTATCATTTCAAGTGACAGACTGGGAATGTGATATCAAACGATGCCATTCTGGCTCGATTGTTCATTGGCACCCTCAAGGGAGTTGCCTTTGAATGGTTTAGGAAACTGCCTGTCGGATGTATCAAAAAATGGACAGATCTAGAGAGACTCTTCCTATCAAGATTCTTTGAAGAGGATACAGAAGTCTCCATCCATATTCTTCTCGCCACTAAGCAGAAGAAGAGGGAGTCCGTCAAAGCCTTCGTCAAGAGGTTCCGAACTATGGCTCTCCGGTGTTCGTCGGGTATGACACAGTCTACCTTAGTAGAGACCTGCCGACACAACCTGCAGACCAACATCCTAGCTCGAATAGGGGTTGCAAAATGTCGTTCCTGGAGACAACTGATCTCTCAAGGTGAACAGGCTCAAAAGATTATTGCCAGGATCAAAGCTGAAGAACAAAGTAGGCAGGATCAACCTGAGCAATCGGACCAAGCCCAATCTTCTCCTGAGCAATCGAACCAAGCTCATTCTTCCCAGTCAGAACCGGAAGATACTACAGCCGCTGAGGCCAATCCTCTTAAGTAGGAGGGCGGGTCCAACAACTATCACGTTAACAGTTACCTCTGATAGTCAAACTTATTAGATAGTGGCCCACTAGGCGATGTGTCACGTCTACCCTTTTCTCCCCTTGTACTTGTTCAGGACTGGGGGTTAGTTTGTTTGTAGTTCATTGGATTATGAGTAATAAATTTTCTAAGTTATCATGTTCAATGAAATACCTTTGTTAACCACAAAATCCAATAACTATCACGTTAACATCTACCTCTGATAGTCCATCAACTTGTCAATCCGCTTCAATAGGATGGCAGGTCCACCAAAACTATTACGTTAACCGTCACCTCTGATAGTTCATTCCCTCCAAACTCTCTTGCCAATCCTCTTCAAGTAGGATGGCGGGTCCACTAAAACTATCACGTTAATGATCACCTCTGATAGTCTGTTTTCTTCAGATTCCCCTACCAATCCTCTTCGAGTAGGATGGCGGGTCTACTAAAACTATCACGTTAACAGTTACCTCTGATAGTCCATCAACTCACCAATCCTCTTCAAATAGGATGGCGGGTCTACTAAAACTATCACGTTAACAATTACCTCTGATAGTCAAACTCATCAGATAATAGCCTACCTGGTGATGTGCCTCTATTCCGACTTTATGGATAATGCCTCACTAGGCGATGTGCCTTGTCTACCTCTTTTTATTCCCCTGCTAAGTCTTAATCAAGACTGGGGGTTGGTTACTTGGAATCCACTGGATTAAGAGTAACGAATCTTTCACATCGTCAAGTTAACATTACACTTCTGACGATCATCACCCCCACAGAGTATGAATGCAGTTTGCATCACTCCCAATTTGTCACGTTAATAATACACCTCTGCCAATCAGCTTATCAATCCTTGTCAATAGGATGATAGGTCCTCAAAATTGCTCGAATCGCAATATTCCCCAGCAAGACACTAAGTCTTTAAAATCTTATCACAAGTATCAGAACTCATCACTTTCGATGATAAACTCACCTAGCAAATCTCCCCAGCGAGACGCTAATTCCCAAAACCTTGTGCAAGTCACAAGTACACATTCTCTTGTCATGTTAACATCATACCTCTGACAATCCACTTATCAATCCTCTTCAATAGGATGATAAGTCCCCAAAGTTGCTCCAATCGCAATATTCTCTTGTCACGTTAACATCATACCTCTGACAATCCACTTATCAA
>BQKN01000645.1:530965-592229 GCA_022839385.1 Asparagus kiusianus | reverse complement strand
CCACCAAGTTGCTCCGATCGCAACATTCTCTTGTCACGTTAACATCAAACCTCTGACAAAATCCACTTATCAATCCTCGTTAATAGGATGATAAGTCCACAAAGTTGCCCCGATCGCAACAAATTCCTGTCATGTTAACACCAAACCTCTGACAAAATCCACTTATCAAATCCTCGTCAATAGGATGATAAGCCCACAAAGTTGCCCTGATCGCAACAAGTCCTTGTCACGTTAATATCAAACACCTCTGACAAAATCCACTTATCAATCCTCTTCAATAGGATGATAAGTCCACAAAGTTGCTCCGATTGCAACAAATTTCCGACCAAACCAACTTATCGACTCTCTTTAATAGAGCGATAGGTCTATAAAATACTGTTAGGTTAACATCACACCTTTAATAGTCAAACCCCCAATGAACTTGTTAATTCTTTCTCAACAAGAATAGCAAGTTTTCATTATGAAATCCCCAGCGGATTAAAGATTTTCTGGAATTATCCTAGTGATAGTGAAGAAAATTTCTGAATTTCACTCTAAGTGAAAATTCACGCCAAGTTAATACTCCACCTCTGGCACTTCTACTTTTCTTTCACTGTTTCGAATAACATAGGAAGAAACAGTGACAAAGTCTACGTAGTCAATATCGTAGCCAGTGATTATCATTAAATTAATAATCTCTGAATCCATACCTTACAGGTATGGGGAATTTTATCCCGAATCCTAAGAAGGGATAAGTCAACGCCTAATACGCGTTGCGGGTGAGTCTTTGACTGTAAAAAAGATAAAAATCCACGTATTCAACATCGTGGCAGGTTGTTATTAATAACACCGAAATCCATGCCTCACACGCATGGGGGAATTTATCTCGATCCCTAATTCGAGATAAGACTGCATCTAACACATGCTGCCGGGTAGCCTATTCCCGTAATAATGGTGAAGTCTACGTATTTAACATCGTAGCAGGTTGTTATTAATAACACCAGAATCCATGCCTTACACGCATGGGGGACTTTATCTTGATCCCTAATTAGAGATAAGTCTACGCCTAACACGCGTTGCCGGTTAGTCTTTTGCCGTGAAAAAGACACCAAAATCCGTGCCTTACACGCATGGGGAACTTTATCCCAAATCCTAAGTAGGGATAAGTCTACGCCTAACACGCGTCGCCGGTTAGTCTTTTTCCGTAAAAATGACAAAGTCTATGTATTCAAAATCATAGCAAATAGTCTAAGAGAGTTCATTCTCTTAGCGCAACGTTACATGTGGAACGGACTTAGACAATCTACATGCTAGCCCGACTCAAACGGTAGTCGGTAAAGGCTTATCAAATCCGTTGACGGCTGAGGGTTTGCCAAAAATCCTATGCATGTTTGCAGGTTCATCAACTTAATGGACATGAGCTGAGACTTGAAACAGATGAGCTGAAGACAAGTTTCAAAGACTTAGTCAAAAATGCATGAAAGTCACCTCCGCGTCTCACATCGAAACGCCGATGTCAGACCCGCGACGCAAAAACCGAACGCCGAGGTCACACCCGCGTCTCAAGTTCAAAATGCAGGGTCCACCCCCACATTCCAGAAGCAGGATAATGGCGCATACCTTCACACAGGTTCTATGTGACAAATCCCTTCAACCAAGATGCCTTCAAAGCGAGTGCAGAGAGCAACTCCTTTGCGACAAGGAATCAACAACTCCAATATCAGAGTTAAGATCCAAAGTATTCCGAAAATTCGTCCCAGTCAACCGCGAACTTTCGAAAACTTTGGAGGGGGTTCTGTAGGCTGTCTAAAAATCACAATAGATAGCTTATCCCCCATCAAACACCGATGATGGAAGTTACAATCTGACGACTTCCAGAAGGCTATAATCTGAAGACTTTCACATAGATCGCTGAAGGTTACAATCTGACGACCTTCACGACAACTGATGAAAGCTCTAATCAACGGCCTTTACAATCAACATCGGGAGTTACAATCTGACGATTCTCATATTCTCAAGGAGCCAAGACGAAGATTATAAGATAATGATCTTTGCAACGCTATGACAAAAGAGATTACTTGGTGATAATCTCTTCAAGGCAAGACGCGGAGGTCCTCCCCGTGTATCAACACCAAAACGCGGAGGTCATCCCCGTGTGTCAACAGTAAAACGCCAGGGTCGAACCCGCATTACAACAGTAAAACGCCAGGGTCGAACCCGCGTTACAACATCAAAACGCTAGGGTCGAACCCGCGTTACAACAAGCTAAACGCGAGCGACCCTCGCGTACGTGGGATTCAACCAAACATCGACCCCCGCGTTTCCAAGCTACAACAAGTCAAACGCGAGCGACCCTCGCGTTCATTGGTGTTCAGCCAACACCCAACCTCGCGTCTCGATTCTAAGACGTGAGGTTAGGGTCCTGAACGCCAAGGTGGACGTTTGACTCGTTCAAGCACGAGTTGAACGGTTGCAGGAACCGTTTTCCCCACGATCTGAGGGATTTCCGCCCCACTTGGGAGCGGATTAAGGGGTCAGTTACACCCCACTTAGGAGAGATTTAAGGGGCGGTTACACCCCCCTAATCCCCTATAAAAAGGAGAAAACTCAACTGAATTAAGGGTTCGGTCGGTTGGAGTTTCTAGGCGAGCCACAGGAGCTTTGGAGCATTCTCGGATCCAGAGATCGGCAACAAGAGCTTCTTCAATCATCGGATCTGGAAGCATTCTTCAGCAACCGAGATCAAGAGGCTTTGATCCTTGGCTTATTAACCGAACTTTCGGTTCAAAACAACTCTTTTACAGAGTTTCCAACTCGTTCAGAGTTATCAACTCATCAAGAGTTTCAAACTTGTCACGCAAGTTCTCCACAACGTCAAATCGTGAGGAGGAGATATCGTTCCAGTGAATCAAGACGTACGGATCGTCAACGGAGAGCAAACTCGACGCGAGCATTCGAGGGAGGCACTTCATCGCCACCGTGAAGAACCCAGTTTTAAACAAAGGAGAAAACCCAATTTGTTTTCTTCTCTTTTGTAATCAAGTTGTAATAGGAATTAAAGGAATTCAATTCAATTTTCTTTTATTCTCTTTACTGCAATTTTCCAACAAACAATGATATGGCTTCAGAGTTTGTTGACAGAGCTGGGATTCAAACATGAGAAGAATGTTTTGCACAGTGACAGCCAGAGTACGATACACTTGGCGAAGAATTCAGCATTTCATTCCAGAACGAAGCATATTGCGGTTCGGTACCACTTCATCAGATCCCTGTTGGAAGATGACGTGTTAAAACTGGAAAAGATTCTAGGAAGTAAGAATCCAGCAGACATGTTAACAAAGACGATGACCGTTCAGAAACTAGAGTTGTACGTAACTTCAGTTGGCCTTCATGCATAGAAGATGAGGGCGGAGCCACACAGGAGAGGAGCTTGATGAGATAGCCCATTGACGGCGGTTTGATCTCCAAGTGGGAGATTGTTAGAAAGGGGTGTAGATCAAACCTCAGTTCCGGCAAGGGGCACCGGCGAAGCTCCGACGAGCTTGAGAACCATGCAGGCGAGCTCAAATTGTAGGAAACACGACCCTCGCGTTTTTGGATCCGACCCTCGCGTTTGGGAAATTCGACCCTCGTGTTTCAGACTTCGACCCTCGCGTTTGGGACACCGACCCTTGCGTCCAAGCTCTGACGTTCGCGTTTTGGCGCTCCGACGTCCGCGTCTTCACGTGGCTGGCGACAGGCTGTCGCCAGCATGTCATGTTTGCCTATATAAACCCCTCGTCGCCCTAGGGTTTCGTAGTTGCTTCTCCTCCTCTGATTTCTCTCTGGCGGCGGCACCAAAATAACGCAACAGCGTTCCTCTTCTCCAAACCTTGAAATCGCAGCAGCGATTTTGGTTCTTCATCTCCAGCTCTCAACCGTGCATTGAGGGGAGATTAAGAAAGGACTTTAGAGAGAGAGAGAGAGAATTAAAAGGGTTTATTCCCTTTAATTATTAACACTGTAGCTACAGTGTTCATCTTTGAGAAATCTCAGTTTTGGGATTTGCTCTTGATTTGTAATTTCTTGTTTGATTAATAAGAAATTGACTGTGTGGTTCCCGAGGACGTAGGCAGTTGCCGAACCTCGTAAATCTTGTTGTACTTTTTCTATTCTGCGTTTCTGTTGCATTAGGGATTTAGGCGTTAAATTCCCAACAATATCCGAAATTTATTTTATTATTTTCATTCTCACTTAAGTGAGAATATCAAGTTCTTGATAACTCATTGGGAATAACAAATCTCACATTATATGGAAATCGATGAGAAGTGAGAATGCTATTTCTAACACTAAAAGTGCATCATATTTGATAAGTATGAATGAGAAGTAAGAATTACATTCTATTCCCACTTACACCCACGTACCAAATGAGGCACTTCTTAGCCACGATGGGGATTTGATGGGGAACTTAAAAAAAAGATATTTTTTGCTAAATAATTAGCAAAATCGGTCATTTTGCTAATTATTTAGCAAAATCAATCTTTTTGGCCAACATGCTAAAAAAAGATCGATTTTAAAAAACGTCCAACTCAGAACATATGAGACTACTAGCCCCGTATATTTTGAGTGAACTAATCACCGAATAGTGCTCATAGAAAACATACAGGACTACCAGTCCCGTATGTTTTCTGTGAGCTTATCAAAACGTACGGGACTAGTAACCTGTACGTTAGGCAGAGACTTTTTTGCCTCTAACTAGCAAACCCATTGGACTAGTAGTCCCCTAGTTTGCTGGGTAGAGGCACAATATGCACAAAAACATGCACATGCCTCTCTAGCTTCGTATATAGTATTATTTGACCAAAATTTTTACAAAAAATATTATCCATATTGTATACATTGATTAAAGTTATAACTTTACAACATCACAACACAAATATGAAAAATACACAACATCACAACACAAATCCGACAAAATACACAACATCACAAAATACTCTAAATAAATCCAAATTCTATAAAATAAACACCAGATAATAACAAGTTTAATCAATTCAGAACATCACAACACAATATACATGTCATATGCGTACCAATACGGAAAAATTCTAAACAATTCCAAATGTATCAAGTCTACCCATAAGATAATATGTAGTCTAAGCTAAACAAATCCAAATATATCAATAATTCCATACGATAATATTTAATCTTAGTGGAAAAGCTCTCCGGCGACCTCCTTCGACTTGAGCTTGTATATGCTCGCTCTCCGGTTGTGTGTGGGGCTGTGACGGTCCCGCTTGCTGTGACGGACCGGCTTCAGCGTCGTGCAAGCAAGATCTACCATGTCTTTGTCGGCGTGCATATAAAGTATCTTCGTGCACCACCTGCTCGCGACCTTCATGCCGATCCTCATGAGTTTGTCGAAAAGCTCTACGAACCCTCGCCACTATCCGATGCAAGAATGATACGTGTACTGAATCTCCTGTGACGATAGCAATGCCCTCATTTACAATCCCCTCTACCTCGTCCATAGCGTCTATCTACAATTACATAAAAATATCGATACATATAAGAAACCAAAAGCTAATAAGAGATTGAAAACTCTATTATAATTTTTGAAATTTACTTACTCATTGTCTCTCATCTACCCCTATTGGTACATATCGGGATTGTTGGGAGTGAATCTCGATTTCATCGACCGGAGGCGTGGTTTGAGTGATTATCCAATGTATGATAATCTCCCAATACCATCTAATGTAATCGACTTCCTCCATCGGAGGATAAAGCTGATCAACAATAAGTTGATGCCGGTCATTCCATCTAGCAATGTATGAATGGTGCGTATTTCGCCAGTCAATCTGATAGCCACCTTTAAAAGCCTTTCTTTCTATTTGTTCGACATATTCTGGAGCGTGCTACGCGAATCCAAACTGTTTAAACACGCGATCTGGCACGTGTATCTCCACATTTCGAAACAAACAAGATAAACTCTAGCCCTCCATATGCCATGTCCCTCCATATAAATCAGTGGTAGACGAGGTAGGTAAGGTGTATATGGCTGCCACTCGAACTGCAAAATAATCCATATATTAATAACTTTTTGAAATATATCGGTACCTTTAAACGACTTCAATTCAAATTCGATACCTAAAAAATTTTTATCCGGTCAAGCTCCCCTCTGTAAAAATCTAACTGTCTTCCCAGGGACTCATCGTAGGCTTTAGTGACATTCCATCTGCAATAATGATATAAGGTAGGTTTTTGTTTAAAATTTTAAATTTTAAATTAAATTCAATAATTTTTACCTGCAGCCTAGTGGAATCTGTCCATCTAACTCTCGGATCTTACATAATCGTGGTCACAAAACCAACCTCTCCCATACCCAAATTTGTAACAATGTTGAACATCCTTTGAGCTCCTTATTTTGCATTAAAGCAACCTTTGACATTTCTTAATATAGGTATGCTAAAACAACACTACCCCATGATAATGTGCCACACATGTCAAAGTCTTCGAGAAGTGGTAACCACCTATCACATGTTCAAATGCGCTAGTCATATTTTATAAAAATAGTGAGCAAAAATATCTCCTTATAAAATTCAATTGTATTATAATAATAATAAGTTGTCTTACCTCAAATGCACTTTATGTTTACTTGAGTCAGGAAAAGAAACGTCCCGATCATGTGCAAAATATATGCTCTAGTATGCTGTTGGATCATGACTTCAGATGCATCTTCTGACAAGGGGTTTGCAAAATTCTCTTTTAACCACTTCAATCTAATATATCCTCCAGGCAAGGACTTCGGAGATAGTCCTAACAAATCATCACATACCCTTCGCTAAGCATGCATATCAGTCCCCGTAACACAAGGGCCATCAATGCGGAGACCAAGGATCACTGTTACGTCCTGAAGAGTAATAGTTGTCTCGCCGACATGTAGATGGAAAGTGTTAGTCTCTGGCCTCCATCTATCTATCAACACATTAAGTAGAGCCCAATCGAGCTTCATCCATTACAATTTTTAGCAAGTGAGAAAACCAGCTTGTGATACTAGAGCAATAATGCGAGGATCATCAAGTGGCCAACGCGTATGTCCAAGGCTATGATCAATCATAACCAGCTCTTGTCCTCTCTGCACAAAAATAAAAATAAATATTAGAATATAACAATGAATAATTAATATGTGTCTGTAAACTTATGACTAATAAATAGAGAATCATTAGCGATGTAAATGATATGCTCTCTGAAAGGTGGCGTGATTGATCATAGAGGACTTCATCAGTAACTGGCCCGGGAAGAATCGTGTATATACCTGCACATATAATTGTTAACTTACTAGTTTCTGCCAATTCAATAAGACTATAATAATAAAAAATAGAGATAGAAATAAAAAATATTTTACCAATTAATTGCTATCTACTTGCTCTTGATGGACAACGAGACCTATTATGCCATAATTAATTACATTGTCCACATCTGATTCGTGACGCTACTCCTTCCCGGCCTCGATCCATAGTACTTCTAATGCGCACAGAGCGAGGTCGTCCCGCTTGTCTTTTGTATTGAGGTGGTAATATATATGGTATATACAAATCCGGCCAATAACGAGTATCGTTGAGAGGATGAAAACTCTCCTTATAAGCCTTTCTATAATAATTTGTTGAATACCAAGCTGAGCAATACCGATCATAAGGTAATCTAGCGTCACCATCCTGACTGGAACTAGCCGCTAAAACATGTTCACATGATAGTTTTTGTAATTGTGGTATACTGCAAGTACAACTATACTCCTGGTCATAGAGATGGATGGTATAAGTACCATCACAATCTTTAACCTACCATTCATTATCGTTGAATGGTTCAATTCTACATGTTCTTACAGCCACAATCCTTTTCTGCAAAATTATCTCATTTTTTGGAATGTACTTACTCGTCCAATTTGTACCATCACTACGTCTCTTATTAAAGTATGCGTTCAATATATAAAACGTCCTTGCAACTAAGGATTGAATTGGCATAGCACGGGCACCCTTAAGTACGTCATTGAAATTTTCAGAGCAATTAGTTGTCATCATATAATAGCGCACTCCATCATCTTTACACAATGCCCATTGATTTTCGTATTGCGACTTCAAGTTTTGTTCAATCCAATTGTGTGCTTCAACTGATAGAGATTTAATTTTTTCCCCCTACAATGCTCATATACTAGTGAGTTAGTGGCACACCCGGCTTGCCACAATAAATTTTGTAAATTGGCCTCTAAATGCTTTTTCTTAAAATTAGCTCTTATATGCCGCAAACAATAACGGTGATGATGTGGTGCACTCCACCCCTCGTGCAAGGCTCGTGGAATTCCTTTTATCCAGTCAGAAATAAAAGTAATAACTCTTGGACTTTGAACAGTCGGAATGTATCTGTAAATACATTGAAAAAACCACTTCCAACTCGATGTATCAACCACCTCCACAACTACGAAAGCTATTGGAAATAGCCCAACGTTTGCATCTACACCGGTCGCAACCAAGAGTACTCATTTGTACTTTCCATATAAATATGTTCCATTGATGCTTAAGAGCGGACGACAAAAAGAGAACCCTTTGATAGCGGGCCCAAATGCCCAAAATACCCAGATGAACCTCTCCATTTCCGGTGCGATCTCCTTAGACACTATCTCATATTCGGTACCCATATTTTCCCTCTTAATTGTTGCAAGATAATGCGGAAGTAATTGGTAAGATTCCTCCTAATCTCCAAAGATTTTAGTCAACGCTTTCCTCCGTGCATCATATGCTTTATATTAGGATATAGTTATTTTTTCATATCATATACCCTTGTAATTATCTGTCCCGGAGTAAGATCAAGTTCCCGCCTAACTTCGGACATAATTAACTTCATGATTTAAGCACATGATCACGTAAGAAATGATGTCTAATATCAATATGTTTTGTACGTGAATGTTGAAGAAATAATGTCATGTTTAGCATAAATGTTTATTTCTTTTTGTTGATAACAAAGGGGGAGAAATGGTTATCTATATTAAATTTATGTAATGTTATAAACTCTAATTTGCATATATGCAGGGGGAGTAAGTATGTTTATTTCATAATGTTTAAACTTTATTATAATATATGCATAAATTATTTGTTATCATCAAAAAGGGGGAGAATGTTGAATATCATATCTCCATGATATTATTTTGATGATAACAATTTATACAATGTGTATTATATATAAACGCACTAACTTTTATATGCAGATTTCAATATCAAAATATGAACAAGTGCAAGTTGAGTTCAAGGCATTATGAAGTGAAGAAAATGAAGATCATATGAGATAATGTATTTAACATTTTCTTTACTTAGAATTTTTGTACAAGCCTTGATCACTCACACACACACACACATAAATATTAGAACATACTAACACAAGCTTAGTGTGTTGGTTAACTATAGAAATCCCCTATGTTAACCATTAGAGTTATAGTTAATTATTGAGTATTAAAACATTTAATTCACATTTTTTTACTCTTAGTAGTCGACTAATTAGAATAGTAGTCGACTACTCATATATATGTTTTAAATATATGTTTCTGTCAATTTACAGTATAGTCGACTAATTTGGATAATAGTCGACTACTTAAGCTTATGACAGAAATATAAGTTTTTGTCATTTTATAGTATAGTCGACTAATTAACATTATAGTCGACTACTGAAGGCAAAATTTATTTTTTAAGTTTCTGTCTAATTACAGTATAGTCGACTAATGAACTTTACAGTCGACTATTGAGAAATTTTCTGACTTCACAGATTCTGCTTAAACTCAGTGTAGTCGACTAATCTGTCATGTAGTCGACTATAGATACAGTTTTTCCAGAATTTAAAGTTTGAATTTATGACTATTTATAGCCGTTTTTAAACGTTTTTAAAGTTTAAATAATTATCTTTTCAAGGACTATAAATAGGTTATTTATTCAGAAAAATGCAGAGACACATATACCCATAAGCTTTGATCTTTGTGCATTTTTTTTAAGTGGAAAACATTCAGATTTTGAGAAAAAAAAAGTTTCTGAAATTGCCTTTGAACATTATTCAAATACTTATTGTTTAGGTAATTTACAGAAGTTAGAATCATTCCTAAGCCACTACTATACTACACTATAAATCAAGGCTTATAGGAATCAAAATTGTTGCTTCAAAAGTTCTCTCGGTTTGTGAGAGTTGTTAATCTCTTAGTTTAGAGATTAGTGTGCAAATTGGCAAGGTGTTTGTCAATTGGTGTTACAATTTACAGGGATTTGTAAATTGGTCAGGTTTGCTTTTGATTTTGTAAGTTTATTCAAAATCATAGTGGAAACTCTCAAACGGGATTTGCTTAGGGACTGAATGTATACCGGATTGGTGGAACCAGTATAAAACTTTGTGTTTGTGTTTGTGAATTTCTGAGATTATCATTTTTCTTTGCAATTTATAATCTACTTTGCATAAATTTTTAAAAGAATACTATTCACTCCCCCCTCTAGTGTTCTAATGTATCTATTTCAGATCCTACAGTTATCTTATGATCATTATTGACAGTCGGATTGCAATACGTATGAAGTTCACAATAACTTGAGATCATAAATTGCCATTAGATATTTTTTTCTAACAGCTGCATTAAGCTTCCATGGATACTTTGAATTTATATCGTCTGCAACACTTGTATTCTCTCCTTGACCTTTCTCATTAAAATAGCACTTTACATGGTAGCTAGTTGTATTGGTTTTAACCGACTTGAATTTGACCCGGTTCCTGATTGTCCATTCACGTATAACGAAAACTAAGTTTTCCTTATTCTCGAAAAGATCTCCATTTTTGAAAATTAAGTCCACGGGTCGATCGGATTTAGGACCAGACTCAACGAACTTAGCTTGTGAAGCATTTATCCACTCGCCATTTTCGAACTCTTCTGGTAACAGTTCTTCAGACTATACATAATCGTTGTTTATGCAATATTCATCCATCCAACTTACGTCATCATTGGTCTATCCAATTGCACACTGCATACTATCAATACGTTCTTAACAACTTCATTATCATCATTGGCATGTACATCCTCATCTACTTCTATTATAGAACCAACCGGTAAATTAACTGAAACATGACCCGGCACATTAGGGAACACGTCACTTGACATTGCACTCGAGTCATGTTTTAAGTGCAAAACACTTTGAGATAATGAGATTTGATTTCCAAGCTTGCGGGAGAACTCTCCGTGAGCATATGAAACTTCGGTAACCCCAGACATGAGAATATTTTTAATGAACAACTCGATTGAGATTTATTTTTCGTAAGTCGTATCATGTCATTCAATTCTACATCATTGGTGATCTCTATAGCAACTATTTTTTTTTATATTTATTAGACAATTACAGAAGACCTTAATGGCATTTTTGGCATGATTAATTCCAATAACTCTGTATATTTGCTCCATCATTCTATCGAAATTGTAATTTCTAGATAACATGAACATTTTTCTAGAGCCTCCGTCGTATATAGGCATATTATTCATCCCAACACTCAATTTTTCTTTAAATAAGCAAATAATCGGTATTCCATTCGCCATTTTAACTGAAGAATTAAAATTCATCATATACAAATTAGATTTTTTCCGTATTGATAATCATAATTAAAATATTTCCTCTAGATATACAATATTAACTAAACAATATAGAGAAATTTATGAAAAAATAAGAAATTTATACCTTGATGAACTTTCGAATCTCGTCGACATCAGAGAGAATAGATGGTGTTGGGGTCGGATTTGAGGGAGGAAGAGGTGAGTTGGGGTTGGGAGAGAGAGAGGGATCGAGTTTGGGAGAGAGGGAGATCAGGATTGTTGGGTCGGGTTTGGGAGAGATGGAGAAACGGGTTTGGGAGGGAGGGAGATCGGGAGAGAGAGAGAGAGAGAGAGAGAGAGAGAGAGAGAGGAGTGGGAGAGAATGAGGACGACTGTGCCCTAGTTTGGGGCACAATTGAGCTTTATATAGGCCAAAAATTCTACGGGACTACTAGTCCCGTAAAATTGGTGGGCATTCAATTGTTTTGCCCAGCAAACCCACGGGGCTACTAATACCGTGTGTTTGTTCACTAGTAGTCCCGTATGTAATATCGTGTGTTTGTTCACTAGTAGTCCCGTATGTTTTGTATATTCAGCCCACCCGTATGTTTTCTGTGAGAACTAATCGGTAATTAATTCACTCAAAACATACGAGATTAGTCGGTAATATGTTCACCCAAAACATACGAGACTAGTTAGTAATTAGTTCACCAAAAACATACTAATCGGTAATATGTTTTCTGAGCTCGGCGTTTTTTAAAATTGACCTAGCAAAAAAGAAGTCGATTTTGCTAAATAACTAGCAAAATGATCAATTTTACTAATTATTTAGCAAAAAAAAAATCTTTTTTTAAATACCGATTCGATATCAGTGAAAAATAGAGTTCAAACTCTATTAAGCCCCTATGGTTTCATCTGCAAATCTATTAAGCCCCCGTGGTTTTTTTCGACTCTATTAAGCCCCCGTGGTTTCATCTGCGAATCTATTAAGCCCACGTGGTTTCATCTGCGAATCTATTAAGCCCCGTGATTTTTTTCGACTCTATTAAGCCCATGTGGTTTCATCTGCGAATCTATTAAGCCCCGTTTGAAATTCAAAACACGGGGCTTAATAGATTCGCAGATGAAACCACAGGAGCTTAATAGAGTCAAGAAAAAGAATGAGGGCTTAATGGGTTCGCAAATGAAACCACATGGGCTTAACAGAACCGAAAAAAACCACGGGGGCTTAATAGATTCGCAGATGAAACTATGAGGCTTAATAGAGTCGAAAAAAACAACGGGGGCTTAATAGATTCGCAGATGAAACCATAGGAGCTTAATAAAGTTTGAGTTCGTGAAAAATATAAGGGAAAAATGTTCCAGCCCCCAAAAGCTAAGGAAACGTGCTTCCTACCCCTAAGACTTTGTTAACGGGTGTTTTACCCCAAAAAATAAAGATTCTGTTCTCTGAGCCCCAAAACACAAAACCCAAGACATTAAAACATGTGAAGACCATAATACCCTTCTCTCTCTCTCTCTTTCTTTTTTTATTAAAATATGATGAGAATTATTTTATTATTTTTGTTTTCTCTCTCTCTCTTTATCATGATATACTAAGATGATAGTTGAAATGATTGATGAGCATTATTTTATTATTTTCGTTTTTTATTATTTTGGTTGTTTGTATTGGGAGATTATTAAAGTTACGGGTTAATTGTTAAGGTTACGAGTTAATTGTTAATGTTACGGGTCAATTGTTAAGGTTGTGAATCCTCTCTCTTTCTCTCTCTCTCTCTCTTTTATTAAAATATGATGAGGATTATTTTATTATTTTTGTTTTCTCTCTCTTTATCATGATGTACTAAGATGATAGTTGAAATGATTGATGAGGATTATTTTATTATTTTCATTTTTTATTATTTTGGTTGTTTGTATTGGGAGATTGTTAAAGTTACGGGTTAATTGTTAATGTTACGGGTTAATTGTTAAGGTTATGAATCCTCTCTCTCTCTCTCTATCATGATGTTTCTTTGATGATATTGAAATGATTAAAGATGATTATTATTTTATTATTTTTGTTTTTTATTCTTTTTGTATTTTTAGAATATTTGTTATTAAGGATAATGGTTGGTTGTAAAGATTATGCATTTGTTGGTAAGGTTATGGGTTGGTTGTTAAAGTTAAGAATTTGTTGTAAAGGTTATGAGTTTGTTGTGTAGGTTACGGATTTATTGTTAAGGTTACGAGTTTAATTGTTAAGGTTACGGGTTTAATTGTTAATGTTACGTATTTAATTGTTAAGGTTACGAGTTTAATTGTTACGGTTACAGTTTATTAATTGTTAAGGTTACGGTTTAATTGTTAAGGTTACGGGTTTAATTGTTAATGTTACGTATTTAATTGTTAAGGTTACGGGTTTAATTGTTACGGTTACGGTTTATTAATTGTTAAGGTTACGGTTTAATTGTTAATGTTACGGGTTTAATTGTTAAGGTTACGGGTTTAATTGTTAAGGTTACGGTTTTAATTGTTAAGGTTACGGGTTTAATTATTATGGTTATGGTTTTAATTGTTAAGATTACTGGTTTAATTGTTAAGGTTACGGTTTAATTGTTAAGGTTACGGTTTAATTGTTAAGGTTATGGGTTTAATTGTTAAGATTACCGGTTTAATTGTTAATGTTACGGTTTAATTGTTAAGGTTACGGGTTTAATTGTTAAGGTTACGAGGGAGAGAGAGAAGGGATCCATAACCTTAACAATTGACCCGTAACTTTAACAATTAAACCCGTAACCTTAACAATTAAACCCGTAAGCTTAACAATTAAACTGTAACCTTAACAATTAATAAACCGTAACCGTAACAATTAAACTCGTAACCTTAACAATTAAATACGTAACCTTAACAATTAAACCCGTAACCTTAACAATTAAACACGTAACCTTAACAACAAATCCGTAACATACACAACAAATCCATAACCTTAACAACAAACTCTTAACCTTAACAACCAACCAGTAACCTTAACAATCAATGCATAACCTTTACAACCAATTATTATCCTTAACAACGAATATTCTAAAAATACAAAAAGAATAAAAAATAAAAATAATAAAATAATAATCATCTTTAATCATTTCAATATCATCAAAGAACCATCATGAGAGAGAGAGAGAGAGAGAGAGAGAGAGAGAGAGAAAGAGGATTCATAACGTTAACAATTGACCTGTAACATTAACAATTAATTCGTAACTTTAATAATTAACCCGTAACTTTAACAATCTCCCAATACAAACAACCAAAATAATAAAAAACGAAAATAATAAAATAATTCTCATCAATCATTTCAACTATCATCTTAGTACATCATGATAAAGAGAGAGAGAAAACAAAAATAATAAAATAATCCTTATCATATTTTAATAAAAAAAAAGAGAGAGAGGGGATTCATAACCTTAACAATTGACACGTAGTATTAATAATTAACTTGTAACCTTAACAATTAACCCGTAACTTTAACAATCTCCCAATACAAACAACCAAAATAATAAAAAACAAAAATAATAAAATAATCTTCATTAATCATTTTAACTATCATCTCAGTACATCATGATAAAGAGAGAGAGAAAACAAAAATAATAAAATAATCATCATCATATTTTAATAAAAAAAGAAAGAGAGAGAGAGAATGATATTATGGTCTTCACATGTTTTAATGTCTTGGGTTTTGTGTTTTGGTAGCTCAGAGAACAAAATCTTTATTTTTAAGGGTAAAACACCCATTGACAAAGTCTTAAGAATGAAAAGCACGTTTCCTTAGCTTTTAAGGGCTAGAAGCATTTTTCCCAAAATATAAAGAAGAAATGTTCTCCTCAAGCCTAAAAAGAAACAATAATACTTTAATAAATTTCACAGCAGAAGACGAAAAAAAATAAAAAGGACGAAGATTCCCACCGCCTTGGATGAACAACTACTATCATTGTCGTATCCGAGATCAAAACCGATCCATCAAGATTCCGCCTCTCTCCGTCGTCGCTGATGAGAGGAGCCATCGCCCGCCTTCTCAAGCTCTCTGTTAAGACCGGGCTGGATCAGGCCGAAATGGGCCGGGCTGAGGTTGGAATCCAATCCCACGTTTACAGCCACCGACCTTTTGTTCCTCCGATGCAACCGCCTCAGATTGTGAGGTCCTCAAAGCTCAGCCGTTGGATCTGCAGATGTCTGTTGATAGCTGACACGTGTCTCATGTGGGTCGATATTGAGGGTAGACCGGTAAGTTCGTGGGAACTATGCGAAGAGCCCTAGTTTTGTGCTATAAATACCCCTAATTCTTTCCTAATCTTTCTTCTCATAGGCTGAGCGCTTTGATCTTCAAGGTAGGGGGAGTCAAGATTTTGTTATCTCATTTCTTCTCCTAGTTTGTTTTAGTATCTTGCTTTGATGTTCCTATTTTTTGTTTGGATTTTTTTTGCCTCTTCCTCTTAATTCTTGGATCTATGTGACTCTTTGACAATTACTTTGAAATTGGGATAAATGTTTTGTTATTGTTATATATTGAATTTGGGATTAAGATTTGATCATGATATTTTTTGTTTGTTTTGGATCTAATTAGTACTTGGTTCACCTCAAAATTTTGGGATGAAAGACTTTATGATGTGTTTGGATGGAGGGTAAAGAAGAGAAGAGAGAGAAATTTAAATTTAACATTGTTTGAAAGTTTTATTTTGAAGGTAGAGGAGGGGAAGGTGAAAAAAATTTAAACTAAAATTTTACATCGTAAATTGGGGCATAAAAAAAGAGAAGGAAAAATTGACAAGTTTTCTTCTTTTTCTCACCGTTACTTTCCTTCTTTTAGTGAGCTCCCAAACAACCTATTATTATTTTTTGAATCTATGTTATGTTGAGTTCTTGGAATTACTTGTGAATATTTGGTTTCAACTTAAATATTTTATTTTCTTTTAAATTATGTTAATTTTGGATTTAGTTTTGAGGTTTTTGGACTTAGTCTTGAATCATTATTTTGAATTTGAATTGTTATCCAATTATTGATTTTTGTGGATGGTGACAATTATTTTTAAAATTTTTTTGATAAGAGACTTTATAGTGTTTAATTTATATTTAACTTTCTTCAATTTAGATGCTTTCTTTTCTTGGATTATTTCATTATTGGTCCCTAAATCTTTAAACATTTTGATATTATTTTCCTAAAACTTGAGTATTTTGAAAATAGTCCATGTAGTAAGTATCCAAGCACTAGTCTATAGCTAGTAAAATTAAATATTATGTTCTCCATCACCCCCTCTATATATACGCACGTGTGTGTTTTGATGTGATGACTCATTTTTCTAAACGAGGTATACGAAAATTGAATAAAAGCGAGAATGAAATGAAATAAGGGTTATGATGAAATACATGTCAGAATGAAATATTTATTTTTATTTTCATATTTGGTCGCGGTCATAGACTGAAGTTGTATTTCTTAGTAGCTTTTTTTAGCACAATGAGCTGTCACCTGATAACCATCAATCTGCATGATTAATTTCACTACGGACTCGTGTGATACTTTTTGTAGGACGCTTTTATTTATTTTTTCAAGAAGCAATGATAATAATGTTAGGTGAAATTTATTTTGTATGCTTATTAAAACTTTCTCTGCTTTAAGAAGGTGCTCTTAGTAGTAACTTGGAGATGCTTTTAATACCTCTTTAGTTTTGACATTGTTACTTTATTTATTCTAAAATTATATTGTCCATTTTGATCAATGTTTGAAAAAGCTTTTTTGAATCTTGCTTTGTGTTGGTGATGGGTAACCAAACAGTTAAATATCTCGGGATGAGGTTGATGAGGGGTCGTTCATTTATCCGAATATCTGATTTTGAGTTTTGTGGTTTTCAGCCTGCATAAATAGAAATTCGTGAAAGAACGGGGCTTGGTTCCTCCGTTGTGCCTCCGATGATCAAGTTAGTTGGTGAACTTGAGTGTGTAAAATAAAAAACTATGAGAGTTCTTATGTGTAGTGCAATATTATTAGCAGATATTCTAAAAGTCTAAAAGTCCCTTTCTGTTAAATCTATTTATAGTGGTAATGGAAGGGCAGAATGGACACTTCGACCGAACATAGGATGATGGTGAGTAGGTATGGGCTGACAGCTGTGTCAGCACCTACCTTACACGTGTCGGTCAACGAGTGGAGGAGGGATCATCTCAGCATTAAATGAGAAGTGATCAGAGGTATGTTGATGCTGACGTGGTCCGATGAGTCATGAAGACTATTGGTGCTAGAGGTATGATACACCTGTCAAGTATTAAATGCGACGCCGACGTGTTGTTAGTGGGAGAGGCCTGAGGCTGAAGTCGTCTTTTAGTTTCGTTGAGAAGTAACGTCTTTCGAGTTGACCTCGCGAGGCGTTAAGTAAATTGGTCGAGTGGACTCGTTGCGAGTCATTTTCGACAAGAGGATCGACACTTTTAAACTCACTTCAAAACTTTTTGAGGGCTAAGCGCTTCGAAACTCAAGAGTGAAGCTATTTATCCATTGAAGTTTACACATCATTGCTTAAAACATAATTGAAGTGTGCGCTTCGCGTCTCATAAAGCGTTTTTGTTTTGAAGCGCATGCTTTAGACATGATAGAAATATATAAAAGGTTTTTTTAACTAACATTAAAATGACCCTATGTATTTTCAATATGACCATGTGAATGTAAATAAAATATATGTGTTATGCGTATAGCTTAGTTTATTGTGATTCGTTTCTATACTTAACATATTTAATTCTTATTTATTAATTAGGACATGAATGTATATATTTATAAATTATTACACCAGTATAATTATATGTTCATGATTTTTATAAATTTACTTAAATTCTTAAGTTTACACCTCATGCTTTGAAGCATATGCTTCGCTTCATCAAAGGGTCTAACGCTTTGCTTTACGCTTCCGCTCATTTAAACATTGATTTTGATAGCTAAAGTTATATATATTTTAGTTATTTTCACTTATATGATATTCAAGCATATTTTACCAAACACTTACTTATAATATATGATTACCAAACAAATATTTTTAACAGCTTATATAAATGCTCCAGCTATGCCAAATTGGCCCTTCATTTGCTATCTCTTGGGTTGCTTTAAAATATGTGCTCACTAAGTTCTCTATCCCTTAGATGGCTTTAAAATATGTGTAGATGTATGACAAGGCTTGATGACTATGAGGTGGTTAAAGGTCAAAGGGGGAAAAAACTTGGGTGAACTAGGCCACATTAAGGAGTTTCTCTATGTGTATACATGCACATACATACATAACTCTGATGGTTATAAAGTGCCAGCTCATTTTGCCTGAATGAGCTACCAAAAATGATGCTGGTGAGACCTATCCGTCTAATGTGACTAGTAGGGCAAAGTAACCGCAGAACTTGCTGCTTTTATTTTTGTTGGTAGCTCATTAGCAAAATGAGTTGTTACCCTACATCCAATTTGTTTCTATGTACCCAAAAAACCAGCCCCGGCCGGGGATATACCTATTGCTCACGCTCACTTTCTCTCTTGTTATGTGTGTGTTGATTCTTATGTTTCTATGCTTGAAAGGCAGCAAGACTGGTTATTCCTAATTGAAGTCTCTAAATACATGCTCATAGTATTTATCTTTTGTAACATGACGTGTACAGGAACATCTTCACCCCTCAACATGTCTGAAATCCCCAGAGACAATACAGCCTCCCCCAAGCAAAATGAGTTCAGTCCAAATTATTTTGCATACTACAAACATGTTATTCTAGATCTACTGTCTGAGAATGGGACCTGTTTCCTACCTTCCATGGAAGTAGATTCTGCGGTTCCCGTAGGAATGGGTTGTGGTTCCAGTTCATATTTTAGTGAAGCTGTTGCCGTAGGGCTTTCAGAGTTTAAGAAAGAGAGGCTATTGGCAACTCTTAATGAGAGTTCTTCATGTTTTAATCGTGAAGCTGATGAGGTAAGTTTTTAGTAAATCAATTTGGATCACATGGTATTCGTCAAACTTTCTTATCTGTTTCTGCGTGTCTTGTTTTGAGTGGGAGGATGTTATCCTTTGAGAAATGGATGTTGTGACTAGCAAATACCTTTCTAATTCTCATTAATTTGTTGGAGATATATTTATTGAGAGGATGTGAATGAAATCAAACTTTTGATGATAATCTCTCTTTACTGTAATGAAGGATGTGAATGAAATCAAAATTTTGATGATAGTATCTCTTTACTATAATAGTTAAGGAGTGTATCACCAGTTTTACTACTTACACTTACGAAAGCTGCTTGTAACCTGAATGCTAGTGATACATGAACAGATGACTTGTCTTTTTCTTTGGGTGACAAAATAATCAGCAACATCCACATGCAGATACTCGAGCATATATTAGCAGCAAAGGATATTGATTCAAATCTAAGAGAGAAAGAACATGATGGAAGCTATTCGAAGGCTGCATCAGAGGAAGACCTTGACATGCCTCTTTACAAAAGAAAAAGAAAATCACATCCCGACAACATAAAGTACTCCGGCGGCAATTCAGTTTCTTTTAAACAGGTATATCTAGTGCAGGTGCCTTCTCTTTAATTAACTTCGTCCCTCTTAGCATTAGTTCTATGATTATTGTGAACCTATATCTGCAAGTAGAACCTCAGTCCATATGACATATTGACATCTATACTATCATGAGTGTCTATTTGATGGAAGAAAAGAGCTTATTGGGAACAGGATTGAGAATACAGTCTTAGTTTCCTTTTTGCAAATCAAAATATGAATCAAGGCATTTTGAACAACTTAAATCCTTGCAACCATAAAGTCTAAAAGAACATTGTATTGGTTACTAATTTACTCCGGAAAAAAAAGCATTTTCTTCCAGCATTATCAGACCCAAGCAGGACATGGAAAATCTTATTTTAGAATAAGTTTCTAGCATCTACCAGAAATAAAATTTGATGCTTAGTTATATGATATTTCCTGAGAACTAACAAATGACATGCTTTATGCCAAACCACCGTCATTTTTCTAAATTAATTTAATTCGTTATAGACGAAGGTGATGGGTCCATAACTGCTTCACTTTCTTATAGCTCGTGGTAAGTGTTTCATCATCCAAGTCGTTCCTGTTCGTTATGCAGAACCGGCTCCAGTGCAGAATACACTTATGAAATATGATAATGATGATCATAGGTTATTTTGGCAGTTGACATCAATTTCCTTCAGTCTTCTGCTATCTGCACTGTTCATTATTGATTTGCTGTCGTCATTGTTGTAGCAACTATGCGATTGAAGTATTGATTTTGTGACATATTGGCTGCTTATTGTTGTGCATTCTATTTAGACACTGTTGAAATTAATTCTGAGGGAAATCAAATACTCTTTCTAGAGCTCTGTTGATCTCTTATATTTATACTAAGAGCAAATAAACACATGTTACATATTATTAGAACTATGTTAAACATATTCTTAGCATTTTCCTTTATTCTCTCAACCACAACCCTAATTTCTCTTAACCACGCATTTCTAATATATTATTCTAATATAGCTGTAACATCATAGATCTCCATAATAGGTTCATCAACACTCCCCCTCAAGCTAGAGCATGTATGATGTACATCTCTAGCTTGTTACAAACATGTACCCACTCCAATTTATGACATGACCTAAAAGACTAAAATCTTCAGTGTGTATTTTCTCATTATATAGTTGTCTTTATCTTCTAGTCTTTTACTTAAATGTCTTTCACCACAAATAACCTTAAGCAGAATCACCAAATGTGATACCTTGATCTTCTTCAAAGATCGGCCAAACAAAACGATCCTCTTAAGGGAACTACCAAATAAATGATCCTCATTTGGGATTCACCAAGCAAATAATCATCTCTATGATCCAACAAATAAATGATTCTCCTTGAGACCTAACAAATGATCATTCTTTAGGGATCTGTCAAACAAATGATTCTCTTAAGGATTTAACAAATAAATGATAATTCTCGTGGATCCACCAAACAAACGGTCCTCTTCACGGATCAACTTCCCAAATAATTCTCTTCACAGATCAACTAAACAAACGATCATCCTCACGGATCAACCAAATTCTTTATTGGTGATCAAGGTTTCTAGGATAGGAGCAATAGTGGCAATGGTGTCCACAAGTTGAGTAGGCGGTGAACGAAGAGAAATCAAGGCGGCACAGACGATTATGAGAACATATGCATAGAGGATGACTACTACTACTACTATTAATTTCAATCCTGATAATCAACATGGCCATCGAAAGAAAGACGGACAAGAATTTGCGGCACTATTCACAGTGAAAAATCACTGGCACTGTTCATGGTGAACAGTCATAGGAAAGAGGGGATGTTGTAAGGCAGAGGGGAGTTTGATGGTGAGAGGTTAGGCGCTAGGGTTTTGTGAGGATCTAGGGTTTTGTGGAGGCTAGGTGTTGATGGTCTAAATCACACAGGTAAACTAATATGAACTAAGTTGATTAAGGACCGTTAACTTCTTCGAATATTTGGTTTTGAGTCTAGCTGTTCTTTCATACACGTGTAGCAACTCGTAAAAGGGCGGGGTTTGTTTCTCATGTTCCTCCGACGATCAAGTTAGCGAGGTACTTGTGTGGGGGAAAATAACAACTGTAGCAATTCTTAAGTGCAGTGGAATGGAGAAAAGTGTAGAAAATTGCTTACTTTCGCATTGAGAATAGTTTTTCATTTTATAGTCATGTAGGAGGGGCATTTTGGTCTCTTTCGACTGAATCTGAGCTGGTGGTTGAGTCAGCGTTAACTTTACAGGTGTCGGTTGTAGAGTGGTCACAGAATGGGCGCGATCACTTCGATATTAATGAGATGAGATAGGCGGCGTACAAAGTCGGGGTGATCCGATATGCCATAAATAGTGCCAAGGATAGAGAAATGATGGCGCCTATTAAGCATTTAATGTGATGTCAATGCACTGTCAGCGGGAGGTTCGAGGTCGAAGTCGAAGTCGCTTTTTGGCTTGTATCGAGGGGTGTCGAGAAGTACCGCCTCTCAAGTCGGTTCTCGTGAGATGCCGGCTAATTAACTAGTTGAGTAGGCTTGTGGCGAGTTGTTTTTGATGAGAGGATCGACAAGTACTGCCATTCGAGTTAGCCCAGCGAGATGTCAACTCGACGAGTTGGCTAGATCAGGACCCTGGCTATCCCAAGGGTTAAGTTGATTGAATTGGGTGTAATGGGGGAGATTTGCTTCTTGTTGACAAGGGATCATTATTGCGACTGAAAACACCATAACACTAGGGTTTGTGTGACTTTGATATCATGTTGAAATTAATTCTGAGGGAAATCATGGACTCTTTCTAGAGCTCTGTTGATCTCTTATATCTATATTAAGAGCAAATAGATACATGTTACATATTATTAGGAATTATGTTAAATATTCTTAGCATATTCCTTTATTCTCTTAATCACATCCCTAATATCTCTAAACCATGCATTCCTAATATATTATTCCTAATATAACTATACAATCATAGATCTCCATAATATATTCACTAACATCTTAAATTTAGTCTCTCTAACCATTACACTAAAACTTTGAAGATATGGTGAGGATCGATAATTATAATTTTGTATTAATTCTAACAAGCCCTTGTAGGTTGAGCGTCCTTTTTACGAGCTGAAAACCTGGATTCACGTAATAGTAACAATTTTTTAAAATCCTCATTAAATTTGTGGCCAACAAGATGCGAACCTAGGTTGCTTTAATATCATCTAAAATTTAGTCCCTCTAATCATTACACCAAAACTCCAAAGTTATGGTGAGAATCGAGGATTATAGTTTTATATTAATTCTAGCAGACAAATGAATAGGTTTATGTCATGGTGCATAAACATGAAGATAAAGATGAGTAGTTTTTTCAGTCACTGCTACATATTCTAGGTCCGGATGTAATAGCAGACTTAAAAAATTATAGTTTTTTGGTGAGTCTGTAGTTTGTTTGCGTATCATAGCACTTAATCAATTTCACATCTTGTTTGGATGCACTGACAATGATATCATCTAAGTTTCTATAAATACTTGTGATGAATTAATATATTGGCTGTGTTTGATGCCACAAGAATGTAACATGTACTAGGTTGTCCATGAGTATTTTATCGTTGATTTGTTGTGAATAGATTACTTGATTACGTTCTCACAGATGATCATCTAAATTTATCTTAGGTGTATAAAACTATTCAAGCTCTTCAGGGAGAAGATGAAATATGCCACAAAGACGTCGAGAAGTATACTTCTCAGTTACTTGCAAAGGTAAGTAAATGGACCAGCAATTATATAATTAAGAAGGAAGTTCCATTTCTTTAAATTTGAGTGCAACATCATAAACCTAACATTATTGACATGATCAAGCGATTCTTATTAATCTATTAATCCTATTTGCTTGAGTGTTACTGAAATGTGCAATGGTCAAACTCACCACATGAAGTAAACTTATCTTAAATTACTCCTATAATTTTGGTATGGAAATAGAATGGAGAAGTATTAGAAACAATTCTTACTTGAGCTATTTTATTTTCAGCTAGATAAAATGGAAGAGAGTCTTGAAGATTACCTGAATACTGTAGTGTCGACATGCAGGTGAGCCATCAATTCATTCAGAAATTGGAAAGATATGCTTCTACTTTTGTCCCTTCAAATTTGACCCATAAATTTATCAGAATTCTCACCTTATGTTTGAACTTTCTGGAGTTGTTTGGTGCTTTATTAGAACTCTACATAGTGGTACCTACAAGGAACTTTGTTCGTCTTAAGTTAGAACTATCTCAGAATATATTGTCATACTCTTTAGGAACTTCATCTTTGGTTCTTAAATATGATGAGGCCTAGCATACTAATCTGTCTAAAGATACTTATCACTTTTTAGCGGTTAACATTATTGTTTTAGATTATCATGTTGTGGATTCAAAGTTCAAACCAGATACGCCATTGTGTATTCTACTAGTTCACATGTGATGCGACTGCAAGAGTTATATTTACTGTCTTATTCTTTACTGCATGTTCCAAGGCTGGACAGTTAATCTTTTTGAAATATAGACGTGGGAAAATCTCATTGAAATATAGACGTGGGAAAACACTAAAATATATGATAATTTATTATTATTAAGAAGTTATATAGAAGTTAAAGTGAGCTTTAATTGAGGGTACAATGCTGGAGAATCAATTGAAAAGGTATAGAGTATGAGCATGTCTGACCAAAAAGTCCAAAAATTCCTTGAGCTTAAACCTACTAGATTCTTTTTCCCATACTTATCCCCCTTATCCTCACTAATAATGTCATCAACGCTAGAATACCTCTTATCCATCTCAATGGCAGTGTTAAATAGGGGGTTTTGGTGAAAGCTTGAGGAGGGAGGAGGAGATTTGGCTTGGAAGGAAGAGGGCATGAGAGTTTTGAGTTTGCAGGCCATGATTTTGGTTTGAGCTTGAGAAGGCAGCTATGACGGATGCTGATTTGAGCATGAGGATGAGGACTTTGAGCTTGAGGAAGAGAAGGGAGGTGGTTATGTGGGTTTTGGTTTGAGCTTGAGGCGGAAGGAGGGGATATTCGTGATGGGTCTTGATAATAACTTGAGGAGACGGGGGTTCGTGCGGGTTTTGTATTTTTGAGTCACCCATCGCCATTGATGAGACGGGGGTTCGTGCGGGTTTTGTATTTTTGAGTCACCCATCGCCATTGATGAGTGAAGGTTGAGTGTTTGAAGAGGAGATTAAGGTCACAGATGAGTGAAAAATAGTTGTTGATCCGTCTTTACTTTACGTGTTATTAGTAAAATTGTTTCTTCTTCTTTTTGTCTACAGCCTGTGATAAACGAATTATTAACTGCAAGTAAAATTTAAGGGATTCTTTTTCTTATTTTTGTTTTGTGCTCAGTAGTAAGCTTTGTATATGAGAAAAACAAGTGTGTTTATTGTTTTTTATTTATGGATCTGCTCAATACCGTAAAAATTTTAAACCCATTCAATCGTTTCCCCACTAATGTCTTTAAATAGCCCTTTCCAGGATATTTTTTCCCCTTCACTATTGCACTATTTTCAAACCTCTACGTTATCTTAAAGAAGCCCTCCAAATAATGATATCTTTGTCATGAAAAGAACCAAACGAATCCTATCATGCTCCTCCACCGCCAACGTTGCTTCTACTTCCTCCTTTGCTATCGTTAAGAACTCATTCCCAATCCTACTCACGAATAGTGTTAACTCGGTTGTTAAGAGTTTGGGATAAAAAATACTAAATGTCGGTGGAGGAATTTGAACCCAAGGATGGGTCTTCCAGACATGTAGTCGTGGATTGAAAGAATCAACAGACCAATGAAAAAATGAGTTAGATGAATGAGATTTCTTAGTTATAAGTTTTACCCTTTATGGTGGAGTGGTAAAAATCGAGGTCGAAGAGGCTGCTACCCATTTGCTATAGAGGGTAAAACATTGACTAAAAAACCTCATTCATCTGACTACATTTTTTCAGTCCATGATGAAGACTATGTCTATGGACTTCCAAGACCTGAACTCATATTCATGGGCCCAGATTCTTTTGCCAACATCGAGGATTCTTGTTAATACTCCTAACGACTGTGCTCTGGAGCTACGTAAGTTTCAGGTCATGACCAAGGCGGAGGGGTGAATTGATGGGAGAGGCTTCATTGAGTAGGTCTGGGAATGAGTCCTTGATGATGGGGACAGAGGCAGAGGAAGTAGAAGTAACATTGATAACGAAGGATAGCAGGATAGGATCAGCCATCGATTCTTTATCTCAATTTGACGAAGATGTGAAGATGATGTAGGGGTTTGAAGACGAGGAGTGGTAATGAACTATGAAAATGTTGAGGAAAGGGCAGTTTTGTGTTGTTGAGGAGTGAGGTCTATTTAAAGACAGGTGTGGGAAATGATTAAATGAGTTTTTATTTTTTCGGCATTGATGATATTGAGCAAAATCATAATCAAAATACACTTTGGCGAAATTACAAATTTAAACGGAATAATTTTGCCTTTTCTCACAAACAAATTTTTCTACCAAACTCTGCACAACAGAGCAAAAAATAAGAAAAGAATTTCTAAAGAAATTACTTACAGTTTAGAGGTCATTTATTTACAGGTTTGGAGATTAGAATAAGAAGAAACAATTTAATGGAAAAAAAATATTTACAATTAATCGTGGGATGTGGGGAAAAAAAAAGCAAGGCGTGGAGGGGTGTGATGGAGCCGAAGGAGTGCGGAAGAGGAGCGTTTGCCGCTAGAGTTTCTTGTTCATCATGTTAAAATTATGAAGGATAAAGTAGACGAAGAGGGGGGGGAATTTTTAGATGAAGAGGGGGGGGGAATTTTTCTCTATATTTCTTATGTTGATCTTACGGATAAAAATGCTTACTCATTAAGTACATGGTAGCATAATTATGGAAGGGCAAATAAAACCCATTGAGAGAGATGAGGATATTTTGTCAATGCTAAAGATTGGTGCTTACAGGGGGGTTTGGGAAAAGGCTTGGTTATTGAAGGGGTTAGACAATTGACTATTTGACCGGGGCATTAAATTTTTCCTTGCGTCTGCAATCAATTTTCCCTATTTTATGTGAGGAATTGGTCTAATATTTTTCCACTTCACCTCCATACAAATGGAGACTAGGATTTTATTAACCATTGCTCTAAGGGCAACGGTTAAGGAGGGGAAAGAGCGAGGTGAAGGTGAAGAGAGAATAAGTGGGAAACATAATGCCCCACTCTCAGCTCTATTTCTCTTATCCTTAACCATTGTCTTCTCCTTAACCATGGCCCTAAGGCCAATGGTAGCAAAACGCATGGAAACAACGTTTGCTTTGTCTTAGAGACATCCCTCAGTTATACCTTTACCTCTTCTATTTACATTCTTTCAAATGATTTTTTCTATCCCAGATCTAAATACTCTTCTGGACAAATAATGCATTACCCGCAGACCAATGACCTGTATTGAGAAGCATCGGCTTGGAAAACAAATCCGCAAGCTCCCAGCGAAGGCGTTGGATCGCGTGGTAGAAATCCTCCAACCTAGTAACTTTTCAGCAAACAATCTTCCTGAGAGTGTCTTCGTTAATTTGGAAGAACAGGCAAGTCTAGCAAAAGTTTTAACCTACAGATGGAGAATTGTTTACTTCAAGTATTCTTATTTCTAATACTGTTATGATTCTCACAGGATGATGTCAAACTGTGGAGGGTGTACTACTATGTGGAACTTGTGGCAAAGACCAACAAACTTTGCATCTGAGTGGATTCACTGTCTTTAACATGTACAGTATTTGTTGCAATTCTGATGAAGTTTTTGCATTATCAAGGTGACATTGAGACAACCTCCACATTTCTTGTGGATAATTTGAAGGGGATGATGATGAAATATAATGTTTTACCATTTTCTTGAACAAGATGTTTTCAGGCACGACATCAGCATATTCAGTGCATGAAGATTTGAGGATTTTACAAGTGACAAGATGTTTTCAGGCACGACATCAGCATATTCAGTGCATGAAGATTTGAGGATTTTACAAGTGTTACGATGCATATTGACCTTGGGTATAATTGAGCTATTAACTTTGTAATTGACCCACACATAGTATTGTTGATGTTGTAACTTGATCCAAAGTACCGTCATCGAGACCTTGAATTTTGAGAAAATGTACATAAACTTGTGTTGTTATAATTCAGTGACATTGACCGGGCTTTTCCCTGTTCTTGGTCTCATATGTTGGTTTCACGTGTATGTGTGAATGAGAGCAGGAACATCTTTTGGATGGAGATTTACAGGTGATTGTAATTATTTTTTACGAAAGATTCTTAAGCAGATGTTAATTTGTAGCTGATTCATTGGCTGTGATTTCATTTTCTCGACCTAAACTGCTACTGACAAAAATATGGAATGAGCGGTTTTTGTTGTGGGTCGCACAAGATAAGGCCTACTTGAGGAGGTCTACATGAATTAGAATTCTATCTATAAGAAGTCTACATGGATTAGAACTCTATTTAGAAGAGGATTTGAATGATCTATTTAAAATAGGAATAGGTTTGGAGAATTCTATTTAAGAGAACCCTGATATCAATATTTACATAAGCATTTTTTTGGGTGAATAATATTCACTATAGTAACCCGATAACAGGGTTGCTACAGTACCCAAGAGGGGAGAGAGAGAAGAAGAGAGAGAAAAGTTAAGATTCTAGATCGCTCAGTTGTTCGATTCCAGTGATTCAAAAGTCGTCGTATTTAGAACGACGACGTCGTCGAGGGTACAATGCTGATTTCTCCGAGGGAGTTGAAAATTTTTGGTGAGACAAGTTTTAAGGTTTTGGTGCCCTAGAGGTAACACTGTATCTTTCTCTTGTGAGTTAATCCTCAAGTTCAAGTGTAACTTGGAGGGATTGTACTCTTGATTCATAGTGAAATATTTTCTGGATTGCCCCGCGGACGTAGGCATGATTTGTCGTATCACGTTAGATCTTGGTGTTTGCTTGCTTGTGATATTTTTCATTGGTGTCGTTATTCGTTTAGTATTTAATTCCGCAGATTAATCTCCTTAAAATCCCCAACAAGTGGTATCAGAGCTCTGGTTTGAGACGTGCTTTGGGGTGGAAAAGATTAAGAGTTTTCGCACAATGATAAAATTGGATGGTTCCAATTGGTAAGTATGGAAATCCAAGATGAAAGATACTTTGTATTGTAAAGATTTACATGACCCTATTGAGGAAGATGAAGCTAAGCCAGAAAAGATGACTGATAAAAAATGGGAGAAACAACACAGGAAGGCGATCGGTTATATTCGAATGTGGACGACGTTAGTGTGTTTCATCATGTATCGGATGAGACTAATATGAAATCTCTTTGGAAGAAGCTTAAGGATCTCTGCGAGCAGAAGACCGCAGGAAACAAGGCGTTTATTATGAGACAGTTGGTGAACTTAAAATTCAAAGAAGGAAGCAACATAGCATGACACTTGAATGAGTTCAAGAGTTTGATTAATCAGTTAGCTACCATGAAGATGACTATCGATGATGAGCTACATGCTTTATTGCTATTGGGTTCTTTACCAGACAGTTAGGAGACACTGGTTGCGACAGTCATCAACGTAGCTCCAGATGGTGCGTTATCGATAAGTATGGTTACTAGCAGTTTATTCAATGAGGATACTCGGAGGAAGTCTACCAACACAGATAACTCACAGGTACTTGTAACAAAGAACATGGGCAGGAGCAGGTACAGGGACCAGTCCAGAGGTCGTGGCACATCCAATGGTAGTTCAAAGTCTAAAGGAAGAGGAGGTTTTTATTGTGGGAAACCATGTCATATCAAGAAGAATTGTTGGATATTGAAGAAAGAGCAAGCTAGGAACAAAGATGAAAAGAAGATGAGAAGAAGAAAGTTGACAGTGACACTACAACTACTTTGTCTGAGACCGATGTTATTCTCATTTGCAGGGAAGAAGACTGTATGCATGTTACAAGTTAGAATTCCGAGTGGATAGTGGATACAGGAGCTACATGTCATGCTACCTCCAATCGAGACATTTTCACGTCGTATAAAGCAGGTGACTTTGGCAATGTGAATATGGGTAATATCAGCTACTCGAAGATTGTAAGACTTAAGTAATATACACTTGCAGACAGATATCGGATGAACATTGATCTTGAAGAATGTGTGACATGTTCTCAATTTGCGGCTCAACTTAATTTCGGGTCTTGCTTTGGACCGAATGGGATATAAAATTTAATTTGGTGGAGGAAAATGTAAAATCACCAAAGGCTCTCTTGTGGTAGCTAGAGGAAGTGTATGTTACAATTTATACAAGACTCAAGCGAAGGCTTCACGTGATTCTTTAAGCGTGGCTCAAGACAGTGACACTCTCAGTTTGTGGCATAGGAGGCTCGGGCACATGAGCAAGAAAGGGTTGCAGATATTAGCAAAGAAGACTCTCATTCCCTTTGCTAAAAGTTCGTCACTCACCCCTTGTGATTATTATTTATTTAGCAAACAACATAGAGTTTCTTTTAATAAGTCTTCTAAAAGAAAAGATAATATAGTAGATTTGATTTATTCTGACGTTTGTGGTCCTATTGAGGTGGAGTCCTTGGGTGGCAATAAATATTTTGTCACATTTATTGATGATGCATCACGGAAGATGTGGGTCTTCTTGTTGAGGACAAATGATTAAGTATTTTCAGTCTTCCTGCAGTTTCATGCTATAGTGGAGAGGCAGACATGAAAGAAGTTGAAGTGTTTGCGCACTGATAATGGATGAGAGTACACTTCCATTGAGTTTAGAGATTATTGCTCCAAGCATGGTATTCGACATCAGAGGACAGAACCCGGTATACCGCAACATAATGGAGTTGTAGAGAGGTACAACAGGACCATTGTAGAGAAAGTTAGATGCATGTTGAAGATGGCGAAGTTACCTAAGAGCTTCTGGGTTGAAGCTGTTCGCACTGCACAACAGGTCTTCTTCAGTTCCTTTGGGTTTTGATATTCCAGAGAGAGTTTGGTCAGGAAAAGATATTTCCTATTCTCATCTGAAGGTGTTTGGTTGCAAGGCGTTTGCACATATTCTGAAGGAGAAGAGACAGAAGCTTGATGATAGAGCAGTTCCTTGCAATTTTATTGGTTATGAAGAAGATAAGTTCGGCTATAAACTATGGGATCCAGAAAAAAGACAAACTATCAGACGAGCAGATGTGATTTTTTAGGAGGATCGGACTATTGCAGATCTCGGGAGAGCAGAGCAGTCAGAGAGTGTTGCTAGTGAGATTCCAAATATGACACATGTTTCATCTCAAGTGCAATTGCATCCTACAGATACAGAGCAGGTACATGATGATGATGGTCAGATACCAGAGCAGGGAGATGATGATCTGGATCATGAGCAGGAGGCTCCTCAGCAGGGGAAGTATCACCAGCAACAGAAGTTATTTAAATCTTTTGACATGAATGATTTGGGCTCGGCACAGCGGAGTCTTGGTATGGATATTGCTCGTGACAGGAAAGCTAGGAAGTTGTGGTTATCACAGGAGAAATATGTTAAACGGTTACTTGATAGATTCAATATGAAAGATGCCAAGTCAGTCAGTACTCCTCTTGCAGGTCATTTGAAGCTTAGCAAGAAATTTTACCCGACTACAGATGAGGAAAAGAGTGAGATTGAGAATATTCCTTACTCTTTAGCTGTAGGGAGTTTGATGTATGTCATGGTTTGCATTCGGCCAGATATAGCTCATGCAGTTGGCGTTGTGAGCAGGTTTCTTTCTAATCCAAGGAAAGTTCATTGGAAAGGTGTAAAGTGGATCTTAAAATATTTAAAAGGCAGTTCCAGATTGTGTTTGAGTTTTGAAAGTTCGAATGTAGTATTACATGGTTTTGTAGATACAGATATGACAGATGATCTCGATCACAGGAAGTCTACCTCAGGTTGGTTGTTCACTTTTGCAAGGGAGCAGTATCTTGGCTGTCCAGGTTGCAGAAGTGTTTTGCTTTATCTACAACAGAGGCAGAATATATTACAGTTGCAGAAGCTGGTAAAGAGATGATTTGGTTGAGAAGATTTCTACAGGAGTTAGGCTTACAGCAGGACAATTATTAAATCTTCATTGATAGTTAAAGTGTTTTTAATTTGAGAAATAATTCTACATTCCATTCCAGGACGAAACACATTGATGTGAGATATTACTGGCTTAGAGAAGTTGTTGAGAAAGAGGAGCTGAAATTACAGAAGATTCACACGGATAAAAATCCAGCAGATTTTTTAACGAAGACCGTTTCCAGAGATAAGACCGAGTTGTGTCGGCGATTGACCGGCATGAACTCCCGTTGAGGACTTAAAGATTGGCATATCCCCTCCTTGAGCTTGAGGGGGAGATTGTTGTGGGTCCAGCCCAAGATAAGGCCTACATGAGGAGGTCTACATGAAATAGAATTTTATCTATAAGAAGTCTACATGGATTAGAACTCTATTTAGAAGAGGATTTGGATGATCTATTTGAAATATGAATAGGTTTGGAGAATTCTATTTAAGAGAACCATGAGATCAATATTTAAATGAACAATTTTTCGGGTGAACAGCGTCGGTTATAGTAATCCGATAACATGGTTGCTACAGTACCCGAGAGGAGAGAGAGAAGAAGAGAGAGAGAGAGAGAGAGAAAATTTCAGATTCTAGATCGCTCGGTTGTCCGATAGCAGTGATTCAAAAGTTGTTGTCTTCAGAACGACGACGTCGTCAAGGGCACGATGCTGATTTCTCCGCGGGAATTAGAGATTTTTGGTGAGACATGTTTTAAGGTTTTGATATCCTAGAGATAACACTGTATCTTTCTCTTATGATTTAATCCTTAAGTTCAGGTATAACTTGGAGGGATTGTACTCTTGATTCATAGTGAAATATTTCTCTGGATTGCCCCGTGGACATAGGCACGATTTGCCGAACCACGTTAGATCTTGGTGTTTGCTTGTTTGTGTATTTTTTATTGGTATCGTTATTCGTTTAGTATTTAATTCCGCAGATTAATCTCCTTAAAATCCTCAACAGTTTTTATACAAGTAAATATTGCATATAATATTCTTCAATTTTGCATATTCACTGTTTCGTCGTCAATTGACAATATTTCTATAGCTCTTTGAAAAATATCATTATGTTAATCCTCATTTGCGGTAGTAAGTTTTAACACTTTTTTCGTAATCATACTTCACCATTAATCGTATCTGCAGTATTTGAAACCTCAGAATATTATTAATTTCGCCAAATCTCGAAATCAGATAAAAAGTATGTTTCTCATTGAATGAATCATTTTCTGCTGCTTACATTTTGTTTAAATATCAAAATTTTGACTGAGATTTCTGTTATTACTAACAACGAGGCATCGCTGTTCTTATTAATATTCAAAACTGGCTACAGCAAGTGTATTGATTTACAAACAGAGCTTAACAGTATCAATGACACAAATTTTTGCAGAAAAATCTTATGTTTCTACATCTGATAAAGCCGCAAGCTAGGGTATTAGGTCTCCATTCTTATGCTGACACAGCTAAATGTTGAAAGACTTTTCCTCGATGCTCGAAGTTTCTAAATTCATCAAAACTTGCACATCCTGGGCTTAGCAGAATCATATCGCCTGTATTCAGGCCAAAATTGCACTGTTATTTACCTGATTATGCTTTTACATAAATAGTTCTCATATATTTACTACTATCAGAGAAAATCAATCGTCGTAGTTATGCACATTTTGTAGCAGGGAACAAACCTCTCATTGCCATGGTCCTTGCACAATTCACAGCGTCTTCAAGATTTTTAGTATTGACGCATGGAATGCGAAGACCACTGTCACACAGTGTCTTGTGAATCATTGCTCCTGAAGACCCAAACTGAAAAGTTTTTGATAGTTTGCTAAATTATCTAGGAAAGATGTGAATGTATATACGAGAAATCGAGAAAGAGCAACTTGTTGCTGTATACACAGCATATCAGTCCTCAAGTTTAAAGCAAATCATAGAGAGCTACTTCCTAAATGTCAAGTTGATTCCCACTTCTGCTCTATAAATATTGAAAAATGTTTACTTTTTCACACTCAGTTTCGGTGTTTGGTATTAACTTCCATGTGACTATTTTAGTGACTCCTAACTAAGTTTGGAAAATCTCAAATTCTCATCACACTTCATTTCAATCCTTTACTGATAACCTATGCAGGAGTTTCAAGCCTCAACATATATAACAACAACATAATTTTATGCTCTGGTGAACACTGGTCTCATGTTCTGTTGTAACATGTGATGCATTTTTACGTGCTCTGTGATATGGTCTCATGGAAACGATGATGTTTTTACTAGATATGAATTTCGCTTAAGACAATGTCGATGTTTAATTGTAAATGTCATATTATTATTTTCAAGGACATAATGGTTATATAGATACTACCCTTGCAGACGGTAACTATGTCATGGAAAAACGTTGAACTAAAAGAGGTCTATTTAGACAATTGGATAAAATTAACAACCAGTTTTTTATCAGTTAGACCCCACGAAAAAAAGAAAAGAAAAGAAAAGAAAGCTCTAGCTAAAAGGAGGGACTCTTCAGACCATCTGGTAACTTGATAATCATGCTTATGGCATAGCTATACATTGCTTCTAAATGTGAAATTAAAATGTGTGCACATCCTAAAATAGGCAATTAACAATTAGTCCTCATCAGATGCACTTTGGCATAAGACAAGTAGCCCCTAGCCCCAGAAGACATTACTTACAGTGATGACACCTCTATGGCGGTTAAGAAGTCCCACTAGCTGTTCAAAACCATTAGTTTCTTGATCATTTAATACCTGCATAAGAAAAAAGTTATGATATATAGATGCTAGGCCCTTCCAACCTTTATTCTCATTTAAAAAAAAAGACTGGGCTATATTGCAACCGTTGGAAAAAGATACAAGTATTAAGCAGAAAATGTATGAGTAACCCACTTCGATTTAAGTCAAATGGTATAACATTTTCTGCCCTTCTGCAAGATAGTTTACATCGCCGAGGGGATCAAATTTAAAATTGAAGGAAAACACTATTGTCCTTATTATGCAATTATTAAGTTGAGTTTTTGGAGGATGGAGACTATAAGTAATTAGTGAGGTTTATTATCATCCTGAGTGCAGAGAGTGACCAAATAGTATTTCGAGGTGTCCCTCTCACATTTGAATATTCAAACTTGTTACACTGGCTTACTTTCTCATGGGAGTTTGAAAGATCCATGGAAGAGAACAAAAAGAGTGTTGACTTTTGCTATGGAATGAAACAAACTAACAACCATTTCTAAAAATATTACTTTATAAACATCAAAATTGAAACTAAACTACCTTGGCAAGTCCACCAAGAAGAACAACAGACTTGTGTTCGTTGAGACCCATCAATCCTGCATATGTTGATTCAACATTGGTTGCCTTGCTGTCATCTACCCATGTCACACCATGAGCATCGGTGCAAACTGCATTACAGAATAAGTAAACATTATAAAATATGCAGCATTGAGATCCACCAAGACAAGTACTAATACTAGACAAGCAAAGGACCTGCATAGCGGGTTTTCTATTTTAAAGAGCCACCATCCAGGACAGACCCCCTCATAGTTCTATTGTTGCAGCTAGACCCTTGCTGAAATTTTCGTCTCTTTTACCTTCAGAGAAATATAGGATTGTTTTTTGATGAATAGACCCTGAGCGTAAAAGAGTCAGACAAAAAATTCACTCGTTGGATTCATCTGCAACATTGGAATTACAGGGGACCTATCCGCAATTGGATCATGGTAAGGGGGTCAATACACAATTAACCCTTTATCTTTTAGGAGAGCATACAGAGGATCGCCTTATATTCATTTCTTTTCTAATGTTACCGCTCTATATTCATTTATATATTACCTAGGTACACAATACACAAGCACATCCATACACTACACATGATGCTCGTATAACAAAGAGTCATATAAAAAGATGATTACTACTTTCAACGCTAAAACCAATTATATTTCTCAACCGCCATCATTTTAACTCGACATAAATGTGAATAGCCATGTGCATGCATGATGTTCAATAACAATAATAATTAATATATAAAGGACTTAGTTCTAAAATAATGGAAGTCAGACTATTCACCAACTTGCATCCGATGAGGCAGGAGATGAAGTTTTCCCACTGTAGAGTTAATTGTATCACTATCTATTCCCAAATTCAATCCAAGAACTGAAAATGCTGCCACTGCTGCATTACTGTAGTTGTGGGTTCCCATTGCTTTAAGATCTTCCAGTAACAGATGAGTCGTTGACCCTGTCGGAGTGCTTAAAGTTGCTACTTTTGTCTCCACATTTACCTTTGTAGGAAAAAAATACTGTCAAATGATTATGAGGATGAACCAAAAGAAAATATTGAGGAAAAAAACCGCTGAAAAAAACTATGTGGGCACCTTGATGCCTGGAAAATCATCAATCCAAGCAACATTGCACCCATTTGCATGATTGCTAAAAGATTCATTCAGATATGGGTTTCCTGAAAAGGTGAAGGTTCCTTCAGAAAACACTCTATTTGTTACTTTCTTCCAATATAAAACTATCAATGTGTATAAATCATGTCAGATAACAGAAGGAAGGACAATAAATAGATAGATTTGAGTCAGCCCAACATGCCAGTAGACAAAAAAAAGGGGGGGGGGGGGGGGGGCGGGGGGACGGGCTATTTGATTGGTATATTATTCTATGAGTATGCATATCAATGAGTGAAATATGCACAAGGAGACTAAAAGTGGGGTTTTTTTTGGTTTTTTTTTTGTTTGGGGGAGGGGGGGGGGGTGCAGGTCAGATAAGAGTGGCATTAGAAAACAATTCAAAATGTCAAGACTTGTGGTATGTTGAGCGCAATGCCTATTAATTGATTGTTTTCTACATCTAACCTTGATAAATACTGAAATTTAACAAAATGCCATCAACAAATAAATGAGACTAGGGAAAGAAAAGGTTATACTTAGAAGTTAAAAAGCTCAACTTAGTTGGAAAACAGACTTTATTATTTTTCTTTAAGTAATGTGTGTTGACCTAAAACAATTAGTACAAGGGACCAGAGTTCTACTTTAAAAAGATCTAGAGCTAATACACATTAGATAATAATTCAAGATTTGGACTTCAGACAAGTTACTAGATGCATCTAATAAGAAATTAACTCTATACAACATGAACATAGCCCTACCAACAGGAAGGACCGCCAGCTTGGGATCCTTCATATGAGCAAAAAGACGGCATTTCATAGCAGCATAATTCTGCATAGTCTTGTGCCTCTCTAGATGATCAGGAGTGAGGTTCAGAACCACCGCAACCTTTAGAGATTCTCCCACAATATTACTTATATGCATAATTTATGAATATTCACTTGAAGATTGTTAGAATCCAACTTACAGAAGGACAGAAGTAGCTGTTAGGGATCTCCATCATATAGCTGCTAACCTCCACAACTGCTACCTATAAACACATGGGTTTTAAAAGTTTGAAGATAAAATTGAGAGAATCCTACTAAATTTTCGAATGAAGCCGCTGCTTACTGTAAGCTTACGCTTTCTACTTGAAAGATATGATGAATAACATTGTATACGAAACATAAATGCAATGTCAAGATTGTCAAATTGGTAATTTTGTGCATTGCGTTGATTGTTCAATATGCTAAATTATTCACTGCTTGTTACTTGTTATGCAGGAAAATACAAGTGCATGACTTTATGCAGATTTTGGAGAAAGCGATTGGAGATGCCAAAGCCCCTATTTCTATTCATGAAAGAAACACTGTTCATCAAAGAATAAATTACTGTTCAATAAAACGTTTAAAGGAATCCTATTCCTCAGAAAACTGATCAATAGGATTCTACTGAAGCAAGATAATGGGTACCTGATATGCATCTTGCATTGAACATGCCTTTAGGCATGATAGGGCAGCTTCCGAGAGAGGCTTTCCAAGGTTTCCTCCCACAAATGCTTTGATACCTAAATGGTGGAGCATCTGCTTCCAAAATAGCTCATCAGAATAAGTAATCAGATGTATAATAAATCAAGATGCCAAATAAAATGAGTTATTGGAACTAATGCACATGTAGTGCCAAGAGAAACTGAGATAAAGAGTAATAGTTACATTTTGCTTGATTCAATATTAACTAGTTTGCAAGGAATCATACATGAAACGTTTTCACAATAGCTTATTGCAATATTAATGAACACATTTGTATCGTAATTTGAAGTGCTAATCAGCTCACTTTTAAGAAGTGGAGGGGAAAAAACAGAAAACACAAACCTGGCCAGCAAAAGAAGTCACAGTGGATTTTCCATTTGTTCCTGTCACTGCCAAAACCTTTATTTCTTTCGGCAATACTTCTGCTGCAAAGTCTAACTCAGACATCACTTGTCTACCCTGCACTTCAACAAGCTCATGCAACTTTATCTAACATCAGTTATATAATCAGAACAGAAAATAATCAATGCCAAATTAGACAGGGTCAGTTGCCAAATCATGTAGCAATTTTCTTAGAGGACTAGCAAGTGGTTTAGTAGAGCATGTAAACTTTCGCAAATAAATTCCAAAGAAGATTTTTTTTGTAGAAAAACCATGGCTATCAGAAATAGTATGTATATTGCATGAGAAGAAAATGATGTAGAAAAGACTGAAATGAGGTATAAAATGTGTTGCAACATTAGAAGAAAAAATTGAGAAAATATAGCGAAGATATGTAAAACTAGAAATGATAGTGACATGTATATAATGCGGTATAGAGAAGACACTGATTATGTATTTTTTTTGAGTTTGGTTGTGTGGAATCTTGATCATCCTGATTATATTGTAAACCCAAACCCAACGTTAATAAAAGAAAAGTTACTAAACTTACGGATTGGAGCAAAGTAGAAAGGTTATAATCCTGGAGAGAAACTCCAGGTGAAACAACCACGCTATCTGCATTGGCGAGGTGTGAATTATCACAATAACCAAGAATTGTTTGAATATCAGCATGTTCTGTAAATTGAGGGTCCAGCTGAAATTAGAGAACATTCTCGGGTCAGAGGTAAAAATGAGATATAAAGAAAAGTAAAATTTAGCACGAAATAACAACTGCTATAAAGTTTCATTTTATTGATGTCTAAACATACTTCAAGCGGCACCAACTGTTCATTCTTATCAACAGCAAGAACAGAAGCGCCTCTAGCGAGGGCAAGTTTTGCTGCAGCTCTCCCAGATGTTCCGAGGCCTATAACCTATCAAAAAGAATAAACAATAGGTATGGTTAGTGTCAAAGTCCCTAACCATTACACCAACACTATGAAGTTATGGTGATGGCAGAGGGTTATACTTCTATATTCTAACATGCCCCCGCAGATTGAGCGCCCTTTTATGGGCCAAAACCTAGACTCATGCAGCAGTGTAAATTTCTAAAAAATCTACTTTCAATTTGTGGCCAAATATTAATGGTATTTGAACTTGGGTTGTTCTGATATCATCTTAAAGTCCCTAACAATCACGGTATTACACCAAAACTCTGAAGTTGTAGTAAGGGTTGAGAATTACATATTTTTCTACTCTAACAATTAGATACTCGTAAATATCAATATATCATGTAATTCCAGCTTAAGATTATCAAATACTGATATCCTTTCTACTGCCTCTACTCTTCAGTGCTGGCAGTTCCTTCAGCTATATGACAGGATCTAACCCAGCCATCAAAAACTATTCTCTTGCATCCTATATCTATTGAATCTACTTCTGACTTCTCACTGACGCATTCACTAATCAACTTAATTCAAATGCCCAACCTTAATCCACACCAAGAACATAGGATGATTCAAATCCCATCAAACCCCATACTAGAGATCAATCGCAATGCTGAATATATCAATTCCTACCTGGATTCAACTAGAAGTGATAAAATCTCCCCAGTTCAGCAATATTCAAACATACCCAACAAAATGAAATTATTTAGCTCAACAAGTTCACTACTACCAACATTTTTCCGATGTAGGAGAGTTTTAACCACAGCCGGTGAAAGAAGAAACCCAAATTGAAAATTTGAAAGAAGAGGGAGGAGATTACTCACAGCCACTCTTTGGCCCTTGAGGTCTTCGTTAGAGCAACGGGCCTGAAGAAGGAGGGTTTGAGATTGAAGGTTAACAGAGCTCATTTTTCCTTGGCAAGCTGAGAGCTTTGTGGGTTTTGCTTCCGTTTTCGAGAGTATATAGCGAGTGAGTGAGAGAGAGGACAAGCTTGTCCATTTGAGGGCATGTTTTTCTTCTGTTTTCTCTGAAACACCTCCACACCCTGAAACAACACCACCCCTTCCACACACACAACGACCAATTTCCGTGTCTTTTTTTTTTTTTTTTTTTGCATCGTTGGCGAACACGTTAGAAAAGATTGAAGTGGAAAATGAGTTTGCCAGATGATTTTATTAAGAGTGGTGCTAGGGGCACACCCCCAACCACAATCTCCACCACACCTCCTCTCTCTCTCTATAGTGCATTGGGCCCCACATCAAATTTTAAAAAAAAAATTGATGTGGGGCCCAATACACTATAGAGGGAGAGGAGGTGTGGTTGAGATTGTGGTTAGGGGTGTGCCCCTAACATTTCTATTTTATTAATGGCTTGTTTGCATTGAGGGGACAAGGAGAAAAGAAGTTAGGGGAATCATTCATCTTGTGAAACACTTAGGAGGTGAAGTTATTCACCCTAGTTCCCCTGCCTGTTTGTTTGTACCGAAGTAATTATGAAGTAGCTGAAGTAAAAGAAGTATATGTTAATTCTGTTACTTCCAAACAAAAAAGTATGTTTGGTTCTTTGAAAAACTTACTTCCAATACTTCCTTAAATGCTTATGTGGTGCATACGTGTCATCCTTACTTCTAAAATATTTTTTCAATCCTCGTTAATCAGAAGTAGCTCGGAAGTAGTTGAAATACATATTAATTAGGAAATAAATAATTTTTTTATTAGTATTTCCTTTATTAGTTACTTCTAACAACTTTTCATTGATAAAATTACTTCCTAATAATATTTCCAAATGTTATCCAAACAAAAAAAGTAAATGAAGAGGAAGAAGTTCTACTTCCATTACTTCTAAAAATATATGAAACAAACAAAAAAAATTATATTTCCACTAGTTCCTAGTTCATAGTTTTAAAAGTTATTTCTATAACATATTTCTTACTTTTAATACTTCCATTATCCAAACGGACTCTTAGTTCACCCCTTAATAATATAAAATTTGTTATCCCTCAAATTGGGGTGTAACCAAGGGGAAGGGAACTCCCTTCTCTTTCTTTCTCTTTTCTCACCTAGCGTCTCTTAACTTCCCTAAACCTCATTGAAATCCAAGAATTTTGGGAGTTTAACGATTATAAATTAAAGAAACCTCATTGAAATCCAAGAATTTTGGGAGTTTAACGATTATAAATTAAAGTTTTTAATTTGTTTGGGTTTGTGTGAAAAGGATATAATAAACAAATCACTAAAATGTTAAAAGTAAACAAAATATTTCTCTCATTCCAACCAGATTTTAACTAGGTGGCTTATTTCAGTAAACTAATAGTATTTGAAGAGTTTAAGATCAATTTCAAAGATTTAGGGGCTAATATTGAAATATTGAAGATGGAGGGGGACTGAGAGCAATTTCAAATATTTGGGGGCTAATGTCAAGATGTGTGCGTGTGTGGGGAGTTTTTTTGGTTTTTTTTTTTTTTTTTTGTCTTTTTTTTTTTTTTGGTGTTAGTCAACTTGTACATTTTTAATATTTTTAATAGAAATGGAATAATCTAGTTCCAATAGAAACGATCGTGGACTTCAAACATACCAAAAAGTTCCAATTGGATCAATGATACTAGGAAAGCCCAAAATGATTTATTGGGCTTGGGCTTCTACCAACTTGTATGACCCTGACTTTAAGCTTAACCAGCCCATTAGTATTTTTAGCTTATAAGATCTCCGTAGAGTAACATAAAAATTAACAAAATCATTTTAGAGATATTGTTAAATCGACTTTAAATCAACTGATGAAAATTTTCATTTTCAGATCTAACAACATTAAGGTTAATTGTTTTTAACTTTGTTAATTTACTGAAGATAGTTTAGTTGTTTCTAAAATATTGATCTTTTTAACAAACTATTCCAAGAATGGATACAATTTGGGATAAGTACGAATTACTAGATTAGAGTGGTAAATGTTTAAAAAACGTATGACTATGAGGATAATGTAAGAAAGACATAAATGAAAACAATGAAAAATACATAATTGTCAATAGATCCCTTGTAGTATTGCCAAATTGCGAGTAGACCCCTTATAGTTTAATTTGTGTGAATAAATTGCTAGAGTAACGTTATATACCCTCGAACGTCCAATACATTTTATGTGATAATTTGAATATTAATTAAGCTTTGTTATTGGACATATTGTTCGGGTGTCTTTTATATAAGTGACATATTATCCTTGGAAATTGTTTTGTCCGATCATGCACTATGATGGTCACTTGTTTAGAGATATGACCTAACTTAGAGATTTTCTAAATTTATGTTTAACATATAGCTAGTAAAAGATAGTTTTGTTATAATATGTTATTATACATGAGACCGACATGCAAGATATGATGATGGGCCTCAACCACCGGGAATAGACATCCCATTAGTGTATGTCATAAGCACATATTGTGATATGTAGCACTTCAGTATATTTGAATTCTACGACAAGTTACCTAAGATATAAAGAATTTGAATTGTTGCACGACCCCTTTGACTTGATATTGTTATTTTTGATTTGGTAATTTGGTATGCTTTAATAATGATTAAACATGTTTTACAAGTGCTGTATAACATGGAATATTGAGTTACTAGATTTTATTTAGGAAAATGATGGAGATCTAGATAGGATCCAATATGCTCATTTGATGAGTTAATTTATTATGCATATTTCATGAGGCTACTAAATTCTCATCGACGGGTGATTTTGATAAATACTTTTTAAACTTTATTTTCTTAAAGAAATGTGTTTCTAAATAATTTTTATTTATATGCATGAAAATTATAATTTTAGGCATGAGCAAATAGGTGATTTGTCATGTTCAATAAAGTTGCCTATAACAAATCAATGCCGGAGGGGACTAAATATAAGATAATATTATTCATAAATATTTAATCTCATATTATGGAAGATCTTTTATGAACAGTTGGTTGGATAGAAATTTAATTGTTAAATTAAAAGTATCAATTTGATTCATAATTGATTCTCAATATAGTACCCACTAAAATCATTAGAAGAGGTTTAAGTACAATACGAATTATATCTATGTTTAATTGTTATGGATAGAGATTTTGAGAAAATTTTATTCTATCTTTAATTGTTATGGATAGAGTTTTGAACAATTAAGAATTATTTAAAATTAAAATCTACAAGGCTAGTCTAATATATGGGCTGGGTCATATGTAACTCCATGCATAGAGCAGAAAAATAGAAAATTAAGAACTTATCTCTCAGTATTGTTCTTCTTCAGTGACGAATGAGTTTTAGTTGGATGTTTTTTTATTAAGGAAGCTATTTTGGTTGATATTAAGACAGAGAATTGTAGAGAATTAAAAAGCATTTTAGGTACTCGTCTACACTTTAATTAATTAATCTACATGATATGCATATTCTGTTGCTTTGTATGTCATGTATCCAACATAAACCCCATGTAGTATTGGCTTGAATGCAAATATACCCCTTAGTGAACTTTTCCATCTCTTTTACGAGTAAAAAATTTAGTAATTGGAGATCTATCCTCACCAATGGAACTACAATGGGTTTATCTGCCTCCTCAAAACCTTTTTGACAATTTTAATAGTAAAAATTCACTCATGAGTCTATTCGCAAAAATAGAAGTGTAGGGGTGGGTGATACTAAGGGTTGTTTGGTTTGATTTCTATAAATAAAAAATTAAAAAGAAAAATAAAAAGTACCCAAATTTTGATTTTCCTATATTTCTATAAAAAATTTTGCAAGGTAAGTTTTATAGAATAGCAAAAAGTGGTGTTTTCTTTTTTATTATCTTTCTTTGTTTGGTTCAAAATATGAAAAAAGGAATAGAAAATGGGTATGTTTTGTACAAAAATTATTGTTTAATTTAATGTGTTAAATTTCTAGACAATTTCAGCCCATGTAAGAGAAAGTTTATTTCTATAAAATAACCTCCTTTCCTCTACATTAAAAAAGTATTTTCTATAAAATTGCAGTGAACCAAACACAATTCCAAGAAAAATCTAGAAATCAATTGATTATGGAAACCGCCACTGTGTATAGGATTTTCTATAAATTTTTTTTTTTTTAAATGGTGAACCAAACAGCCCCAAGCATAAGTTAAACAAGCTCTTTTCCTTGTTACTTCTTGACCACGGCCCACGGCTTCATTTGCGAACATACGGATAATAGTTTACTGAAAAACACCAACTTTTTATTTCACATGCATTGGTTGAATGCATGAAAGTGTTCTTCTACCTTCTTTCTCCTCCTGTTTTTCTCATCTCTCGTATCTTTGATCCTTTACGTTTTCAGCTTTCTTCGAATTTGGTAGTATTTTCATTTTGTGATTTTACAGTTAAATGAAATCTTTTTACATAAAAGAAGAACTTGCTCCCAACTAAAGGAAGCTTTACACTCTTAGCACCCGTCACTCGACTAGCTGTAGGCTGTCTAAAAATCACAATAGATAGCTGATCCCTATCAAAACACCGATGATGGGAGTTACAATCTGACGGCTTGCAGAAAGTTACAATTTGAAGACTTTCACGTAGATTGATGAAGGTTACAATCTGATGACCTTCACAACAACTGATGAAAGCTCTAATCAACAGCATTCACAATCAACATCGGGAGTTATAATTTGACAACTCTCATATCTTCGAGGAGCCAAGACGAAGATCATTCAACAATGGTCTTTACAACGCTCTACAGAAGAGGCTACAAGTCAACTAGCCCTTTCTAAACGCGGAAGTCATCTCCGCGTTCCAATTCTTAAAACGCATGTGACCCTCGCGTTTCCAAGCTTCAACAAGCAAAACGCAGGCGACTCCCGCGTTTTCAATCCTCAGCAAACCAAACACGGGTGGCCCTCGTGTTTTTCAAAACCCAACGAGTACCCAACTCCGCGTCTCCATTCTAAAACGCGGAGTTAGGGTCCTGAACGCCAACATGGGCATTTGATTCGTTCAAACACGAGCTGAACAGTTGCAGGAACCGTTTGCCATCCACGATTTAAGGGATTTCCGCCCTACTTAGGAGCGGATTAAGGGGGCGGTTACACCCCTCTCAACCCCATTATGGAGAGAATTAAGCGGGGTGGTTACACCCCTTAATTCCCTATAAATAGGAGTAAACTCAACTGAGTTCAGGCTGGCTTTTGGGATCTGGGAGTTGGCAGCAAGGTTGGAACTTCTTGGCTCGGATTGACCCTGGAGCTTGGCAGCAAAGAGAGGATCTTTGGAGCATTCTCGGATTTAGAGATCGACCATCGAAGCTTTCTTCTGACCTTGGCTTATTAACCGATTTTCGGTTCAAATCAACTCTTTTACAGAGTTCTTCAAAACTCGTTCAGTGTTCTAAAACTTGCTTTGCAAGTTCTCCACAACGTTAAATCGTGAAGAGAAGACCACGTTCCAGTGAATCAAGACATTCGGATCGTCAACGGAGAGCAAATTCAACGCGAGCATTCGAGGGAGGCACTCCATCGCCACCGTGAAGAACCCAGTTTTAAACAAAGGAAAAAATCCAGATCATTCTCTTCTCTTTTGTAATCGGAATCCAAATTGTTATTGATTTTGAGAGAGTACAAGTCAATTTTTCTTTCATTCTCTTTATTGCAATTTTCCACCAAACACTAGCTCCTTGCTGACTTTTTTTAGAAAGAAACTATACGAGGTATTCATTTGTTTAGTTTCCACAGCGCGCACGTACATCTACATAGTGATCGTGATTTGTAGGTATTTATATTTTAGGAGATGAAATTGAAGGTACATTAGAAGTTTGGATCATTGAAACAAAATAATTATTCACTATTATTAATCGGCCAAGCGTAAGCTATGATACCTTACTATCATTATGTTGTGCCTCGAGAAACCAAAACAATCGCCAAGAAAGATAAAGAACCAACCAAAATCAACAGCACAAACAATCAAACACCAGTTTTACGTGGTTCGGCGAGATGCCTACGTCCACGGGGCAAGGAGGGGGGAGTTTTCACTATTAGAAATCAAGAGGAACAAACTAGGGTTACAAATCTCTCATAAACCCTCAACAATCAACTCTCAATCTCTCCAATTGCTCCTAGAATAGAAGCCCAAATAAAACTCTCTCAATCTGCTCAAATTCATCCTTGCTCATGACCCTAAAAAACACCCAAAGGGTATTTATACAAACCCAAAACGAAATGGGTCTGAAAACAGACCCAACTCAAAACCGCAGCGGCGGTTGACCGCGATCCATCGCGGTCGACCGGCCCGATCGACCGCCCCCCATCCAGCGGCTCACTCCAATGTCCAGAGAGGTCGTCGGTCGACCGCGCCGGTCGACCGGCCCTAATCCAAATGCCCAGTAGTTTCTGTGCACGAATGCGGTCGACCGGACCGGTCGACCGCCAACCTGTTTGCCTCAAAAACTAAACCTGAGCTCATCTCTTCAAATCTCCACCTCGGCGAAGATTCTTCCAAAACTGAGCCGACACCGAACAAACCAATGCCTCAACTGTTGCATCCAGTACGCCATGACAACGGACTCATGACAACGGACTCCATCCACAACACATCGAGACCCAAACGGGAGTGCGAACACTCAACCCCAAAACAACTGTGCCTACTCGCCAAACAACTGAGCCTACACCGACTACACCAAATGCCTCACTTGCTGAGACCCAAATGGGAGTGCAAACACTCACCCCAAATGTCGATGTCGCTCACCAAATCGGCTGCATCATAAAGACTGCCTACGTATCCTCTCTGAGGAATCAAGCCTTCACGTAGTTCACCCAATGACCTCCAAAGGCCCTCAATCCAACCTACGGCTGATAGCATCAACAACGACCCCAATCTGAAAACAGTCCAACACCTCCACCTGAGGTGTAACAATGGCCGTATCCAAAACATATCCACCAGCTGCATCCAAACCAACTACATCATCATCTGCACCCATAAATAAATGACTCCCACGCTGTGCCACCTCAGCTGGAATCCCAAACAATACAGAATGACCTGGAGTATGTGAGAAAATCCCCACCCAATGTGGAGTAGCATCAACCTCCACCCGCTGCGATATCCCTCTGATCTGATTAATACTCTCTACCTGCCGAGAGTCCAAAGTGACAAACCTGTTCAGACCAAACTCAGAAGCTCCCAACTGATAGCCGAATGAACTCCTGAATCCCAAATGCGCAATCGGATCCAATCTCACATCCACGATGTGACCAAGTGCTGGGTAGCCAAATATCCGACGCCGACCAAAATCTGAAACAGCTCCACCAGATCTAACAATTCTATACGCAGCAGTCGGCAACCTCATAAGATAGCCCAATCGTGTCGAAGCCCGAATACCAGATCCACTGCTCGACAACCAACGCCGATCCTCCTCCAGAAAAGAACGGCCCACTAATTCTGTCACCTCATCACGTCGCCTCACTGTCTCCTCTCCTCTGAAGTGTCTCCAACTACCATGAGCTCGGCACCAATGCAAGAAAGGACTCCTACTAGAATAAGTACGACTGGTAACCTTTCTGCCCATACACCTCCTCCAACTATTGCGAACTACTAGGGCTTTATACCAACGGGACTTGGTTGCAACCCAAATATGCCTAGTACAATCCCCAACATAGGAAACAAGATAACGATTACCTCCCGATGATGCCTCCTCGGAAAGCCCCCCAATGCCTGACTGAACACCTCCAATAAGACCCCTCGATCGGTGGATAGAAGTGCTGAACTCCACCTCGGTCTCCTCGCTCATCCCAATGTGCTCGCAGGACTTCAATCTGCAGGTCATAGCACTCCTCAACAATCTGTGCACGGTGTAACCAACAATATATCCCAGCACCAACCAATGCCACAGTCTAGCCATAGAAGTCGTCAGCGCCCTATCAATCACCGTGCTCCCAAGCAGATAGTACAAGTTACTCTGTCTGACGCCCTTCATAACAATCATGGACCCTGATGTGACTTTCAAGCGAGAATCCGCCAAAGTCACCCTATAGCCTGATGCCTCCAATACCCCAAGTGAAATGATGTTCTTCCTCAGTTGAGGAACGAACCTCACATCAGCCAACTCCCGAACCATCCTATCACTCATCCGAATCTGAACAGTACCAATACCACCAATAGGGCATCTGTGATCATTACCATGAGAACAGCATCCCCTCTTTCCAACTCCTGAAAACTGGAGAACCAATCCCTTCTAGGGCATATGTGGTAAGTAGCACCTGAATCCAACATCCACTCGGTGGAGTCAGCAACATCAACTGACGGAAGAGCTGGTGTTTTCGTCAAAAGTTGCCTTCATCATTGATTTCATTAAAACTTCAAACGTTACAAATGAATTCAAATAACGAAAATAAAAATTACAACTTTTCGAAAATAAACACAAGATCCGTTTATCGTCTCTTGCTTGCGTGAGTCTTTAGCCTGTGACGGGGACGTCGATATCCGTAGACTACCTGACAATCAGATCTGATCCAGAAAAATCGGGCAGAGCTTCGTCGATCCGCGAGGAGATCTAGAAACTTGAAGCGCCTATCTCGGATAAAGCGAGATATTTGCTCTTCTTAGGATTACCGACGAAGGGTAATGCTAAGGAACGGATGCGGGTGATGTAGATCTGATGAAGAACTCTCTTGTGTTGAAGTGCTCGATCACTCTTCACTCCAGTAGGGCTTCGCCAATTCTCCAAAAATCCAGATCCCCAAAAAGTGAGGCCTAAGGCTTCTATTTATAGGCTTGAGGGGATAGTACCAGGGCGTCTTAACTTGGTGCGGACACCCTTGGGGCGTCTCAACTTGGTGCGGACACCCTTGGAGCGTCTTAACTTAGTGCGGACACCCTTGGGGCGTCTCAACTTGGTGCGGACACCCTTGGAGCGTCTCAACTTGGTGCGGACACCCCAAGAGAGTTCTTCAACTTTTGTTGCATAATGATGAATTCTCAGATTCGTACCCCTGGGGTGTCTCATCACTATTTTGGCCATAACTTCTGCATATGACCTCCAAATGATCTGATTCCAAATGGGTTGGAAATTTGACAAAAATATCTACAACTTTTCTGTTTTGGGTTTCTTTAGATTCTAACGGGATCCTGGTCAAAACAGCTCCACAAGGGCCGAGATACCTCTGGGGTGTCTCGCAAAATCCGAGACACCCCTGGGGTGTCTCGGCACTAGTTTCACCATAACTTCCGCATATGACCTCTAAATGATCTGATTCCAAATATGTTGGAAAGTTGACAAAAATATCTACAACTTTCCTGTTTTGAGTTTCTTCATATTCTAACGGGATCCTAGTCAAAATAGCTCCACAAGGTCCGAGACACCTCTAGGGTGTCTCGCAAAATCCTAGACACCCCTGGGGTGTCTCGGAACTATGTTCACCATAACTTCCGCATATGACCTCCAAATGATCTGATTCCAAATAGGTTGGAAAGTTGACAAAAATATCTACAACTTTTCTGTTTTGATTTTCTTCAGAATCTAACGGGATCCTGGTCAAAACAGCTCCACAAGTTCTGAGACACCCCTGGGGTGTCTCACAAAATCCGAGACACCCCTGGGGTGTCTCGGCACTATTTTTGCCATAACTTCCGCATATGACCTCCAAATGATCTGATTCCAAATGGGTTGGAAATTTGACAAAAATATCTACAACTTTCCTGTTTTGAGTATCTTTAGATTCAGATCGGATCATAGTCTAAACAGCTTCATAAGGACTGAGACACCTCGGGGTGTCTCATTCAGGCTGAGACGCCGTGTTATGTAAACTTGTTCGTTTCCGCCGTAACTTCTTCGTCCGAACTCGGATTTGAACGATTCAAAGTGCGTTGGAAAGCCGACGAGGATTTCTATAATCTCCAATGATTAGATCATCTGTAGAATAAATGAGACATGAGGGGCGATGCACCTTTTGTAAACGTCACGGGGCTCCCGATCAGTCCGTATTCTCGTTATTCCGAAATTCTGTTGCTTCACATAGTTTGTCAATTTACTTCAAGCATTTGTCGATGTAAATCAAGCTTCCATGATTCGAATAGTGACGTTCATCGTTTTCTCTTAATTTCGAGCCGTTCGCGGGGACCTATGGGCAATTTTTGACGCCTACAGATACCCCCTCCAAAGTGTTCCAGCCTCGTTTCTTTTATAGAAGAGGCTGGAATATTTTGGATATGATTGGTCCAGCCTTCAATCGGCGTGAAGGACCTGTAATTAGCTTCAATTCTTGACTCCTTCGATTTTCAGTCTATTCGATGCTTTTGACGAATAACTGAAGTTCTTTCGGCGCTGCGTTTATCGGCTGGCCGTCGTCGAAGTCTCAAATCTAAAACTGATGAATTGAGTTTGGCTCGTGTCATTGACTTTGAACTGACTATCTCCGTCATGATATGTTGACTCTTGATCGCAACGCGTTGACTGCCGTTGACCTAGGGTTACGCATTGACCGGCGTTGACCCTAGGGTTTTGAATGTTGAATGTTGACTTTTTGTCGCAACGCGTTGACTGGCGTTGACCTAGGGTTACGCATTGACCGGCGTTGACCCTAGGGTTTCGAACGTCGAATGTTGACTTTTTGTCGCAACGCGTTGACTGGCGTTGACCTAGGATACGCATTGACCGGCGTTGACCCTAGGGTTTCGAACGTTGAATGTTGACATAGTTTATACTCGTACGTTTACTGGAGTATACACAGTTTTGTTGGCCTTCTTGTTTTGATGATGTTTAACAAACAATTTACTACTAATGTTGTTTGTCTAGTATTTGTACATTCCTATGTTTTGTAGACAAACAACGTAGTTGGAGGATGGATGGAATAGAGCTTCAACGATGATATCCAATGGAGGTTGGCGGAATGTCGGGTTGAAGCCTATGCGATTCAAGTTAAAGATCAAGTTTTAGCTTCATCCACAACGTGTACCAAGTTGAGCTTCAATGAAGATCAAGATCATTGCTTGGGTAAACTTAGTATATGTTTATATTATGTGTGTTTAATACGTTAAGCTCAATATCTATACACACACATTTTATGGTTTCTTCATATATATATAGTTATATATATATATATAGACAAGTTTTGGTTTCTATGCATATATATAGTTATATATATATACATATTGTGTTTTGGTTTAGCTATATAGATATGAAACAAAATTACATCCATATATACAATTATATGTTTCATACTCTATTGTGTTTTTGAAAACATTGCATAGAATATGCAATTTTGTAAAAATACTGTCTTATTAGTTTGTAGACTTCAATATCAGTTTATACATGTTTTATTAAGTCTATATAATCATCGTGCAAAGTTTCAAAACATGGTTTAACCAAAATATCAAATTTCACATGTTTACGTTTTCGTATTTTGAACCATTTTGCAAAATGGTGATTTTTCACAAATGGGAAATGCAATTTGGAAAATTCTTTTTGTAACATGTTTATTATCATGTTTATAAACATTTCCCAAAGTTTCATAATTTTCAGAAGTCAAATGAATATTTTACAAATTATTTAAAAGTGTCAAAAAACCTGTTTTTCTGGAATATCAGAATTCGGTCGACCGCACCGGTCGACCGAACCTGAGGTCAGAAATCTACTGGGCCGACAGAAAGTTGTCGGTCGACCGGTCCGGTCGACCGATTAAAACGTCCGGTCGACCGACGAGTTTTCCGGTCGACCGACGCTATTTTTTTTCTGTTCCCAACGGCTAGTTTTTGTACCGTTGGCTGGGTCTTTTGGTCTTTTGTTTTGGGAGTTTTTGGCTGAGTTGTGAGAGGGTATAAATACCCTATTGCTGATGTCTTTTCAACTCAATCAAGAAATTTTTAAACAAGTTTTAAACAAGGTTTAAGTGTGTTTAAGGGTTTGTTTTGTGTGTGAAGAAGTTTATACAAGTGGAGGAAATTATTCTCTTGATTGGGCTTCACTCTCCATCTCTCCATTTTGTTATCAAATTGAGAAGTTTTCTAAACTCAAACTCTAGCTTTACATTTATTACTTGTTTGATTATAATTGTTATTAAGCTAGATTTTATATTTGAGTTTAGCTTGATTTTGATTTCACTCTTTGTTACACACACCCACATTGAGCTTTTGGTATTTACATGCATAGTATAGTTGGGTGGTGAGTGATTGTAACATTGAGTTGTGCTTTAATTGTGTTCTCATCTATTGTAGAGAACAAATTTATATATTTGTTACATTGTGAGATTGTGAAGTTTTCGGTGAGCTAGAAAACCGAGTGTGTAGTTCCTAGAAGAGAGGAACGGAGACGTAGGTCGAGGGGACTGAACTCCGTGAAGAAAATTGTGAGGAGTGACGTTGTTCGGTGAGCGTTGAAAACCGACACTGTGAGGTGTGTAGAAGTTCCGGCTTCCAAACCGGATTGTGATAGTGGATTTCTCCCCGGGAGTGGGGAGCGGAGACGTAGGACGGAAGGTCCGAACTCCGTGATCATATCTTGTGTTTGAGTGTGCTTTGGCGTTTATTCATACTTGTGTTTATATTTCTTATCGCCATTGTCATTAGCTCATTATTTATATGATCCACTATCTCGTTCATATTGTTTACCCTTGTGTTAGTTGACATATCCTTGCATATATCATATTGAATATCTCTTTGGTAGGATATATCATCTTGTGTTGGTTTATATATCCTTGCACCTATTTCTATCATATAGGATATATCACCTTGTGTATATTGCATATTCTTGCACATAACTCTTTGTATATCTATCTTGCAAGAATACACTTGTTAATTAATTTTAATTGGCATTTAATCGGATTAGATTAGCATAAGACCCTAATCACCCCCCCTCTAGGGTCTAACAAGTTTAAACTCTTAAGGTATTGGAGCACGGCGGTCCCAAGTGTCGTGGTTGCAGGACCAACTGTTAAAGCTGATTCATCTGCATTTGTGGATCTTACTTTAATGTTGTTGGATAACCGAGTCATGAGATCAACTAACAGAGCTGATGCATCAATGACTCGTACTTATAGAATTTTTGGCAAATTCTCAGCCATCAACGGGTTTGACGAGCCTTTACCGACTACCGTTTGAGTCGGGCTAGCATGCAGATTGTTTTAGCTCCGTTCTGCACATAACGTTGTGCTAAAAGAGTTAACTCTTTTAGTGCTACGATATTGAATACGTAGACTTCGTCTTTCTGTTGTGAAAAGACTAAACAGCGACGTGTATCAGACGTTGACTCAGGATTTTTGGCAAATCCTCAGCCTTCAACGGATTTGACGTGCTCTTACCGATTACCGTTTGAATCGGGCTTACATGCGGATTGTTTAAATCCGTTCCGCATGTGACGTTGTGCTAAAGGAATGAATTCCCTTAGACTTGATGCTACGATATCGAATACGTAGACTTTGTCTTTGTCACGAGAATAGACTACCCGGCAACGCGTGTTAGGCGCTGACTCATCCTTACTTAGGATTCAGAATAAAAGTCCCCAGACTGGAATTCTGGTGTCTTCTTCAATCGGTAAAAGACTAAACCGGCAACGCGTGTTAGGCGTTGACTTATCCCTTCTTAGGATTCGGGATAAAATTCCCCGTGCGTGTGAAGCACGGATTATGGTGTTATTAATAACAACCTGCCATAATGTGGAATATGTGGGCTTTTGTCCTTTTTTACGGTTAAGGACTAACCGGCAACGCGTGTTAGGCGCTGACTCATCCCTTCTTAGGCTTCGGGATGAAATTCCCCAGACTGGAATTCTGGTGTCTTCTTCAATCGGTGAAAGACTAAACCGGCAATGCGTGTTAGGCGTTGACTTATTCCTCCTTAGGATTCGGGATAAAATTCCCCGTGCGTGTGAAGCACGGATTATGGTGTTATTAATAACAACCTGCCACAATGTGGAATATGTGGGCTTTTGTCCTTTTTTACGGTTAAGGACTAACCGGCAACGCGTGTTAGGCGCTGACTCATCCCTTCTTAGGCTTCAGGATGAAATTCCCTAGACTGGGATTCTGGTGTCTTCTTCAATAGGTGAAAGACTAAACCGACAACGCGTGTTAGGCGTTGACTTATCCCTTCTTAGGATTCAGGATAAAATTCCCCGTACCGGTGAGGCACGGATTTTGAGGGTTGAAAAGGTGGTGTCTTTTCTTAGGGCAAAGACGAACCCGATGCGGGAGAGGAAGAATTTTATATTCTATCTCCCAAAGCTGAAGAGGAAGAATTTTATATTCTATCTTCAGATGCAAAGGAGACTCGGGGTGGGATCTTCACCCCCAGAATCCAGAAAGGTGAAACTAGAAGTGGGATCTCCACTCCGAGAATCGAAAAAATTCAAGCAACCCTAACTTTTATAGGTTTGATTGCTCAAATTGAAAGTGGACCTCTCGTTCATGGAAGGAATCGAGAGGGGAATCTGGCTTTGGTCCTAACTTTTATAGGTTTGACCAAGGGAGCATTGGGAATGGGAGGTTTGAGACGATCTTACCTTTTATAGGTTTGATCGCTTGATTTGTGGGCCTCTCGTTCATTGAAGGAATCGAGAGGGGATTTTGGGTTGTGGCCCTAACTATAGGAAGGTTTGACCAAGTGAGAGGTGAGAGTGAGAGTACAACTTACAACGGGAGTGTTGACTCATACAAATCACAATGGGGGTTTAGTGCTTATCACCTAATTTGTAATGATTGGGTTATCCCTAAGAAAATTACATATAGTATTCTTCCGGGAACTTCCCGTTACATGAGTCATCCACCCCCAGCTTCCTCGCAAAACTGGGTTTATTATTGCATTTGGTTGCATGATCGGGTTATCCGTATAAAATTCTCCAGGAATTTCCCGTGAAAAAAAGAAAATAGTTTAGACACATATACCTGTTGGAGTGTCAGGAAGTAGTTTAACCTCTTATACCGGTCGGAGGATTAAGAAGCAGTTTATACTCATATACTCTTTGGAGTATAGGAAGGAGCAGTTTATACTCTTATACTTGTCGGAGTGCTGAGAAACAGTTTATACTCGTATACTCTTTGGAGTCTTTCCATTCTCATTTGGCTTATCCTAGCGTTATGACGCCGGCTTCAACCAAGGTCTGGATGCTATTCTTTAAAGTAAAGCAAGCATTGGTGATATGAAGGATCCTCCTGTGGTACGTGCAGTACTTCAGATCTATAGTATTTTCAGCTTCCTCCTGATTCGTGATGGGCGGGAGCTTGATTTTATTGTTTCCGAGAAGAGACTCGAAGATGGCGGGAACGTCTTCGTCCTTGAACGAGTACTCTTTCTGGGCCTTTTGATCCGAAGTCTTCTGCTGTCTTCGGGACTGCTGTTTCGACGTTTGATCAACAGTCGCTGCAGGTGCCTTGCCCTTATCACGAGAGGCGAAGTTCGAGTTCGGAGAATTAGCCATCGGTTGGCTCCTCTCGGCCTTCTTCCTTTTGAGGAATCGCTCGGCTTGCTCTCCTCGGGCCTTCAGATCCTTCCATGTCTTGAGCGGCTCTACTCCCATAACATCCAAGATGTTAATGGACAAATTGTTATGACAAGTCTGCAAGATGAATTCCTCCGTGAGGGGATCCTTGCAGTTCATTGCCTGATTGCGGAAGCGTTTGATGAAGGTATCCACCGACTCTCCGTCTTTTTGTTTCTCATCGAAGAGTGTCCTGATCGACACTTCGGCATCATCATCGAAGAAATGAGTGAGGAACATGCTCTCTAGGTCCTCCCAGCTGTTGATGCTTCCAAATTTAAGACGCCGATACCAATCGAAGGCAGGCCCACGAAGGGTGCCGACGAATGACCGAACCATCAAGGCTTCATTGCCGGAGATCGTGCCCAAGTGGGACTTAAAGTAGATTAGATACTGAGTGGGCGAGCCCTTCCCGTCGAACGGCGTGAAGTTGATCAGGTTGAACTTCGCCGGATATAGGATCGAGTTCCACTCTTTCGGGTAAGGACACGGAATGCCGGTCTTCTTTACTTCTTGAGCATCCATCAACGCATTGATTTTGCTCTCCAAGTCCTTCATCTTCTTGTCTTCACTCGTATCTGTCTTCGAGTGGCTTCGGGGAGAGGTAACGTGGTCCTCCTTTGCGTTATCATTCAAGGGGCCGCCTCCGTTACTATTATTGACAGGATTGACATTATCCTCTTCCCGTTCATTCTCGTCTTGATTCGGATTATTGCGACGACTGGGTTCTCCTTGGTGAGCTGTCAGTGCCGCGATTTGCTGGTCGTGCATTTCCCTCATCTGATGCATGGCCAGATCCATTTCGAACTTGAAACTTTCCCTCTGCTTAGCCAGGGCCTCTTCAAGCATCTTGGTTACTTGTTCGGCGCTGATCATAAATGACTCGTAGGGTTGTCCCGCGCTCGATGCCGTGTCATCGGACGCTATAGCCGAGCAAGAATCTGGACCAGCATCTAACACCTCCTCTTCCAAAGGAAGTCCCTTTTGTATCTTTTGGTAATTCTTTCGCTTATTGATTCCTGACCGCAACCGAGTCATACGCCGGGATACATCGGCAAACTGATCTGGGCTAGAGTGTTGCGTCGATTTCCTTCTGCCGGTCATATTGACGGACACTTCTGGAAATTCATCATCTTGGTGAATGGGCTTCCTCCTTTGGAAATGCCTTGGTTTGGCCTCGGACGCCCTGGTAGAGATTCTCTCAAACACCGAGACTCTTTTTGGGTTTTAGAACAGCAGCATTCCGATAATACTGCTTTGATTATGTTGGCACACGGATAATGAGGCTCCGTGTCTCGAACATTTCTTTTCCGGGATTTATTCGCACACCCAGCCCTATAGTACAACTCATCAGTTTGATAACTGGAACAACCCATAGAGTGTTGGTACGCCTTCCCAGGTGTAACATCGTCATCAGACAAATATGTTTCCCTCTGGGGACGCGACGCTTTATTTGCGTCTCCAAGAGTCACTCGTTCACTTTTACACCTTTGAGAGCGTGAAAGTCCAACGGGCTCTTGAACTTCGACTCGCAATCCAATGCGGTCGGTAATAGGGGCTTTCCCTTTGTTAGTACGACCCCCAGTCTTGACTGTTGTTTGGGGACTTTTCAACGGTCCCAATCGCTCTTTGACGGGTGCTTTACCTCGATCTTTAGGATCGAGGCGACCCTTCAAAGGACCCCTGGATTTAGTGAGATCCACGTTCTTTCCTGACTCCGTCGGAGGTGCGGGTACAAGGGAAACGGGATCTGGATTTGAAATAGGCTTGACGATAACTCCGCCCACTTTTGCCTTAAGTGATGGTTTTGTCTTTGGCACCCAAACTTGTTTGCGCTTAGACGGCTTCTCCACTGCTTCTTCCCTCTGCATTTCTTTCGCTTTCTGCAAAAAGGCTCGGGCATGTGCGAGCAATGCTTGACGCTTCTTGATTCGCTCCTTGAGGATGGAGCGGGTCCTCTTGACACGAACCCATTCGTTCGTTTCTGTCTTGGAGGAGGAGTTGGTTGTTCGCCGTTGTTGTTCCTGGCGCTGCCTGGATTTTAGATCCACATTATAGCGGATCCCGTCCATCGGCTCCAAAGCCTTGGCCAGCTGACGAGCAAGGCGTTGACGCCGTCTTTGGCGTGCTCTCTTTGACAATGCTGGAGCGTCTTCAGTAGCCATCTTCTCGACGGAGGAGAAGTCCGGATCTGTGGTCTCGACCACGTTGGACGACGCGGGGACATCGCGTGGTGCGGGCGCAGCGGCGGCAATGGGATCTTGGATCTTCGAGCCGAAGGTCCCGCGAACATTTCTGGAAGAGGATGCCTTCCTGCGCCTGTTTGGAGAGGCGGATCTGGAGGAGGAGGAAGAGAGGTACTCTTTAAACTTTTGTCGATCGAACTCGTATTCGATCTCTTCATTCACCCGGATCTTGAATGCCGGTTGCGTCACGACAGCCTCGGCAGCGAGGCTGTTGGCTCCCACTGTGGTCGCCAGCTTGTTTTCGTCAAAAGTTGCCTTCATCATTGATTTCATTAAAACTTCAAACGTTACAAATGAATTCAAATAACGAAAATAAAAATTACAACTTTTCGAAAATAAACACAAGATCCGTTTATTGTCTCTTGCTTGCGTGGGTCTTTAGCCTGTGACGGGGACGTCGATATCCGTGGACTACCTGGCAATCAGATCTGATCCAGAAAAATTGGGCAGAGCTTCGTCGATCCGCGAGGAGATCTAGAAACTTGAAGCGCCTATCTCGGATAAAGCGAGATATTTGCTCTTCTTAGGATTACCGACGAAGGATAATACTAAGGAACGGATGCGGGTGATGTAGATCTGATGAAGAACTCTCTTGTGTTGAAGTGCTCGATCGCTCTTCACTCCAGCAGGGCTTCGCCAATTCTCCAAAAATCTAGATCCCCAAAAAGTGAGGCCTAAAGCTTCTATTTATAGGCTTGAGGGGATAGTACCAGGGCGTCTCAACTTGGTGCGGACACCCTTGGGGCATCTCAACTTGGTGCGGACACCCTTGGAGCGTCTCAACTTGGTGCGGACACCCTTGGGGCGTCTCAACTTGGTGCGGACACCCTTGGAGCGTCTCAAACCCTTGGGGCGTCTCAACTTGGTGCGGACACCCTTGGGGCGTCTCAACTTGGTGCGGACACCCTTGGAGCGTCTCAACTTGGTGCGGACACCCTTGGGGCGTCTCAACTTGGTGCGGACACCCTTGGGGCGTCTCAACTTGGTGCGGACACCCTTGGAGCGTCTTAACTTGGTACGGATACCCTTGGAGCGTCTCAACTTGGTGCGGACACCCCAAGAGAGTTCTTCAACTTTTGTTGCATAATGATGAATTCTCGGATTCGTACCCCTGGGGTGTCTCGTTACTATTATCGCCATAACTTCCGCATATGACCTCCAAATGATCTGATTCCAAATGGGTTGGAAAGTTGACAAAAATATCTACAACTTTCCTATTTTGAGTTTCTTCAGATTCTAACGGGATCCTGGTCAAAATAGCTCCACAAGGGCCGAGACACCTCTGGGGTGTCTCGCAAAATCCGAGACACCCCTGGGGTGTCTCGGCACTAGTGTCGTCATAACTTCCGCATATGACCTCCAAATGATCTGATTCCAAATGTGTTAGAAAGTTGAAAAAAATATCTACAACTTTCCTGTTTTGCGTTTCTTCAGATTCTAACGGGATCCTAGTCAAAACAGCTCTACAAGGTCTGAGAAACCTCTGGGGTGTCTCGCAAAATCCGAGACACCCCTGGTGTGTCTCGGCACTATTTTTATCATAACTTCCGCATATGACCTCCAAATGATCTGATTCCAAATGGGTTAGAAATTTGACAAAAATATATACAACTTTCCTGTTTTGAGTTTCTTCAGATTCTAACGGGATCCTGGTCAAAACAGCTCCACAAGTTCTGAGACACCTCGGGGTGTCTCATTCAGGCTGAGACGCCGTGTTATGTATACTTGTTCGTTTCCGCCGTAACTTCTTCGTCCGAACTCGGATTTAAACGATTCAAAGTGCGTTGGAAAGCCGACGAGGATTTCTATAAGCTCCAATGATTAGATCATCTGTAGAATAAATGAGACACGAAGGACGATGCGCCTTTTGTAAACGTCGCGGGGTTCCCGATCAGTCCGTATTCTCGTTATTCCGAAATTCCGTTGCTTCACATAGTTTGTCAATTTACTTCAAGCATTTGTTGATGTAAATCAAGCTTCCGTGATTCAAATAGTGACGTTCATCGTCTTCTCTTAATTTCGAGCCGTTCGCGGGGACCTATGGGTAATTTTTGACGCCTACAGCTGGGAACGAATAGCCCGAAGAATCTGAATCTGAAACATCGCCACTAGCCTTGGCAATATTCACCTCTGAAGCTTGAATAGATTTCCCTTTATTCTTCACAGCTTGCAATTTTGGGCATTCGGCTTTCCAATGTCCATCCTCTCTACAAAAGGCACACTGATTCCTACCAACTGCAGGATGCCCCCCTCTAGACTGCGACCTTCTTCCACGGTTTGGACTTCTAGCTCTTGCAACCAATGCCCCCGCAACCGGCTCAATGGAAGTCTCCTTGTCCTTCTTTCGAAGTTGATAGTTCACTAGGGCTGCGGTGACCTCACTATACGAAAGAGATGTCTTTCCATTAATAAGAGTGAGGACGAAGGTCTCATATTCCTCGTCGGGCAAGGAACTCAATAGCAACAATGCTTTATCCTCATCTTCAACAATGACATCTACGTTCGCCAAATCTACAAGTAGCTTCGTGTAGTGGTTCATGTGATCACTAATGGATGTCCCCTTCTTCAATTGGAAGCGATAAAGCCTCCTCTTCAAATGCAAACGATTTTCGACGCTCTTCGTTAAATATTTACCCTCTAGGACCTCCCAAATCTTCTTTGCCGAAGTTTCATTCATCACATCATATTTAAGGTCTTGGGTAAGGCAAGACCTAATCACACCACACACCGTTCTATTCATTTTATTCCAAACCTTTTCATCAATGTCGGCCGGTTTCCCGTCCAACTCTAATGTATCTTCCAAATTTTACGCATTTAGCGCATCCATGACTTCACATCGCCAAAGTCCAAAATTATTTGTGCCGTTGAACTTTTCCATATCTATTTTCATAGAATGTATATTCAAACTTTGGACGGCCTTCACACCAGAAGAACCCTCCCCACTTTTATCTTTTTCAGCCATATATCTCAAAGCACCACCAAACCAATGCGGAACAAACGAGAAATAGGTCCAAACTGAAAAAAGACGAGATTTTTACCAAAAAGATCTCACCTTTATCACTAACTAAAGCCCTAGATGAACTTCCAAAGCGATCTACTCCTCCAAAATAGCCCAAGCGTAGCCCAGGCTCTGATACCAATTGTTGTGCCTCGAGAAACCAAAACAATCGCCAAGAAAGATAAAGAACCAACCAAAATCAACAGCACAAACAATCAAACACCAGTTTTACGTGGTTCGGCGAGATGCCTACG
>BQKN01000645.1:463773-525776 GCA_022839385.1 Asparagus kiusianus | reverse complement strand
TTTGTAATTTCTTGTTTTGATTAATAAGAAATTATCTGTGTGGCTCCTGAGGACGTAGGCAGTTGCCGAACCTCGTTAAACTTGGTGTACTATTCTCTATTCTGCGTTTCCATTGCATTAGGGGTTTCGGCGTTAAATTCCCAACACTAACTTAGTATCCATATTTGGTAAAATAAGTTGGGATACGCAATCATTATACTGCATTACTACAACAGTGGTATTACTGAATACAATTGATTAATGTTATCAGATAAAAATTGGTTAAATGAACTTACTAACTTCTAGTCTTGCGTGCATTAATATAAAAGAAATTGAAACTCGGATGTGCAAATATGTATTCAAACATATGTTCGTATGTTTCAAATAATTTACAAGTATATCAAATTCGTACTAGTTTTAAATAAGTTGATTGAGAATATTCACATTGTCTGCTGCGGATACAAAATCACTATCATGTAAAGTACTTTTGTCCACGTATTTCCTGACATTAAGGGGGATCGAGAGAGAAATTTTGATCGAGAGAGAAATTAAATTGAAACTAATACAACTCTACAGAATTAGATGGTACATGCATACCCTCGGAAATACTAAATAAATTGACGAATGAAAAGAAGAGGATTATTTTTATCCATGTGAGAATTATTTTCATCCAAACATATCAATTAAAGTATTTAAGGGAATTTGAGGGTGCTGAAATTAATTAGTCATATGCTGAATCTAATACAAGTCTACAAAATATGTAGATGGTATATATAATGTATATATCCGCACATGATACTATAACAAAATCAATGAAAGGGTTTGGTAATGAGACATTAAGACAACAAAGGACGTGATGGATGGAGAGGTGAGGTGTGGGATTGAAATGCAAAAGGGTGGGTGGATGGAGAAGTGGTGGTTGGGTTGATTTGAAATCTAACAAGGGCCACATGGGAACAAGAAGGATTCCACCCCAACCCATCACATCTCTAACCCCATATTTTTTTTAGAGGAGAAGGCAGACAGCAGACACCTAATTAAAGGATGGGGGGTGGGGGGGGGGGTGGCGCATCGATCTAAAACCTCAATTTCCTCAGGTCAGTCTTTGCATGCACCAGACACCATCACCTAATAATAGTAGAGGGGCTTGTCAAAAATCATTAAAATTGAAATACCAAGATTGGAAATTAAAGATAAAATAATAATAGTAGTAGTACTTATCCCCATATACTGTTAGATTTGCTCCTTAATTATTACCCTGTAAACTATTTTTAGTGCTTATATGACTCTTAAACTATTAAATTGGTCCTGTATTTATCCCGTGAACTATTTTGATCACACATTGCTATCACTTTCTTCTCATTATTTCATTAAAAATATAAACAGACTAATGAATTAGATGTGGTAAATAGGGGCTGAATTTGATAGTTTATGAGGTACAACATGGACCCATCTTCATTTCAAGGGGTAAGGTGAAACGAAAAACAGCTCAAGTGTTAAGCATGGATCTAGTTTAATAGTTTATCGGGCAACATGAGACAAAAGTATATTGAGGATGTACTAAGGACAAATTTACTAATTCGAGGGGAAGAAGGGTCTGAAACCTAAAAAATTTGCTAAGAAATAAGAATATTGTTGTTCATCTCTGAAATTTCCTTGCTTTTGAAAACTAGCTTTAATATTACTCGCGTATTAGTTGTTTTTTTCCCCCGCGCGACCAAGTTTAGTGGCTGGTCCTAGTTTTAGTTATCAGCCCTGCAACTTCAGGGATCTTAATTAGTCCCACAACTAAGATTATTGAAAGCTCTAGATCGAGAGGCCTCTTAATTGAGATATGATCATTCAAAAGGGGTTTCCATGGTGATTAAAGAGGAAGATGAGGAGAATAAAGAGGATATGATCTTTCCAACAAATATGAAACCTTTTTATAAGTTACTCAATGAGTGAGTTTTCGTAGGCAGAGAAACGTTCATGACTTCATAGTCTAATAACAACGTAGGTATGCTTTGGCCTAACCGCCTATATAAATTTGTCAATACGTACATATATACATATATACTATGATATTTTTCATTACAGCAATGGAATGCCTTTTGTCAACTAAGGTTACATACGTTTGCCCCAATAATTTCTTTATGTGTTAGTCTTTTTATCTGTATTTCATATTTGTTTGGCGATATTAATGGTATCCTTAAAAGCTTCTGAGTTCCAATGCCGACCAGATATTGACTGGTATAGTAATATAACATGATGAGATAAATCTACTCCTCTATACTTAAAGTAGAATCTAAACGATTATTGTTCATGCTACAGTAAAAATATTATATCATAAACAACAAATCAAATCTGTTCCTCATATCTACTCCTCATTTTAATCTCTCTAGAGGGATTAGCTTAACCCTTCTATATTTTTTATATTTGGCAAATTATAGAGGGTTAACTCATTTTAACTATTGTACAGATTTTTTTGTGTTTGGCGGGTTAAGAAGGGGCCGGGTTAAGTCACCTTAACCCCTCACTTAACCCTTTGCCAAACGGTACCTAAAGGATTATTGTTCATATAGATAATGAAAACCCTAATCTTATTATGCAATCTCTTGGGCTTATATAGGCCCCTCCAAAATACAACTTACAAATAAGTCCCTACATATTACTCATATGTCAACACTCCTCCTCAAGATGGGCGAAAGATATCCACTAAGCCCATCTTGTCACATCCTCTAATCATATCTAACGAACTAAGTCCTTTAGTCAGACAATCTGCTGCCTGATCCTTAGTTGGAACATGACTTAATTCTAGTAGTCCATTGTCCAATTTCTCTTTGATAAAGAACCTATCGATCTTGATGTGTTTGGTTCTATCATGCTGCACTGGGTTGTTGGCGATACTGATGGCTGACTTGTTATCACACCATAGCTTCATCTTGGCTCCTTGATCCAGCTTCAGCTCCACCAACATACTCTTCAACCACAACAACTCTGCAACTCCTAAGGCCATGGCTCTATACTCTGCTTCAGCTGTTGACCTCGCTACCACCGCTTGCTTCTTGCTCTTCCACGAGACCAAGTTACCTCCTATAAAGATACAATATCCTGAGGTGGATCTCCTGTCATCAGCGCAGCTAGCCCAATCAGAGTCGCAATAACCCTCGATGCTCATATGTTCATTCTTTCTGAATATCAGCCCCTTTCCTGGGGCACTCTTTAGATATCTCAGAATCTGATACACAGCGTCCATATGACCCTTCCTCGGATCGTACATGTAGCGACTCACCACGCTTACTGCAAAAGAGATATCAGGACGTGTGTGACTCAAATAGATCAGCCTTCCCACCAACCTCTGGTATCTGTCACGATCAATTGGTTCTCCAGCCTCAGCACCTAGCTTGAACTTCTGGTCGATCGGTGTAGTTGCAGGTTTGCACCCTAACATCCCTGTCTCTTTGAGAAGATCCAGTGCATATTTTCTCTGGGATAGGACGATTCCCTCTGCTCCTCGAGCTATCTCTATTCTAAGAAAATATCGAAGCAAGCCAAGATCTTTCACCTCGAATTCCTTACCCAGTCTCATTTTGAGTTGGGCAATCTCCTTCTCATCATCCCCAGTAATAATCATATCATCCACATATAGCGCCAGTATGGTAATGTGGCCTCCACTCCGTCGAAAGAACACTGTATGGTCGGCGTTGATCTGTTGGTACCCCATACCAATCATAGCCCTTCTGAATCTGTCAAACCAAGCACGAGGAGACTGCTTTAGCACATAGAGAGACTTCTTCAATCTACAGACCTTTCTCACTGTCTGATTTGTACCGAATCCTGGTGGTATCTCCATGTATACCTCCTCCACTAGATCTCCATGAAGAAATGCATTCTTCACATCTAGTTGGTGTAGCTTCCATTCACCATTTACTGCTAGAGAGATTAAGGTCTGAACAGTGCTCATCTTCACCACCGGTGCAAATGTCTCATCATAATCGATGCCATATGTCTGACTATACCATTTTGCCACCAGACGAGCCTTGTAGCGCTCAACTTGTCCATCTGGATTCTGCTTCACAGTGAAGACCCACTTGCATCCAACTGCTCTCTTCCCTTCTGGTAGTTTTACTAGCTCCCAAGTGCGGTTCTTCTCTAGAGCTCCTAGCTCCTCGTGCATAGCCGCTTTCCACTTTGGGTCCTTCTTAGCAACCTGCCAATTGTTAGGTATAGTAACAGAGTCCAATGATGCAATGAATGCTCCATGTGCAGGGTGGATGTTAGAATATGAAACAAATTGGGCAAGATCCCAACCATATCTATCGGGAGGATTTCCCGCATTACTACGAGTAGTCCTCTGTACTGATATTGGTGTGGGAGGAGTAGGGAGAGGAATGTTATCAGTAGGAATGTTATCACCTTGAGATGAAATTGGTGGTGGTGTAGGTATTTCAGGAGTCGGGGTAGGCGTTGGCAAGAGACTTGGCAGCACTAGTGGCACTATAGGTACTGTTCCTGCAATTTGTTTGCCCTTCCTACTATAGGTTAGTAGCTCCCCCTGAACAGTGGGCCTAACACCTCTTGTCTCATTTTCCTTTTCTTCGTGATTCTCTTGCTCCTCCTCAACCAATTCTCCCTCCCAAGGAATCGATACAGAAATGGATTTCTCCACATTGTTCACCGGTCTCTCACCATTCTCCTCCTCTCGCCCCATACTTCTAGTATTGGGCGAGTTACCAGCAGATGAAGTTACCTTCTGGGTGTAATATGGCTCGAGTTCTCGAAAGTGCACATCCATGCTCACAAACAACCTTTTCTCCACCGGGCTCCAGCAAACATATTCCTTCTGAGTAGCAGAATATCCCACAAAGATGCACTTCACAGCTCTAGGGGCAAGCTTCCCGACAGATGGCCTGTTGTCCTTCACAAAGCACACACAGCCAAACACTTTGAGTGGAAGGATCCCACCATTATCTCCCTTTAATATCTCACACGGAGACTTCCAATCCAACACTCTCGAGGGCATTCTGTTGATCAACGCTGCTGCGGTCAATACTGCTTGTCCCCATAATATTTCTAGGACATTCATAGAGATCATCATGCTTCTAGCAACCTCTAAAAGATGTCTATTCTTCCTTTCCGCTACCCCATTCTGAGCTGGTGTGTATGGACAGGTTGTCTGGTGATGTATTCCTTGAGCTGACAAATATTCTTCAAAGGCTCTGTTGGTATACTCTGTCCCATTATCTGACCTCAATACTTTCATCACTGCTCTGTATTGAGTCTGAACGGTCCTATGAAAATTTTGGAAGCACCCAAACACATCACTCTTATTCTTCATCAGGTATAACCAAGTAACACGAGAGAAGCAATCAATAAATGTAACAAAATATTTGTATCCATTCATAGAACTTGTGGAACAAGGCCCCCAAACATCTGAATGTACCAAGTCAAATGCATGAGAACTTCTATGACCAGAACTAACATAAGAGCTTCTAGTAAGCTTTCCAAACTCACATGCATCACACACAAGTTTCTGTTTATTTGCTTTCTCAAATAAAGAAGGATACAATCTACCTAAAATACTAAAGGATGAGTGTCCCAAACGCTGGTGATGGAGCATTAACTCATTTTCAGCACTCATTTTAGATCCTACTCCTGCTTCCTCTATGACTAACACCAATGCTGAATCCAGCCCTTCACGATCCAGGTACCACAGTCCACTACGCCATGTGCCAGTCCCAAGTCTCCGCCTTGTCCCCTTCTCATGGAAAATCACCTTGGGAATATCAAAAGAAACAATGCATTTTAGTTGGAGGATGATAGAACTAATGGACAAAAGATTGACTGGAAAAGAAGGAGCATGCAAAACATTGGACAAAGTTACAGAACCAGTACAATCGACTGTACCCTTACCAACCACCGGCTGAAATGTACCATCGGTTGTTTGAATACTGTCAGGCGATGCTAAGTGAGTATATGATGAGAACTCACTAGCATTACCTGTCACATGGCGAGATGCACCGGAGTCGACTATCTACTCTGATGATCTGTCGGGAGACATAGAAGCAAGAGCATATATGTCATCAGTACCTTTGTTCGGATGAGCATAGGTAGTAGTGTTGTCTCTGACGAAGAACGAAGTAGATGCCTCCGCAGTCCCACTCCTCAAATCTCCATCCCCTGCTACTTGCTGTTTTTTCCTGAGTATCGTGAGGAGAGCACGATCCTCCTCTGTAAAGACCACCTCAGCTTCTTCTTCTTCTGCTACTGTCAAATTTGCCCGATTCCCTGCTCCTCTTCCACCTCGTCGACCCCCACGGCCACGACCACGACTTCCGAACTGTCCACGTCCACCCGAATCTCCTTCCTTGGATGGCTTGGTGCAAGCATGCCTTAGATGACCCACCGCACCGCAGTTGTAGCACTGTCGGGTCTCTCCTTTAGATCCAGTGTTGCTAGAGGCTGCCAGTGCTGACTTCACCACAGGAAGTCCACCTGTCCCCGCCTGCAGTCGAATGCGAGTCTCCTCCTGGATCATAGTAGAGATAGCCTCCTCAAGCGTGGGAATCTTCGGCTGAGCTAGCAGCAATGCGATTCGCTGAGCGAACTCTGATGTCAATCCTTTAAGAAACATCATAGTCCTCTCTTGTAGAAAGGCCTCACGCTCTTTACATCCCGGGTCCTTACAGCTAGCCCGGGGAGAAAAATGATCATAATCCAGCCACAAGCGCTCCAACTCTGTAGCATATTCCTGTACAGTCCTCTCTCCCTGGACTGTGGCGTCGATCTCTCCTTTAATCTGGAATACCCTCAGGTTATTCCCCACTCCATCATATGTCCTCCTCAACTTTTCCCAGACGTCCTTCACCTTCTCGATGCCATCCACCGTGGCGGCGATCGTCAGGACCAACGAGTTGAGAAGCCAGATGTACACCAACATATGAGTGGTCTTCCACTCATCTCTTCCCTCCGAGTCCTCCGGTTCTGTCGCCTCTCCTGTCAAGTAACCCTCCAGGTTCCTCCCTGCAAGGGTGTATCTCACCCGCCGCGACCAGCTCAGGTAAGTACTCGGTCCATCAAGCTTCAGATCGATGGTCGGAAGCTCCAACTTCTTCGATGGTGTTGTCGCACTCTCACCAGCCGACAACTTCATTATCTTCATCAAAGTTGACACCTCCGCGGGGTTCAACTTCTTGATGATCTCCTCCATCGAATAGGCTTCAGACCCACTACCTGTTCACCTTCTCCTCCGACTCTTGCAGTAAAAATATCGACAGCACCTCTGCTGCACAACAAGAGTAGGATCTCAAACAAATTCTCGTTTCTCAGAGGAAACAAGAACCAAAAACAGTTATATATCTCATCGATGTGAGATATAAACTCTTCCTGTCATCAGTTCGAGGACTGAGTCGAGGGAACCCATGCCAAACTCTAGGTCCGACATAGCGCAGCAGGGGGGGTTCGAGGTGGCAGCGGCTAGAAAGAATTTTGGAGGTGGGTTCGGGGGTGGGGGGGGTCTCGGGTCTGGGGTCGGGGTCAGGAATCAGGGGGGTTCGGGTCTGGAGTCGAGGTCAGGGGTCAGGGGGGTTCGGTTCTGGGTCGGGGTCAAGGGTCAGGGGAGGGTTCGGGTCTGGGAACAGGGGTCAGGGGGGTCGGGGCTTGGGGGGGTCGTCGTCGTCGGGGTCAAGGGTCAGGGGAGGGTTTGGGTCCAGGAACAGGGGTCAGGGGGGGTTCGGATCTGGGAACAGGGGTCAGGGGGGTCGGGGCTTGGGGGGGTCGTCGTCGAGGGGGGTCGTGGCTGATGAGAAGGGCGGCCGGCGAAGTGGGGGGAGGGGGCGGCGGCTAGGAGAGGAGAAGGGGGGCAGCCGGCTCTGATACCATATAGATAATGAAAACCCTAATCTTATTATGCAATCTCTTGGGCTTATATAGGCCCCTCCAAAATACAACTTACAAATAAGTCCCTACATATTGCTCATATGTCAACAGTTCATGCTACAATAAAAAATGTTATATCATAAACAACAAATCAAATATGATGTTGCAGTAATTTATTGTAGCATAAACAGTAAATCAAAATTGCTCCTTCATGCATGAAATTACTATTCATGGTATAGTAATTTACTGTATCATAAACAATAAAGCAAATCAAATGTATTAAAACTTGGATCTTCCTTTAAGTATATAGAGGAGTAGATATAATTTTCTAAATCAAATGTATTAAAACTTAGATCATTCGTTAGCATAGAGGGGTAGATATGATTTCTAATTTTAAGTATACAATAATTAAATTAAATGTATTAAAACTTAAATGGATGCAAGTTTAAAATACAGTGCTTAAAATAGAGGGTTATACTTTGCACGGAGTGCACACTAGTTAAATATAAAATAACAACAACAAAATCTAGACATGTGCATTTGCTTCTAATTAATCTTGGTTTTCTTGCTTCTACTAGGATCAACCAAGAGTAATTGTTAAGGACTACTATTCGAATTCAGCGTGCATCAATTATTTATGAGGAAAAGTGAGCAGAAGAATGATATATACATTAATCACCTTATTCAACAATGACTTTTACTGGTGCTATAATATAAAATTATAACCCTCTGAGTTTCATCATAATTTTAAAGTTATGGTATAATGAGAGATCATTTGACACGATATCAGAGTAATCAATGTTCGAATCTCACTTACTACAAATTTAATATGGTTTAAAAAAAATGATACTACCGTGTAAGTTCAAATTTCAGTGTGTAAAAAGAGCGTTCTATCTGCAAGTTATGTTAAAATATAAAATTATAATCCTATCTTTACTTCATAATTCTGATATAACGGTAGTATTCTTAATAAGTACAATCAGTAAGTAATAGACTGTTATATTTATAGGGGGCTCAAGAAAATAATATATATACCTAACTTACATAAATTAGGACTAGGTACATGTTTGAATATTAAATATCATTTAAAAATAAAGAATATCAGACATCATATTCACTGATTATAAAAAAAAATCATATTGACTGAAGTGCAAATTTCTTGCGCAATAAAGTGATTATGCTCCTTCTAAGTTTTCCTAATTTAGATGCAAAAATAGGTGTACGTACATCTATCTCAACAGATGAATCCAACCCTAAGCCCTCCCATACCTTAGTCTGACAAAGAGATCGAACCCAAACCCAATTGCCCGCACAGTACAAATCTGGGTTCGGTCCAATCCAAGTTCACGTCCAAATGAGTGTCTTAGCTCGCTAGGCCCAGGCCCTCACCTGTCTTCAGCAAAAACACCCCCCCAGGAGACACTTTTCAGGTTCTCATTTGTCTCCGACGCTGTTCCCTGTTCTGAAAGATACGGGTGATCCAGATACGTATCTGTGTGGGCCCAACAGTGATCGGATTACCGGCGCTGAGCTGGTCCCCGGTGGAGAGATAAGTAAGTGCGCAGAGGATGTGGTCAGGCGTTGTCGGGGTTTACCGGATACCGGCGGTCTTTGTGTACGGTGTACTGCTTACACACGGTACTAATCTTGTATCTCGAGAAGTTAATGCGCGTCCGTAGCAGCGCTCTTTTTAGAGCGTCAAGGTTAGCATTCATGCCGTCCTGATCGATGCCGTTCCTGCTATCAATAAAACTTCTTTAATTTTAGGGGCTGTTTGTTTGTCTAAAAAAAGTGGGAAATCAAAGAATAGGAAACCTATTTCTTAGAAATTTTATTTTGGGGTTGTTTGGTTGGGAAAAAAAAGAAGGAAATTAAAGAATAAGAGATGATATGAGATGAGTTGTCGTCATATTATTGGATGATGTGAGTGATTTTTTAAGAAAACTTGTTTTGAGGTTGTTTGGTTGGCTAAAAAAATAAGGAAATGTATTATAAGAAACCTATTTCCTATAATAGGTTCTTTTCTTGTGTTTGGTTCATTCTTAAAAATAAGAAAATAGATGAGATGAGATGAGTTGTCATTATATTATTGGATGATGTGACCCACACTTAAGGAAATCAATTTCCTTAGTTTTTTGGAGGAAATGGGTGGAGATGAAAGTTTAAGGAGATGAGATGAGTTGTCACTATATTATTGGATGATGTGATTGATTTTTAAATATGAGATGTGATGAGATGAGATGAGTTGGATGATGTGATAATAAAAATAATATTTTATTAGATGGTGGATGATAAAAGTAATATTTTATTGGATGAGTTGGATGATAAAATAATATTTTATTAGATGAGTTGGATGATAAAATAATATTTTATTGAATATTGGGATAAGTTTTAGGGATGGAAATAGTTGAAAATAGGAAATGGGAGATTTCCTTGCACCCATTTCCTATTCTTGGTTTTTAGGAAACCAACCAAACAGCCCCTTATAGCAAATATTGGTATGATGTAAAGAAGGCTTCACAGTCGATAAAATGTCAAAAGATTTCGGCGAGGTCCATCAGATGATGTTGAAGATGTCAGTATTTTGAAATAGTTGAACTATATACATGTTTGTAATTGTGTAATCATCGTAGGCGTAAAAAAAATCCTGCAAAGAGGGATCGTATAGGAATCGAGATCATCCTTACCATAAAAAATACTGAAGAAGTCAACACTACTAATTTCAAAAGATCGACTAGTGTTAATTTATGTAATTTATTTAACATAGTAGCACTTGTTGTATGAGCTTTGCTACTGGGACTCAAAATATGGGCAACATAGGAGGGGGACACCTCACATGTCTCCCCTGTTGGTCTCATATTTTGGATCATTGTGGAATTTTTCCTTGTTGTATATTACATATATAATTTCTATTTTATAATAATCTATCACTGATAACTAATCAACCAGTGTTGGAGATTTAGGGTCCGTTCGTTTCGCAAAAAAACACTTGGAAAGTAAAGAATAGGAAACATATTTTCTATAATAATTGTTTTGAGGTAGTTTGGTTGGGTTTAAAAAGAAGGAAATTATAGAATAGGAGATGAGATGAGATGAGTTGTCACCTTATTATTGGATGATGTGAGTGATTTTTTTTAAAAAAATTGTTTTGAGGTTGTTTGGTTGGTTAAAAAAATAAGAAAATGAATTGGATGTATATTATTGGATGATGTTTTGAGGTTGTTTGTGTTTGGTTCATTTTTAAAAATAAGAAAATAGATGAGATGAGATGAGTTGGAGGTATATTATTGGATGATGTGACACATACTTAAGAAAATAAATTTTTTTTTTTTAGGAAATGGATAGAAAGAAAGGTTTAATGAGATGAGATGAGTTGTCACAATATTATTGGATGATGTGTGTGATTTTTAAAAATTGGATAAGATGAGATGTGATGAGTTGGATGATGTGACACATTTCTTATGTTTGGTTTATTTTTAAAAGTAAGAAAAGAGATGAAATGAGATGAGTTGGATGATAAAAATATTATTTTATTGGATGTTGTGGGTGAGTTTTAAAGATGAAAATGGATAAAAATATTATTTTATTGATTTTCTTGTACCGATTTTCTTTTTTTGGTTTTTAGGAAACCAACCAAACAGCCCCTTAGAATAGCAATTTTTAACCAGAGACACGAATGGTTTCTTATTTTCAATCTTAAGGGGGTGTTTGTTTAGTTGTAAGTGAGTTGAAAGTATAAAAGTGACTTTTTTTTGTAAGTGGGTTAACGCATCCAAGTCAGCATACAAGTGACATACATTGTTTGTTTACAAAAACTAGTTATTGTTGAAAGTAGAAAAGTGAGGATGATGTGGCAACATTATTTTAATTTAATTATATATTAAAAATCATGTTTTTATATAAATTGCTTCCCATCTCTATTTATCATTTTGAACAATATCCAGGGCCAGCATCATGTAGTCATAAACATTAATTTAACAAGTAAGTTATCGTTAGAAAGTAGAAAAGTGAAGATAGTGAAGATGATGTGGCATTTCATATATTTATTTATTTATTAAAAACCATATCATATTCTAAATGGTTTTGGTAATTGCAAAAAGTAGTCAGCATTTAAAAATACATAAGTAGCACGATTAAACACAAAAATAGGAAATTTAATTCATAGCATAACAACTTGAAAAAAATCATGTAAAGACCCCTTATCAGATTTAATCAACAGCTACAGATTGTATCCTTAAATTAGAAAATAAGGATTTTTTATCATAGTCATTTGCATCCTTAATGCTTGGGAACTAGTCTCTCAATTAACTGAAATTGCAACTGTGTCCCTTGATTCTTATATCTTGCTTTTAGCTATTGACTTTGATTAAGGGGATTAATTTGAAAAAACTTACAAAAATTAAAGAATGTAATAGTAATTTCAGGAATCAAGGGATTAATTGTGCAACAACTCATAAATATTGATGCACTTGATAGCAATTTCAATAATTTGAGAGACTAGATAAAATAGCAAAGATTAAGGGGCTAATATAGATAACTCAAGAAAAAATGATATTCCCAAACTTTAGATGTTGTGAACCGCCATGCATAAAAAATTGGTTAACGAACCTAAGAAAGGGAAGATTTAATTAAAAAAATATTTTTTTTATTAAGAGTGGTCCTCATTTCTTTCACTTACATGTGACATCCGCACTTTTTTAGGGTAAGTTGAAATTGTATTATAGCTTACGTGGCAAAAGTTTGGTATTTCACTTTCACATACACTTTCAATAAAACAAACATCAAAAGTGATAAAAGTAAGTCACTTTTACACTTTCACTTCCTACTTTCGGGTAAACAAACACCCCCTAAATTAGTCAAAAGAATAAATATCGACGGGAATATTTAAAATAGCGGCGTAAATAAAATGTTGTGTTAGTAAAATAATAATAATAAAAAAACTGTGCGTTCACCGACTCGAGAACTCATACAAAAAAAAATTCTTGCTTTCTAAGGGGGTGTTTGGTTGCATTGTTTTTGAGAAATGTTTTCTCAAAAAGTACAAACAATGGCATTTTTGTAATTAAGAGATTTCTATAGATTTCTATAAACTGTGTTTGGCTCAAAAAAGATTTACAGAAATGTTTTCTATAAAGTACAGAAAAGTACTAAATTTTATAGAAATTGATTTCCTTCAAAAATGGACGAAAATCTCTTGAAAATCTGACGCATTCATTATTTAAATAATAAACATCATTAACACATTTCTATAAAGTTCTCATTTTTCTATATAGTTGGGGGTGTTTGGTTACATTTCTATAAATTATAGAAATGTTGCTATTTTCCCAAAAGTTATGAGTCATTTTCTTGTTTTAAACCAAACAAGCAAAATACAACAAGTAAGAAAATTTGTACTTTTTAACTTCTTAAACTTTTCCTATAATTTTTTTAAGAAATACAAAGAAATCAAATTTTGGGTGGAAAATATTTCCTATAATTTATAGAAATGTAACCAAACACCCCCTAAGTCTAATCCCAATAACTTACTTAGATTTCGCCCGCAAAAACAGATCTAACGTAAACCGCGCCACAAAATCCCGCAATCTGCGAACCGTGTACTTTTTTGACTGGGTCCAAGCGAACCAACGGCCACCAGACGCCTATCCCTCCCTCACGTGCCCAATCACCGCCTCACGTGACCCGTTCCTTTCCCCACAATTTACCGACCCCAGAAAGTGACCCATCAGCTTCTCTCGTTTAAAGCTGGTGTCGGCTTTTTACCTCAAACCCAAGATGGACCCCACCTGTTTCTGTTTACCTCCAGCCCAAGGTGGTCCACCTGTTTCTATACGGATACCAGTATAGAAACGTCAGAGGGTACGGATGTTATATACGGACAAATACCTATGTCTCTGTCTACGTCCTCGAAAAACTAAAGACGTTTTTTTGAGAAGGAGAAAAGAGGGAGGGTACGTTTTCCGTTCACGGATCCTTCGAACTTCTGCTGCGCATCTTTTTGCCGATGCCGTTTTTTTGCTTTTTACCGGCTTTTGCCGGTAATTTTGGGTGCATTATCCGGTCAAATGCATAAATATAAAATGGAGTATATATATCCTTTGGATATAATGATAGGCTCATAGGCGCAATATTAAGTAAAACTATATTGATTTAGATTTTTACCGTCATTAGTTGTCACGTCCCGTAGATAGTATTCTCTGCGTCCTTCCTTATTTCAATTTGTTGTCAAATAATCAACATTTATTGATGTTAATTATCAAGGTTTGATATAATGATTGCACGCATGTTTATATGCGAAAGCGAGTAATTATAAGATCTTGCGATCAAATTCTTTTTGTATCCAAATAACTTCTCTTTAAAATGTATGATATCAAGCCATCATTTCTAAAACCAGTTTTCAGTATATTTGTAGGCATCGGGAAGAACTTTTTTGTTTATCAGAAATATTGCAAAATTACTAAACAAATGTTATTTTTAATGCTTGTTTAATGTTGTTGGGCGAGATTAGTTGGCAGCGCATCAATCTGAAGATCTAAAGGTCGCGTGTTTGATCTACGTTGAGCCGCATTTATGTTTATTTTATCTCAAAATAAATATATATTTCGCTCTATTTTATGTATACATAAAGTTTTATCATTTTTTATAATACAACTAAAAATATTTTTATTTATGAAATATCTGGCAAATGTTAAATTCATTATTTGTCAGAACAAAAAAAAAAGTCATGAACAATATTTTCAAGGTTAAAAAATATTTCTTCAGCTTGAACAACGAATCAAAGGCCAAATAGTACCGTAACATGTAGAGTACGTTTAAGTTTCAAAATTATTTTGTAGCATAAACAATGTCTTAGGGGGGAATTTGTTGCATCACGGGTGATATGTTTAGGGCTGTCCAAAAAGCCCGCGGCCCGGGCCCGGCCTGGATGAAACGGTCATCAGAAGGTGACCGTTTGTGGTAAACGGTCGGGCCGGGCCCTAGAAACATCCGGGCCGGGGCCGGCCAGGCCAAAAAAGTAAAAAAAATGACCGTTTTGGCTGTCCCGGCCCGACCATAACGGCCAATTTGAGGTTTTGACTGTTTTACCCCTAACAATGGTCAAAAAACGGTCCAAATGTGAGGGTTTTTTGGTCATTTGCTTTGGGGGTTGTCTCTATAAATAGAGGGGGGTTTTCACTTCTTCTCCTCATACCAAAACTCTTCTACTTCTCTAATACTCTCTTATACAATATTATACTCTCTTATAAGCTCTTATATTTTCTAATACTTCCATCAAATGGCTTCTGGATCTGAATATGAAGAGCAAAATCTATCTCCTACTGATCCAGAAATGAGTCCTCCTACAACAACTACTACTCCTACCGGCGTTAATTTTGAATCTGGTGACGACGAATCTGCACCAAGAGCTCCTAAAAGGCCGATATCCGATGTGTGGAATTTTTTTGAGAAGATAGACGTCACCAAGGATGAACACGGTAGGATCATCACCCAGAAGGCTAAATGTGTGTTGTGCAGCCAGATTTTCCAAGCTCGTCATAAGAGCGGCACCAACCACCTCAAACACCATATTGAAAAACACAACAAAGGCCAATCTTCAAGGTGATATCCGACAATCTATGATTTCTCAATCCTTCTCCTCTGATAGTCTCGGTAGTTAGAGTTATGACGCTGCCCGAGTCAGAAAATGCGTAATCGGGTTTATCGTTCTTATAAACCTTCCTTTTAGATTAGTAGAAGATGGTGAATTTGAAGATTTGTTTAGAGACGGTTTTATCCTGTATTTACCAAATTTTCCCGTCAAACCTATGAACGTGATATTTTAAAATATTATCAGGAGAAACAAGAAAAAATAATATTTTATTTTAAAAATTTAAACCGTAAATTTTATTTAACTTCTAATATTTGGTCATCTAAAGTACAAACTGGTAATTTATGTATCACAACACACTATATTGATAAAAATTGACAAATATTTAAAAGAGTTATTTCTTTTATTATAATTGAAGAGTCACATACTTGTATTAATGTTGCAAATTTAATAATTAAAGAACTTATGAAACTATAAATTGATCAAAGAATATTTTCTCTTTTCCTAGATAATGCAAGTAATAATAATGTAGTTGTTGATTTTATCAAAACAATTCTGTTATCGCCATGTTGTAGTGAACTTTTCCATATTAGATGTATCAGTCATATTTTAAATTTAATTGTTCAAAGTGCATTTTCTAAAATTAAACCAATGATAGAAAAAGGTTATAACTGTTGCTAATATGCATAATGCTTCTGAAATGAGAATTAAAAGATGGAAACAATGTTGTAAAAGAAAAAATTATAAATCCAGACTAATTTTAAAAGATGTTGACCATAGGTGGAATTCCATCTATGCAATGTTAAGTGTAGCAATAGAATATAAAAAAATCATAAATAATTTTATAAATTTTTATGCTTCTAGTTCTAGCTCTGGTAGTAGTTATGAAATAATTGAAGATAAATGGATAATTATATATAATTTAAATGAGATGTTATAAGTCTTTTATGATGTTATAATGTTATTATCTGGCTGTTATTATCCAACAATCACTTTAGCTGCTTTATAAATTTTAAATATTCAAAAGTTTTTTTAAAAATATCGTATGGATGATACTTTTGGATCTATAATTTTTCAAATGAAAAGCAAATTTAATAAGTATTTTAGGCATATTCCTCATATTTTTGGTTTGTGGATTCTTATTGATCCATGTTTGAAGGATATTGGCCAATGTTTGTTACAATCACTATATGGTAATCAAGTTGTAGACTTAGATGATAGATTCACCTTTACTGATACTTCTCATCATTTAGCTATTAGAAATTATTTTCAAACATTGTATGATGAGTATACAGCTAGACATGATATAGCTACACAACAGTCTACAGCTTCAGCGTCTTCGACCACAAGCCGAGGTAAAAGTATAAGTTTTGATAGGTATATAATGGTAGCTGAACTAACTGGTGGATCTGGACTTGGATCAACATTAGAGGTTTGTGAAATAGATGAATATTTATCTACTTTCTTAGTTAAATGTCAAGTAAATGTTTTAGATATTTTTGCAATGGTTGAGAGTATATGGATCAGTTTTATATCATATATTTTCCACCATAGTTCATGACGTACTAACAGTGCAGGTTTTGACGGTAGCTCCGGAATCTGCCTTCAGTACAGCAAGACGTTTGATCGACGACCACAGGACATGCTTAGATCCGTATACTGTACAAGCGATGATGTGCTTATAAGATTGGTGAAGGAACGAGAAGCAAACGCAAGGCATCGAACGACTGGCTATACTTGAAGATAAATTTGAAAAGTTAGGACTAGCAAATAGATATCAAGATTAGATTCATCAAATTATAATTTTTATTTATTAGCTTTAAATTTGTAATAAATTATTTCAGAAAAAAGTTATAAATGATAGTGATATAGGTGAGTATGCGTCAACCTAGTTGGGATGCACTCATTTATTATGATACGATAAATTCTGAAATAAATTTATACTTGTAAAGGATTTACTAATTATTAATAAAGAAGTTATTTTTACCATCTTTTTTATAATTTTTTGTACTTGTAATTTATGTCATCTCAAGTTATTAAAAAAATTATGTCGTTTTCTGTATTTTTTATTATTTTAAAAAATGTTAAAAAAACATTTCAACCGCAAAAACAGTAATTAGTGTGGATCAAGAGGAATAGTGTTTATTATAGTATGAATAGTAATTTTAAAGTTTTGCTTTTAAGTTAGAAATAATCATACCCTCTTATGTTTGTAGTATTTTCAAAATGTGCCATACAGTTTACACTATATATAAAAGAGAATGTGAGTGTCAAATTTTAAATTTTACTATATTTTCTATCTTAATGTGTTTGATTCCCAATTATATTTATCATATGTAATTAATCATTTGCTAATTATCCATAAGGGAAAAACTTATTATTAAATACGCATATCTTTGTGTTCTCAAAACATTTTGTCATTTCTTTTCAAAAAAAAAAAGGTTTTGTCATTCTCCATAGTATACTTAATAATTTATAATTATAAGAAAAAATAAGAGCAGTTAGCAATTTTTATAAATAAATATTATTTAAGAAAAAAATTATTCGATAAATTATTAAGCATAACTATTACTAATAATTGTATAATTATTACTTATTAATAATACCATGATAAAAATTATATACTATTAAATACTATTAAGAAATATAATATTCCTTAATAAAGAGTATATATATTTTAAGATTATTGCTTAAATTGCAATCATTCCGTTGTTTCATAATTTATTATTTAATAATAGTATAATAAAATAATTTATTAAAATAGTTAATTAATTAATAGTTTTCTTTATAGGCATTAATAGCATTGCAATTATACTATGTAAGTATTATAAACATGAATAGTTAAGAATAGGACAATAATATGTTATAATCATCCTAAATTACAATTAAATTGCTACAATTTTTCAAATATATCATTATATTAAATAATTATTTAATATATGATAAGTATTTAATTAATTTAAAACTGTAAAAAAATATCTATATGCATATGCAAGTCATGCGCGTTATGCTAGTTTACTGAAGAGTGAATAATTTGATAAGATTCGTATGTTCAAAATGGAAATAAATAAGAATATTCATATAATCATACTCCCTTTAAAATCACGAGTTCTAGAAAAACTTATTATAATCAATATTATTATTTATTATTTTGAATATTTTATTTAAATATTAATTTATCTTAATTCTAATTATATCTTATACTAACCATATATGAACTATCTATGACTCAAAAAATTTTAAAAAAAATTAAAAACATAAGATTAATAATATATATGAAACACTCTTTTAAATATTTTGTTTAAATCTTAATCTATCCTAATTCTAATTATATCTTATACTAATCCGACGTGAATTACCTATACATCAACGATTTAAAACAATATGATTAAGAAATCACACATAGCTAATATATTATAATACAAATTTTTTTAAAAACCCAAAAAAATTTAAAACTTGCAAAAAATACCATCAAAAGTTTAAAATACATAAAACACCTAACTTTTTCAAACTGAAAATAACAAACATAAATTTATAATTAACACCCTCAACATTTCAAAAATTATATAAACAACCTTAAAATTTTAAATTATACAAAAAACATTCTAAAATTTCAAAACTTGTAAATAATATAAACGAATTAAAGGTATTACCATCAGGCACTTGAAAGTTTTAATTTAATTTAAAAATCATCAATGTTATAAAAATTATAAAAAATCCCTCAAAAGTTGGAAATCACAGAAAACCCTAAAAATTTAAAATTTGTAACCAGTACATATCAAATCTGAAAATTATTGGTAAGCTACTAACAAATTAAATTTTTATAAAAAATAACCCAAAGTTTTAATAATTACAAAACACACCCTTAAATTTTTAGAGTTTTAAAAAATATCCTAACATTTGAAAACCCATCACCAACATACGAAATATGAAAATTACAAACACCAAACTGAAAATTTAATTTTTTAAAAAATACTAATAAATTTTTACATAATTATGAAACACACCCTAAATTTTTCAAAATCATAAAAGGCTAAAATTTCTAAACTTGACAAAGAAAAGAAAAAATTGTTTGATATTCAAAATTCAAGATCTTTAAATATGAAGGAACATACTTCATTACTAAAATTCTTATTAAAGACCACTAAACATAAAATCCACCTTATATATGTCTCAAATTTATAAGGAAAATATGCATGTCATCATAAATTGCGTTAACAGTATCTATTAATCCAAACATACAACTTACTAAAGAAATAATAGAATGGTAAGTAAACCAAGTAAACGTCCATATAACACAATAAAAAAAATTACATTTTTGACGCTAATATGTAGTCAGAAAAAGCTACCAATATAAAAGCACATCCATCAATGCTCTTTACAAATACAACACAAATTCAAATTATTGATATATACATTCATCGCAACTTTCAAAAGAAGTATGATTTTCAATATCTACTCTAAAATTCACACAATTAAATCTAAAAATAGTTTACTAATATGCGAACATGCTATTGTACATATAATACAAAGATAGCTACCATTTCCAATAGAATTAAACCGTGATTCTATGCTTGCAAAGGCTATAACAACAAGATGGATGGAAAATGTTTATAAGAGTGTCCAAATAATAAATGTCATAGAACTGCGATGACATAGTACCAAAGTTAAATAATATTTATCTTCACAAAATAAACATATCAAAATAAAATATTAACATTATAATCTAAGCCAAATTGATAATAAAAATGTAGGTATTTAGTTCAGATCCTCGTAGAAAATAACATAGACAGAACAAATATAATATTATTTAACATAGCAGAAACTCTTATTAGATGCATAACAGAAGAACTTATTATAGAAAAAAGTGGTAACTCCTAATATTATTTAAGTAATAAATTAGAAACACAAAAAAATTATAAATATTAAATTAACCTTTATTCTCATTAAAACAGAAAAATAATTAAAATTCATATTTTTAGAACATTGTGCTGAACATCGAAAACACGTGCAATTTCTTTGTCAAGTAAGATGAGAAGACAAAAGATAAATGAACCCAAAACATAATAACTATACAAGAAATCCACCTCCAACTTCAAGTCATAATCGATGTAGACGATGACGACACTACTCTCAAATTGCACAAGAAAAAGATAAAGGCAGAGAAGAATTGATCTCGACTCAATAAAGCAAATGAAACATAATGAACAAAAAAAAATCCATTTTCTGAATATTGTATAGAATATATAGTTTTATTTTTGAGTTAAATTAGGAATATTTAGAAGAGATTTTTATAAACTATTTTAGTACTTTATATGTTTATGTGGATATTTTTATCATATAGAAGCATACTAGAGAGCATTAATCTTTAGTTTATAGTTTTTTACGAAGTCTATCAATGATTAAGAATAGCTTCATATTCTCTTTAGTTTCATTCTAGCACATTTTTAATCAATCATCTTGGTTTATTGGCTTTAATTTTCACCTTCTTTTATAGTGCTATTTTTCAAGTATTTTTCACTTTCACAATACTATACTTTCTCAAATTAAACTTGGTTTCATATCGGTCCAAATAACATGAAAATTCAAATTAGCGTTGGATTACATTTGTTCCCTTTCAATTCAATTATTAACATAAAATTTTAAATTCAGTGTAGCCCATTCAAATAAACATCAAAGGAAATAAATAATAACGTTGCTAGAGCTTAGATACATAAGTGAGCAAAAATTATTAGAGTGAAATCTAGAAACAAATTTAATGAGGAAATAAATTAAAAATATTTAAATTCGGTGTAGTTTATTCAAATAAACATCAAATAAAATAAATAATCACAATGCTAGAGCTTAGATACATAAGTGAGCAAAAATTATTAAAATAAAACCTAAAAACAAAATTTGATGAGGAAATAAATTAAAAATATTTAATCATAATATTTTGCTACTTGGATTGCACGTGCATAAAACCTATTATTAAAAAAAGTTCGGCATGGAACAAAACGAGAAGATCATAATGCCTATGGTTGGCTTAGATTGATTTTATTAAAAACGAAGGGTGCAAAGTATCAACAAGAGATGACAGCGCTTATAATCAAGATTCCAAACTTTACGTTTTGAATGGTTAGCATTAGCACATGTTGAGCATTGAGGAAAGCTAATGTCGCCATCATTAATGTCTAAAATCAACTAAAAAATCGTTAGGCCCTGATTTTCTTTCGCTAATAAAAGATTCAGGATCTAACTTCGCTCCGCCATAGAAACGACTGGCTCATGATTATGTATGTATCTCTATTGGCATTAATTAATGTGTATATATATATATATATATATATATATATATATATATATATATAGGGAGAGGTTCAAATGCAAACCTCACTATCCTAAAAACTAAAAACCAATCCTCTCCATTGGATCTAGATTCATCCAATGGCTGAGATTAAATCTGCATAAGGGTAATAAGGTAAAATAAACAGCCCATTAAATAGAGGTAATTAATGCTTCTTGTTGAGTTCTCCATTTTCCCATGCAACTCTCTCTCTCTCCAAAATCACAGCAACCTATCACGTTCTCCTCTCTCTCTCTCCTCCATTTCCCAAAAGCTTGAACCAGCCCCCTCTCACGTTCTCCTCTCTCTCTCTCTCCTCCATTTCCCAAAAGCTTGAACCAGCCCCCTGAGAACCACCAGAACCCATCTTTCTCTCTCTCCTACCCAGCTATCTCCCTCTCTCTCTCGTCCGCCATCAACACAAGCTTCCACGCCGGCAAAGCCAAGCTCCCAAACCCGACCTCTAGTTCCGCCTGCACCCTCGCTGTCCCTCCAACCCGACCATCTCCATCTCCTCCGCTCCATTCCCAGCGAACCCGCCAACTCGAGTCGTCAACCCCACCCCCGCTCGAGCTCCGACCAGCAGCGACGACCGCGCCGCCTGAGTTCACCGTCAACCCCAAGCCCCGACGAGCCCCCGCCGGCGAACTCCGACCCTAGTCACCGCCTCACCGCCTCTCAGACCTCCTTCCAGAAACGCCGTCAGCCCCATTTGCCACCACCACGACCAGCCTTCGCCGTCGCGACCAGCAGCCATCTCCCTTCCCCTCTCCTCTCCGCCGCTGACCGCCAGTTTGTTTTTACCATAAAAATTATAACTTTTTGCTTAAAATCATCAAACACGTTCTATAAATGCATGAGTGAATCTCGATTCACTTCAGTGAATCTCGATTCACTTCAGTGAATCTCGATTCACTGCAGTGAATCTCGATTCACTGCAGTGAATCCAGCTTGTTTTTACTTCAATAAACGCATTAGTGAATCTAGATTCACTTTCAGTGAATCTCGATTCACTGCAGTGAATCCAGATTCACTTTCAGTGAATCTCGATTCACTGCAGTGAATCCAGATTCAATTATGTGAGGTGTTTGTTTTTTACCATAAAAATCATAACTTTTTGCTGTAAAAGGTGAAAATTTTTCATGTTATAAAATTTTATAGCTTGTTTTTTACCATAAGTAAGCTCGATTCACTACAGCGAAAGCTTGGATGGTTAGGATGGTTTTTAGTGAATCCATAAGTTTCTTATTATTTTTGTTTTTTATTTTTGCAGATTTTGCTATTGTTTGATAACGAGTTTCAGTTCACTGAATCTGGATTCAATTTAGTGAATCTGGATTCACTCGCGGCTTCGGTTCGTCAGAGCGGCTTCGGTTCGTCGGAGGGAGCTCACGGGCAGTGGAGTTGGATGAGCTCGGTGAGGAGTTAGTGGTGTTTGTGGTGGTGAGAGAGAGGAAGAGAGAGGGGGCTGGTTCAAGCTTTTGGGAAATGGAGGAGAGAGAGAGAGAGGAGAACGTGAGAGGAAATTTGTCTATAATGTAAGAGAGAGTATTAAAGTACGTGTATTAAATTTGTATCATTGTTCCAATGTAATCAGTCACCATTAATGCAATGAATTGTTCCACTTTTACCCTTTTCACATTAATGCAGTGTATTAAATTTGTCTATATTAACAATTCTGCCATCGAAATCTAGGCCATTGGATTAGATAGATTGGAGGGTTAGGATAGGTTTTTAGTTCTCTAGGTTTTCATTTGAACCTCTCCATATATATATATATATATGTATATATAGAAATATATATATAATGGTCTGTACAGTCACTCCTTTTAGCAAACAAGCCTTTTGGTTATATCTACTCATGTTTGTATTGTTTCTTTTGGTTTTCTTTCATTTTCTCGACCGCTAGGCGAATAATAACTATTAGGATCATTTATATCAAGATACATTGCGCTATATTGTAATTACACAAGTGATCATGAGATTATATATTTACAAGAATAACTCTAACATTACTGATCGGGACTACATGAGTAACTCTTAATAACGTCGTCTGTGTAAATTTACAAACCACGAGTCATCTTTATAATTACACCATACTACAAGATACTGCAATGTAAAAATTCCTACCTATTTTTTCCCATCTGGACTTTAGAGAGAAGGGATGCTTTCGATGCGTTAGAACCATGACTTGATTCTATGGGTTTTTGATCAAAGTCGAGAAGAAGGAGATGCTCGTGCGTTGTTGTGTTCATGTAATTATCTAAACAAGGCTGCATTTTAAGCAAAGATTAATTCGTTTAGATCATGGATTAGTGACTCCAATAGCTCAAGTTTTTGAAGTTCATTTAAATATCACAGGGCGGACAACATCAAAGAGAGAGAGAGAGAGAGAAAGAGCGTGAAAAATTGGAATATTTTGACTAAATATCAAGAAACACATGTGATTTGATGTTAAATATGTGAACATGGAACAAATTTTTGACGAATTTGATCGATTGAATTGTTTGTTAGATAAGGCTTATTAAAAATTTCAGGTCGGTACTCCACAGTAGACATTTTTTTTTTTTTTGCTTTTACGCACAAAAAGTAATTTTCATCACTTTAACATCTTCATAACAATTTTGTTAGATTTTCTGTTAAATTTATATCCGTTCAGGGAGAACATTTATTGTCCAGATTGCTGGCAATTGGATAAAAGAACATAACTGTCCGTAATGCAAATTTCATAAACTTAAGTACGCAGGGGCATCAAGATATGAAATGGATCTTTATGATATCCTGCGAAGTGTGTTGAAAAAACACTCTGGAGAATCAAAGTGATGAGATGGATGAACTTTACGTACCAAATTGAGAACAAGCCAGTAAATAATAATAAAATAATTTAGATCGTCGGACAGAATCAAAATACTCTCTGTACCCCAATTTTTGATTTTCTAATTTCCCAGCGCCTGCAAGTTTCGAGGGTACTTGTGTATCGGCTTTAGCATCTTTTCGCCTCCGAAGTTCGAGAGTTATTCTCACCGGAGGAGGTGACCAGAGCAGCCCCCAACTACCTTTTTTTCCAGTTTGTCTCGTTGGGACCTTTTTATACGGGTCCAAACGTTGCTTTCAGTTCGCGGCTCTTTTCGGTGAAATCGCACAGACGACAAACCCACCCACAAATAATCTTTTTTAAAAAAGAAAAAAGAAAAATAAAAAAACCCAAATGGAAATCCTTTATATAATTCTCCGCAGCTACACTCTCCTCCCCCTTTCCCTCCGCCAACAAAAACCCTAACCTCCTCCTCCTCCTCCTCCTCCTCAAGATTGGATCTTTTGACGAATTTCACAATAAAGACAACATTTTTCTGTAATTATTGCTGAAATTAGGGGTTTGGCGCGCGATCAATGGAACTTACGGGAAACTCCGGCGCCGGATCGGGGAATTCCGGCACGTACTCGCCGGAAATGGCGGAATCGCTCCGATTCGAGGAGGAGATCCAGAGCTTGATGCTGAATCCGACGTTCGAGTCACCGCCGGTGACCGGGAGCTCGTTCACCGCCCTCCTCGGCCTTCCACCTACTCAAGCCGTGGAGCTCCTCCACAATCCGCCACGGCCTGTTCCTTCGCCGGCGGTCCTCGCCGCCGCCGCTGCCGGATTCCGCTTGATAGACCATCACGAAACCCTGGCTCTTCCTCCAGGCTGCTCGCCGACGTTCCCGTCGAATGCCTCTCTCGTTGATCGCGCTGCTAGGTTTTCGGTTTTCGCGGCAGCGGAGTCGCCGGAGGTCTCGAACTCCGGCGAGGTCTCGGCGGCGAAGATGAAAGCGGAGCCCGCAGATTCCGTCGACCGTCCAATCATCGATAGGAGCCCTCGGGTGGCGGGAAACAAGAGGAAAGAAGCGGAGAAGAGCAAGGTGAGGTCGACATTGGGGCTGGAATTAGGGTTAGGGTTTCCTATTTTTGGCAACTCGAAGCTGAAGATCATCCTTTGTGTTTTTGCTGTTTTGGGTGCGGATCAGGTTAAAGGAACAGCGAAGAAGAGTAAGAGCGCGGAGGAGAATACCGGCGGTGACGAGAAGCTTCCGTACGTTCATGTCAGAGCTCGGAGAGGGCAAGCCACTGATAGTCATAGTTTAGCCGAGAGAGTAAGCTTTAATTAGTTAATCATCAATTAGCGCGCTAATCATTGTTTATTTAAGTATTAAACAAATCCCTCATTTATTTATCATTTATTTTTAGGCAAGAAGAGAAAAGATTAATGCTAGGATGAAGTTGCTACAGGAGCTGGTCCCAGGGTGTAACAAGGTCTGCTATTTGTTTTATTAATTGCAATTAATTCATGATTGCTTTATTTAAATATAATTCGCGTGGATTTTTATTTATTGTGGGTGCAGATATCTGGCACAGCGCTGGTGCTTGATGAAATAATCAACCATGTACAATCCCTTCAACGGCAAGTTGAGGTACGGATCCCAACGCCCTAATTTACCATAATGCCCCTTTGCAGTCAGAAAGTCGAAGGGCAGAATGGACTGCATCAATTTATTCAATCATATTAAAATTCTATGTGCAGTTCTTATCGATGAGATTAGCGGCGGTTAACCCCAGGATATACTTTAGCGGGCTTGACAATACTTTATCCACTGAGGTAAGTACTTTGTTTAATGAGTTAATAATTGATAGGCAACTTTTATCATGTGGATATAAATAATTGATAGTTTGATTACAATATAAATATAAAACTGAGGGTTGCTTAGATGTCAAATGATAACTTATACACTCTTTTGTTTGATTGACTAATTTTTATAGTATTCGGCACATCTATGATTCATTCAAAAATATAATTATTGCCCGCCTTTTAATTATAAATAATACACAGTTTTGATTCGAATGCCCGTCGAAGTTGCGATTATCGAACTGTTAACTCGTACGAGCTCTTCTTTTAAACGTTTTGAATCAAATGAAGGGTACATGTTAATCTTCCAAAAATGTACCATATTGTGAACAAATTAGCTGATAGAGATGCTCCGATGTACAGTGTGGGCGGTTAATGGCAGGGGGTAACGGTAACGGTAGGCCTGGAGTTGCAATCGACCAGTCCTCGGCTTGGTTGGACGGAACGATCAACCCGGGAAAATTTCAACAGCAAATGTGGCTGGTCGATCCCCAACAACATCAGCAGCAGCTGTGGGATAGGGACGACGCACAACAGAGCCCTGTATTCGTCAGCAACCCAAACACCGTTGCGATTTTCCCTTACGGCTCATCAAACCCCAATGCAGGTGAAATTTTTATTCACAACTTTTTTTTGTTGTAGAAATTACTGTGAATGAATGATATTATTTGCATGGACCACTGATAGGGGGATCAGAGGACCGGTTCATTACCTTAAAATCTCCACAGCATCTTATCTTATCCGTCTTTTTTTTTTTTTTTTGTTGGGCGTTAGCTTTGAATGAGTTGGTAATGGTCCCTGTTTGGTCTGTTGGCACTTGGGGACCGAAATGAATGGACATGAGCCCACCTGTGTCCATGATCTCTTGATTTGGTTCTTGACACTTCATGCTAACTTAAGCCGGACTCAAGCTTGAGCTTGGTGTCCTTATAGGTGAGGCCAATTTGGTAGGAACGTAGGAATTTTCCTAGCATATGCTTATAAGCTGCTGATGTTTTAATGAATTTCCCTTTGGTTCATGAAAGTCAAGCTTTAAAGATGTCTTGTAGGACTTGTGGAGCTTGTTACAAAGAAAATTGAATTGGATTTCCATACTTTTTGACAGCATCAAAAATTAAATTTCTATCTATGAACTGTAAAGAGATACTTAAGGAGTCGGTGTAAAATCTCATCTTGTCGACGAACCTAGTCCACATTTCTATGAACTTTCCTTCAAATATGAATGGTCATATGTGCACCTGTGCCCACGCTCTAGATTGATTCCAGACTCCTTTGCTAACTTGAGCCTGGCTCAAAATCGAACATTTTACCTGTACTGACTTGGCAGTTTTTGTTGGAATTTCTGAAATTAAGAACATTTAATCATAAATGTTCTTCCTCCTAATTCCCTTAATTATGCTTATAGTTTACCGTTCAAATGCTATTACTTTATTGGTACCTGCCAGCTATAATTATTTAAGTAACTTTTACACTTTCAAAACTAGATGATTGTATGCTTTCTGTCAATTAAAAAGTGATTATAAGTTTAGAAAATGTCAAAGTGAGGTGCTATAATAATACACAAGGTTTGCCGATGTCATGGCATGGACCGGTTAGGATCTTTAGCTAAAAAAGCAGACACCACCAAGATTAATATTGTCCTTGTTCTTTCTTCATGGAGCCCTCAAGTCTTTATCTGGGCTCCTCATACAGCTGTCTTAAATGAAAACTTTGGTGCACACCAGCTCATTTTAGATACCAACCAACAATGAGCGGGTTGAGCCCGACATCTCACAGAATGCTGCTGCCCCATTCTCTACTGGATGGGACCCTCAGTGATCATCCTGGTTCTTCTGTAATTTCTGGAGGCACCGCGCTATCTGTTGTCCAAATTGACACTTAACGCCGAATATTTAAGGCCTATTTGTTTCCATGGAATTCTCACGATTCCGTGGTAAAGGCGGGCGGGTCCGATACTAATTTTATCGGAGTTGATTTTGTGTGTCATATTCTTGTTTGTTTTAGTGAAAATTTTTGTTGGGAATTGTTGGATTTTGTCAGCCCTTGGTCAGTCAAAATTCCTCTGCTTTCACAACGATTTTAGGGATGGATCCACATCCAATTTTTCATCAAAATTTTCTATACAACCCTACAAAAGTAAAGGTAAAACATTGGATAATTTTGGAGATTAAAGTCAGAGCTCTAAAACCTGTTTTTACATTCAAACATCCAATTATTCAACAAGTTGCTTAAGACAGTCTGAAAGTTTACTTGCATTTCTGACCTTGGTGGAATCAAGGTTCATAAGCATGCACATAAGATTAGCTGTATACCAACTATTCTCTTGACTATTGTGAGAAAACTTCATGGCTCGAAGTCATTCTTGTCTATATAAAGAATACTCCAAATCCCACACCTGCTATGGTCCCATTCAAGTACTCCATGCTTGTATCATACATTTCTATGGTTAGTTTGTTCCTTATATAGAACGTCCAAATTCAGTGGAATATATTTTTGATAACTCTTGTTTGTTTATTTACAGTATCGCTTCCTAACCAGTTGAAGACTGAGCTCTGAAGCTGGATGCTTACTGAAACAGCAACATGCTAATTTGGTGTACATAGAAGAGGAGAGAATATGATATTGTTAGGTAGAGTGAGAGAAAGAGGGACAAAGAAAGAGCTCTCTCTAAGCCTCTCATAAAGTTCTTTGAGGGTGGTTATATATTTTTCTGATCTGTAGTCACAGAATTTCATGTAACCCTAATTCTCCTCCATATCTACATATAAAATTATATATGTGACCTTTATTGCAGTAATGAAGCTTGTCATCAATTCATTTATATACAGTCAAAGGCTTGACTAAATTCAGGCAATCTGAAGTGCTCCAGATTAGAAATGAATGCTAGCCAAAAGATACCTTCACAGCTTAAAGATGCCAGTTTTACTGTGGTGAGAAGAATTTCATCAATTTCACATACATAATCTCTCTTCGAGTGACTTGTGCAAAGCTCAAGACCCATACATTGGTAAAATCATCTAAAATCTATGCTACAAAAAGGGATCGTAAATGATCGAATCGAATACTAAGGTGTTTCATGTTTGTATTTGTTTAAAATTATCGGATTCGAATGCGAACTCTAATATTCATATATGTAGTTTTTCGAATTCGAACTTGAATACTTGGTATTTGTTAAATATTCATGAATATTCACAAATACTTATCGAATATCAAAGTATATTTATTTCGCTAAAGAGTTTGATTTTTAAATAGTATTAAAATTCATAAATAAAAATTATTTCTTTATAATATATGATGTATATATATTTAAATTAAAATTTTAATTAGAAAATAGATTTAAGATTATTTAAGTCTTCAAATCAATATATAAAATTTAAGTAGAAATGGTAAGTGGGTTAAAAATATGACATCATATGTGTAATAATACAAATAATAAGTTGTTATCAAAATTCAAACGAATGTTTAATAGACAAACGAATCGAATATACATCTGGTTAAATTCTATTCGCTAATAAACTAGAATACTAAAAAATAATTGTTTAGTGATAAATAAACTACCGAATCGAATATGACCGAATAGTTATTCGAACAATTATCGAACCATTTATTAATTATTTGGTTCATTTCCATCCTTAGCTACAAAGAAGAACTTGCTCTCATGTTCATCAATATGCTCAAATCAAATATAACATTTCACCTACCAAATTCGATGATAAAATCTATAACTCCGATTCGAAACCAATGTTCCAGAATCCTTCAGGTGTCATTGGAGGAGCGTACCTATACCGATGCCTCGATACACCATCATGATGTTCACATCTCATAGTTTTCTGCCCATTATCTGTACCATCATGAGGCAAAACGGCATCATAGAACTTCTTGCATTGCTTGCATTCAACTCCTCTAAGATTCTCCCTCTCCGTCTTTTTCCTCACAGGCTCCACATACTTAAAACCCTTGTTCGCTACGGGACCAAGAATAGATACATTTTGCTTCTGAGGAGCAGCTGCATCAGGATTGATCATCTCTTGAGTCTCATCATCTGAATTGTTGAAATCCATGTCATTTAGAGCAACAACTGGAAGATCTTGGACTTCTTCTTTAGGACCTAAGTTTAGGTTTCTGACTATCTCCATTGGAGTGTCGAGAAAATCATCGTGTGGATCTCCACTGCCTTGTTCTTGACGCTGTCTTGTTTCTCTCCAAGAAGAAGCAGCAGATCGCTTCTTCCCGATTGATGGCTCAGTTTTGGTAATTGAAGGTAGGTTCTTTGGAGATATGCGCGAATTTACGTGTGAAGGCTTAATGAATCCAGAGTCTTGATTGCTCACAAGTTTCTTCAGCTCAATTGGCCTTGAAGACAGAGGGCTGATATCTTTACCTTTATGTTCTGAATCAACATTGATTACAATATAATTTAAACACGACCGAACAATTTCACAGTGAAAAAGGAAAATGGGTTATTGAGGCGAAAAACTGACCTTGGGGGCTTCTCCTGCTCAGTGAGGGACCTGGAGAATCCTTTTCCTCTGTGATCCTGTTTGGATGAGGCTTATGCTCTCTGTTGTTGCTGCACTTGCTAAGTAGAAAAGTATACTGAGACTTCAGATGCTTGTAATTGTCCTTTAACTTACTGAACTCTTCGAACAAATCTTTTCTTTTGCTCTGCTCTGTCAACAGGTTATGATCCTTAAGATCAATCTGCTGCAGTAGCTTCTCTTGCAATTTCTTTTCATTGGCCAGTTCGTCATTCTTTTGAGCAAGCTGTTCTTTTAGACTGGCAATGATCTCTCCATTACTCTCTTGGTTTTCAATTTTCACCAAAAGTTGTACCTTTTCATCTTGATACTTACTTAACAACTCTTCCTTATTTATCAAACTCGTCTTGGTTTCTTCAAGAGATCTGTTTAGTCGCCGAACTTCTTCTTGTGCATATTGTTTCTCAAGATTAACCTCTTTAATCTGATTTAGGAGAAAAGTTTCGTTCTTCTTCCACTCATCATTTGTAGCTTTTCTTGCCTCAAGAATTCTCTTCTCTAAACTTTTTGATCTTGACTGAAATTTTGGAAAAAGCTGGCTGCAGAATATGACCTCTACCTGGGAAATCCGATCTTTTAACTCCTGAATGTTGGCCACGAGAATGGTGCTGAGCCCACATAAGTACTTGGAATCATCAGTATCAATGGAGTCATTGAAGTTTGGAGAGCTCTGCAAACCCTCTTCCATATCTCTATTGTTATCAAGCTATCCAACTACGAGGTGAGCTGTGGAAAGTGTCCAGCATTAGTGAACGGGGAAGTTCAGACAAAAGAAAGCAATAAAACTCAATAGTACTGGACAGATTAGGAGAAATCGTGAAGTGCAAAACTATCATTGTCTTAGACATGGATCAACTATGGCTCAATTCATTATATTGTTCTACTGTGATAACGTTATAACAGGCATCACCGCTCATCATTTGCTTCCTAATCATAATCCGGCATCAATATATAAGTATAATAATAAAACCTTTATGTTAATTGCGATACTAAATTTTGAAATAATATACTGCTCCAAAAGAAATAGGAACTTAGAAAAACTAATGCATTCTTGTAAAAATTTGTATGGAGGACGGCATTGATTTAATGTCCGGCATGGTATTGGATCTTCTAGAAAGGAATACAACATCAAGCCTTATGGGACTCAGTTATTATCCTGTAAGATTCAAATAGGAACAGACCAGGAAGCTAACCTATACTTGACTGGTGTGACGACTTCCATGGCCAAAAGAGTATGTCCTTTGTTGTTAAATTGTTATGGTATTCAGCTTGAGAAAAATTGGTTATCTGTTTAAAATTAAGTTTGTGAAACTTGTATTACATCAAAATTTTGTGAAGTTTATGAAGGGTCTGTACACTTTATAGTCATATTTTGCAATGAACGCCGAATGTTCTATTCACGCATTACTCTATGTCATCCTGTAAGAAGCAAGAACGCCTGTCAAAAGGGTGGACGCAACCAAAGCTTCTGCCATGATGCAATCCCGCTACTTCTGTGTCTGCTGAAATGGACTGACCATTAACGCAAACCTTCATATGATTCCTATTGACGATACTACCATTACTCTATCTGGAACTCGGAATTTTGTCTCATTAATCGTCATTTTAACACTTCGCCTCAAAACCATTTCAACTAAAACAGGTACTCTGATAATCTTTGGAGAGGAGAGATATAGAAGTGTCATCGCGAGGATCAAATGGCCGCGGTTTCATCATTTCATGTAAAAAAGGGCGAAGCAAACCATTGTGCTATAATTGGGTCAATGGTTGGGGCTTGGGGCCTTGGCTCCAGAGGCCAATTGTCAATCCAAAGGCATTTACTTTCCCTTGTATGTCCCCTTTTTTTTTACCTTCATTTAGTTATAGAGGATTTTTAAGTTAACAATTTGAGAGAGTTACTTATGTAAAACATTACGCCTTACATTTGAAACACTGGATGATTCCAGAGACCAATTAAGAGTATCTGCAATTCTATAATACCTTTTCCCGTTTGTTTATCATTTAGGGCATTAGCTACGTATATAATGAGAAATTCATAAACCCTAATTAAGAATCAATACTCCTCAAAATCATGAACCAATCAAACACAAATAGATAGATGAGGATTCGAATTGCAATTTACTTCCAAAGACAATCATTTTGAAGCATATAATTGCAAAAAAATTGCAGAAAAAGAAAAGAAAAAGGGTAGATATAAGCAAACTTACCCGAATCCAGAGCAAAGAAGAACACTGATTTCTCAAGTAGAGCTCAAGAATCCCAATCGTTAGTGATCTCGGACTCGGATCTCTCTCTCTCTCTCTCTCTCTCTCTCCCTGGCTCGCTCGCTCGCGCGCGCGTGCGTAAAAGGGCGCTTTTTTTCGCTTTTTCCCCTAAATAAAAGTCAAAAATTTTGGAATGGCGCCCGACAGCAGATCTGGGCCGGGCCTAAGATAAGCCTATTAACCTGACCCTTATTACCAAGGGCTGATGCTTCTTGGGCTTTAAGGCAGTAAGTCGCGGCAGGGTATCCCAAATGCACGTTAATTTGCACATTGACTCTTGTGACCAAGCACCATTGATTTGCACATTTGTAATCAATTTGTTGGAACATTCTGATGTGTGAATTAAAGGCACAATTCCATGGATTTAGAAATAAATTAACACAAAAAAACTTAAATTATTAGGATTTTTTTTTTTTATAATAAGAGAGCCCGAGTCCGAGCCCTCAAGTCATCAGAAGAACTCGATCGTTGAAGGGAAAATACCAGGAATTGGAGCCCACCTTAAATTGTTATTAGGTTTGCATCAATTTTTTTTAATAAATACTCTTTCTAGTCAAAACAGGACTATACTCATGAATTTCCGACATTTAGCCAAACGCAAAGAACGATGAGATTTTTTTCTAATATTTTTCCTTGCTACAGGGAAACAGTAGGAAACTGGGGCAGATGCGCATTATGATAAAAGAGGATGCTTCTTTATTATCATGGAAGCTCAAAACATAGTTTTTTTGACAAATTTTCAGAATAGATCCTTTTTAAAAAATAATTATCATTTTCGACTTAGTTGCAACTTATTTATCAAATTCAACAATAGTTTAAGCCACGCTAGCTACGTGGGCTGAAACTGAATCGAATTTGATAAATAAGTTCTTAGAACTACACCAGATTGAGAATCATGTGTAGTTTAGTAGAAATTTAAACTCCACGGGATTTTCAAGCTCATAGATTTTAGAACTCTACTACTAAACTACACGGGATTGTGAATCTTTTGTAGTTTATAATATATAAACTACATGTGATTCACAAATTTGTGTAGTTGATTTAGTGGTTAATATCTCTAGAGTTAAGTTATGAGTTGAAAAGCCATGATTTGAATCCTAGTCAGGTAATGAAATTCTTTTTTATGTTTAGCTTCTAAATATATAAAATATAAAAATAAAACTAATGTTGGTGATGATGACATTCAAACTCAAAACTATTTAAATAATTGAAATCCACCTCTTTTGGGGCTAATCAATTAACCAACTACACTGGATTGTGAATATTGTCCAATTTTTATTTTATAAACTACACCGGATTGGTAATTTATTAGAGTTCTAAACTCTACGATCAAAATCCCATTGACTTTTATTTTCTAGTAAACTACACGGGATTCTTAATCCAATAATGTTTACATATCTCGCAATTTTGACCTAGTTTCAATCCCGTGGAGTTCATAAAATATATTCCGCAACTTCAACCTAGTTTCAACCCACATGGCTAGGTCAAAATTGCTGTTGCAACTGGGCCGATTTTGGCGATTGAGCTTCTATGGGGCTTGTATGTTTGCCCAAAAAAATGAGGAAATGGGGTGCCACATGGGATTTAGGAAATGTCAATAATGTCATATCAGATTTTGGTTTCAAAGGATTTCCAAATCACAAGTTTGTTTTGTTGTGTGATTTAAAGAAATGAGGGTGCCACGTAGGATGCCAAGTCAAATTTTGGAGAATACTCATTTCAGATCAAAACACTCTAAAATGGGGTGGAAATGTCACATCGGGCAGTATTTAATTGCCCAAAATACTGTAAAACGAAGGCTGAAGATTAAAAATTATTATTTAAATGTTGAAATCATTATTGAAATGACGGCCGAGTTCTGGGTTTTTTTTCAAACAAACCCAAAAAATAAAAATGTTGGATTAAAAAGCAATATTTAAATGCTGAAATCACTATTGAAACAACAGCTGAGTTTTTCATTTCCTTGATTTCAATGTGAAACAAACAAAATAAAAGAAATGCGACAAACCCTCTGAAATGAGTTTACAAACACTACTTTCCATTTCTTCTATTTTTTCGGAATGTACCAAACAGACCCTGAAAATACCTATTTTGAAAATTTATCCATTTCTTTTACTTCCCTGTGCCTGTATAGGTAACCAACCAGTAGCATGTAGATTTGGCTCCCTGCGAGTAGAAGAAGTCGAAACTTTGTGCCTCTTGTTAGACCCCCAATCAACATTCAGCTCAAATAACAGAATCTCTCTTCGCTTGTTGCTTACAATATATGAAACTACGGCAATTCAAGCACAGCTTGATTTGCTGCAGAGTTGCAGAAATTCGGATCCATGTGGAGAAACGGATGCATTCAACAGAGAAGGTGAAAACACATACACACCAACTGCGACAAAACTCCAGCCAACTTATAATCAGAAAATACGAGATTCTAAGCATCACAATAACTTGAGTTAACAAAACCAACCAAAATCTGAAACAAAGTCTCTTTCGCTAATAAATAAAATATCAAAAAGGAAAACAGGGAGCTAAAAGACTGGCAACCACTTTCTAATTTAGTCAGCTTCGTCGATGACCTTTGTTCCCAATCCCTTGAGCCCTTCAGGAGGTACCTCGGCAACTGTGACGAGCGAGTAGAGCTCCTCCTTGGCATCCTCTTCTTCGTTTCTCTTGCGGGCAATCCTCACGCGCACTCTCCTTGGAACACTACGGATCCCACGGCTCCAAATGTGCTTGTTCAGCTTCACGTCCACCCTCACGTCAGTTGTGCCCATTGCCTTCTGAGCGAATTTCCTGATTTCTTTGATGGCCTTGGGAGCCATCTTCTTGAAAGTACTGCAACAGAGATGCAGCAGAGGATGCCGGTATTAGGTGGATATAAAGCTAGTTCTACAATAACATGTTTGGAGTCGATGGCTCAAGAAATCCACCAAAAAAGTAGACTAGCCAAAAGATCACCAATCTTGATAACAACTTAGTAAGCTTTTAGGTAAATATTACAAGTTTGTAAACCATACCGTGATATAGAAACTGAGAATGGCAATGTTCAAGGTAAGGAATAATAAAAACATAATGTGCTATAAAAACGGAGAATTGCAATGTTCAAGGTAAGGAATAAACAACGACAACGAGGAAGGAAAGGAAGTAACGACTACAACAATCCAAGTAACGAAGAAGTAACCAATCAAAATCGACACCTTGTAGCTCCTCCATATTATGATAAATGGTTAGAGACCAGAAAGTATTATAGTTTTTACCATATATGATGATCTAATTTTTTTTCCACCATTAATTTAAATAATGTAGTTAAGACCACTCAAAATCTATATGAAATGGCCAGAATTCCCAAAAGCTCTCATTCAATGTGGATATAATCTTTGCCCAGGATGAAACTAATTTTGAATGAACATCCAGCTCGATACCATCATTAGTAGTATAACATGATAAGACATCACCACAAAGGAGAACAAAGGGATGCTGCAAACAGCAAACCAGTTACGCAAGATTTACTACAATTAATTAAAATAAGCTAAACCTACAAGTTTTCTGATTTTTCTGTAAGGAGAATCATTGGTGCAACAGCTTAATATCACCAGACTCCCTCAAATCTCAATTCAAAACTAACACCGTAGGGAAGGTCACTCCAAAAAACATGTTGCATGGAATGGCGAGTTAAACAAATAATAGATGCAGAAAATCACGTGTAAAATACGGATGTGGATCATCATAACTGAAGATGCATGAATATGTACAAAATGATGCAGAGAAGAAAGCCGCATTCCCATACCATAATACGAAAAATTATGTGGGATCTCCATCCAATTCGCCTAGTTGTGAGTTTTACCACACATGGGCCAACAATGTCAAGTTTTTCACGTGTGCCAAAGTGTTCAATGTTGTAGATTTCAAACTTGAAGGATATGCAAACATATTTACATGTATGATTTATTGGGCTCATATTCATGGATAACAACATTTTATTTACTGCAAACATTCTAGAGTATAACATACTAAAGATAAGACATGCCACAAGTTTGCATGATATCAAGAGCAAAGGAACAATGTTTCTCAATGCTTCCCATTTCTATCATTACCTTTTGGATCCTTTAATGATTTTATTTTACAGTCTCCTTCCCTCTGCTTCTTTTCACATGAATCAGGTCTAGTTTCAAGTAATGATGTATATCTTACAGAAAATTTCTACACTTGTATTAGGCAAATGCTAGTTGTTGCATAAAGATCAACATGAAAAACTTGGCTCATTTCTTCTTGGTCTTTTCTGACCGGGGTTGAGTGGACTTTTTTTTGGGTGGGGGTGGGGGTGGGGGTGGGGTGCGGTTAGGGGTGGGTGTAGTTGGTATTATTTGAATTTGACAACGTCTGAGTTTCTAATGCGAACAGCACCTAGGCTTGGTTGGTAGAGGGAGGGATGCAGTAAGGGGAGGCACAAAAAAACTAAAGTGCCTTCGGTAAAGGGTTTTAGAAGGGATAGTAGAGTGAGTTAAGGTGAGGTAGACTTAAAATCAACTAGAACAGTCTTTCTAGAAGCTCGCTATGAAGGAACAATCGCAAAGGGAAGAGAAACTGTCAATTTTCCCTTCCTCTCCTTTACCGCTCAATTTAGGGTGTGGGATTTTAGCCTAAAATTTTCCCACCTTCCCCGCCTCTACCCTCCTAATAAAACTCTCAAACAAAGTTAAACTCAAATTTCACTTCCCCTTCCCTTCTCTACCCTCCATCCAAACACAACAGAGATGAGGATAGAGAAGAATCCCTCAAATTGAAGGGATTCAAGAAGAGAGAGAAAGTGAACTACAAAGTGATGAGTTTCTTCTCTTCTTCCCTTCTCTCCCAATAAAACTCTCAAACAAAATTAAACTCAAATTTCACTTCCCCTTCCCTTCTCTACCGTCCATCCAAACACAACAGAGATGAGGAGAGAGAAGAATCCCTCGAATTGAAGGGATTCAAGAAGAGAGAGAAAGTGAATTGCAAAGTGATGGGTTTCTTCTCTTCTTCCCTTCTACCAAACAAAAAACACAAGATGTATATACTTCCTTGTACCTTATTGCACCTTCTCTCACCTCACCTCACCTCTTCGTTCCCATACCAAACCCTACCTTAATGGATGATCCACTTGCTAATAAATCATTAGGTCTATCACACATCTCTACAAGTAATTTAGAGATAATTGTGAATGTTTTGCTAAATTGCCATGATGCCATCCTTTCTTTGAAATATAATCTGAATGGCTCACTCGCACGTATCAGATATAAACCAACAGTCAATAATACATAATAGCTCTAGAATGGGAGGTTCTAGAAGAATCTAGAGATTTAACAGATGATGAGTTGATTAATAAAAATGATATCACTTTTCAGTTGAATGAAATTTTGCTTCAAGAAGAACAAATGTGGAAAGAAAGAGCAAAGACTCATTGGCTCAAAGAGGGGGATCAGAATACAGCTTATTTTCATAAAATTGCTAATGGTAGGAAGAGATGTAACTTGATATCTTCAATTACAGTTAATGATGTGATTATTAGTTCTGAAGATGGGATAGCTCAGGCTTTTTCCAATCATTATAATCAAGTGTTTGGGCAAACTGTCAGTCACAAATGTAACTTAGATTGGGAGAAGTTATTCCCCTTGGATGATTGGGGACCAGATGAGATTGAACAACCCTTTTCTATGGAAGAAATACATAAAGCCATTTTTGATATGAATGGTGATAAGTCTCCTGGCCCTGATGGATTTCCTGCTCTCTTTTATCAAGTTTTTTGGGATACTATCAAAGAAGATATTATGAGGATATTTGTAGAGTTTCATGAGGGTATATTAGAAATCAACAGATTTAATTATGCTCATATTGTCCTTATCCCAAAAAAGCAAGGGGCTAGCTCTATTAATGAGTACAGGCCCATCAGTTTGTTAAATGTGATTTATAAAGTGATTACTAAAGTCTTGACTAACAGACTGAATACTAAGTTGGAGATGCTTGTTGACCCTTTACAATCTGGTTTTATTAAAGATAGATTTTTGCTTGATGGAGTTGTAGCAGCTCAAGAAATTATCAATGATTGTTTCCAGAATAACAAAAAAGGAGGGATTTTATTAAAATTAGACTTTGAAAAAGCATATGATTTGTTAGACTGGAAATTTATTTTAGAAGACCTGAAAGCGAAAAAATTTGGTAGTAAGTGGATTAATTAGGTGACTTTATGTTTGAAAGATGGTTTATCTGCCATTAACATAAATGGTAAACCTGGTAATTGGATTATGTCTAAAAGGGGTGTTCGTCAAGGTGATCCTTTGTCACCTCTTCTATTTGTTTTGCAAGCTGATTCTTTTACTAAGATGTTGAAATTAGCTGTTGATGCTCAGCTAATTGAAGGAATAGGTCCTGAAAATTTGAGTCCTAAAGTTTTTTGCTTACAATATGCTGATGATACCTTAATTTTTTGCAAAAATAAAAAAGAACATTTGATTGTGTTGAAGTTGATCTTATATTGCTTTGAACTAGCTTCAGGCTTAAAAATAAGTTTTAACAAAAGTGTTCTCATTGCTCTTGAAGAAAATGAGATTTTACAACAGAATTTGGCATGTATGATGAACTGTAAGTGTGGTGCTTTTCTCATTACCTATCTTGGAATTCCTTTAAGACCAGGAAAATTGAAAAGAGATGACTGGTTTCCTTTGATTGAGAAAATTGAGAAAAGATTAGCTATTTGGAAAGGTAGATCTTTATCAAGGGGAGGAAGACTGGTTTTGATTAATTCAGTTCTCTCTTCTATGCCAATTTTCTGGCTGTCTTTTTTCTTATTCCCAGTGTGGGTTATTGAAAAGTTTGATTTTATGAGGAGAAGATTTTTATGGACTGGATCTTTAGAGCACAAAAGGTGCACTAATCTTGTTAAATGGGAAGAGATTTGTAGACCAAAAGATTGTGGTGGTCTGGGGATTAAAAATTTAAAAGTGATGAATAAAGCCCTTTTAGGAAAATGGCTTTGGAAATGGTTCAATGGCAATCATGAGCTTTGGAAACAAATCAGTTACCATAAGTTTTTTGAAAGAAAATCATGGACTGAATATCTTCATTCGGGTAAAATACATCTGTCTTGGTTTTGGAAAGGCTTTTGGACTAATATTGACAGCTTTCTTTGCAGTACTCAAGTGGATGTGGGAAATGGAAAATTTACCCTTTTTTGGCTTGATAAATGGTTAGGTTCTTCTTCCCTTGCTTCTCTTTTCCCATCTTTATTCAAACTTTCTTCATCTCCTTATGCTACTGTTTGTAGTTTGAGAATCAAAGAAGATAATGTTTGGAGATGGGTTCTTCAATTTAAAATTCAGCTGACTGGAGACCTTGTCTTTTAGTTTTTTAAATTGTTGGATATTCTTAATTTGAAAAGTTTATCAAATGGGGAAGATAAGAGAAAATGGTTATGGGAGAAAAAAAAATCATTTTCAGTTAGATCCTTTTATCATTTTCTTATTGATGGGGGTCTAAGATATAATTGTGCAAGGATATGGGAGCTTCCTATTCCTCTGAAAGTCAAATTTTTAGTTTGGCTGGCTATTAGGCAAAGTTTGAACACAAAAGATGTTTTGGAAAAAAAGGAAGTATATTTAGACAAAAAATGTTGTTTGTGCTCTAAGGTGTCTGAATGTCATAATCATATCTTTCTTTATTGTGAGTTTGTCCAATCTATCTGGAAATTAATTCAAGAGGATCTACAAATTGAAGATGATTTCAAACTGGGGTCTCTTGAAAATTTGTGGCTGAAATGGAACAGTAAATCTCTTGGGGACTCTAGACTGAAAAGAGATATTACCATCTGCTGTCTTGTTTGGTGTATTTGGCAAGAACGCAATGATAGACTGTTTTCTAACAAGAAGAGGAATTATATTATGATTTTTCACAAAATCATGATTTTCTCAAATTTGTGGATAGGTATGAAAAAGGAGTCTGCCAGAACCACAAGATTGCAAGAAAGGAGGAAGAAGAAAATGGCTGATATGAGGCTTGATGCGGGATTCAAGACTGCTGCTGGAGCTGATGACAAGAGTGCTGGAGGGGTTATTCAGCTGGAATGATCCCTGTGGTTAAAAATTTTTGGGAGGACTGCTTTTGGATATCAAAACTTTTAGTAGTCTCTATTTGGTTCTTTTGTGTTTGTACAGTTAGTTTTGACTTACTTTCTAACTGGGGGTTAGAGCTTGGGATAGCTGTATCTCTGGTATGTAGTTATTTTTGAACAATGTTACATATCCTAGGTTGGGGATATGTACATACTATGTAACAACCTTTTTTTGATATTTAGCTGGCTGGGATATCTTTATGGTATCCCATCCTTTCTCTCAAAAAAAAAATACATAATAGCAGACTGTTCCACAAACACAACAACCTTTCACCACACTTTTAAGGCAATATGGAATCAACCCAAGGCCAGTTCGTTATTAAAATTGTCATCCATGGGTACGTTTAATTGAATCGCAAATTACGTCAGTTACATTCTTCTACTTCCAAGGCAATGTTTTGCATAGATTGCTCCCATAACCCAGAGTGCATACACCTCTAGAATTCACTATAAAAGCTTGTAGCAATAGTTATTTAACTTAACTAATGCCTGGGTAACGGATACGCATAAGCTAGGGTTTATGACAATGATCGAATTTAACTGACTTCCTCTCAAGAAATGAAACTCTTGATCCGATCAATCGTAATAAATCGATCAAATCAAAATCTGTTCATACAAAATGAACAGATTTAACTAAAAAGATTTGATCTTTTCTACCCAAGTAGTTAGATCCGTAGAAAGTAGGGGGAAATGGTGGGGAAATGGAAAGAAAATACGAGGGTTGTACCATCCATGGAGTCTCTTGTGGAGGTTGACGGTGTACTCTCTCGTCACCACCTCCTCCTTTCTCCCTTTGCTCCCCTTTTCCACCATTTTTGCCGCGCTCGCTCTCTAGCAAAACCCCTAATTTTGAGCTCTAGCGGCTTCAGGAGCGAACCCTAGGCTCTTGAGGATGATATAAGACGATGCCCTTGCGAAATCTCATTAATGCCCCTCACTGTATTCGCTTCTTCTGCGAGCCAGTTTCTATAAAATGGGGGTGATTTTGTCAATGGATTAAGTGTAGTGCATTTGGGCTCAAGAAAGTTCCGTAACTACCCGATATGGGTATGGTCCATCTGGATTCTGGATCCGAAGCCCAGAACAATGTTGAAGTTGGGATCGAGTTCGGGTCGGGTTTGTTGTATTACCCGTCCGGAAAAAAATCTCAGCTTCATGCCTCTAGGGTTTTTTAGATATAGTATAATGCACGTGCTTTACACGTAATTATATTTGTTCATGTCTTTAATATGTTTCGTGGATAGAAAAATGGCAAACTTATATAATGCAAATAATAAAGATCTAAAATAAAGAATTAGAAATAAATTTTGACTATTCTAGAGTAAGATCATGCATATCGGAACGAAGATTAGCAATACCGTTTTCATCATTAGTTGCTATATTTCTCAAGCTGAAGGATTCAATAGTGAAAATAATACTATGGATATGTAAATCTTATCAAGGGCATCACATAGTACAAACATTCATATGCTTCATAATCCGATGATTTGGAAAGTAGTAATATTAACAATCAAATTCAAAAAAATAATAGATAGTAGAATGAGTAGAAAGTTGAGCTAAGCTAATTTTCCCCGGAAGCGAAGGGCAACCTCGTCGCAGACACAGACATAAGCCTCAAACAGTCTCAAAGGTGCTGAGGCAGACATGAGGGTCTTCATGAGAGTCTTGAATATCAAAGATTTAGTTGCCCCATGGCCGGGCATGGACGTTGCGGTAGCAGGGGTATGGCTATGTTGCCTTTGTTTCTGCTAGTTAGGCGCCTCTGTTTGCTTTATTTCTATTGGTTGTGGTTGTTTTTTTTTTTGTTTCTGTTGTAGCCATAAGAGATGAAAGTTTAATACTTTGTTGAAACAAAATGTACATGGTAAATTTTAATACATTAGATGTTAAAGCAAATAATACTTTAGTTTTGTACTTACAATTATAACTTTACCGAGTGTTGTACATCACCTGCACCATCCATCTTTGCCCCACTCATTCTTTCCCATCCTCTTGAACTTCGGATTTCCAAAATATATGTGCTCTTTGCCTAATGATTCAGGAAAAAAGGAAGTTTAAATAAGGAATCAATAATTATTCACATGGGAAGTGGAATAGGTAGAGGGCAAGGATGAGGAAATGGTTTTTCTGAGGTGAGAGGTTGGAAAAAAGTAATTATTATTTAGCAATTACTCTAGATGATAAAGTGGCAACAATTCACCTCCTGGTCAATCGAACTCAACAAGAGAACGAAAAGGGTAATTTATCTGTCCAAATTGTTTCTCTCAATTACTACTGCACCATCGAATTTTTTAAAATTATTCGAATGAGAATGTGAATAAAGGGACTTTGATGAATACTCATTCAATTAACTAGTATTTTTTAAAGAATTTTAACATATAACATGTTATGTATGTATATATGGTATTGTACACATGTATAGATATGAAATTCTCGGGAAGAGTAATTATCACATTTATATTGAACATTTATGTGTATTCGTGTATATATGCATGTGCGTATGAATGTGGTGAGGGATATTTTTGCAAAAAAATGTTTTAACATGCTGCAAACTTTTATAATACTATTTATGGAATCATTGAGAGCCTAAGAAACTAATTAAATCTTATTATTATGATGATGTGCAATTAATTTAATTTAATCCAATTTAAGATTCATTGAATCAGAGTTTGAGATAAATAAAATAATTAAAGTTGGATTTATCAAATTTGAGAGGGGAATCCAAAGTTTTAACACCACAATCTTCTTTTATATGTAGTATATGAAGGAAATTCATGCTAATTACATGCAAATTACGCAACAGGAGATTATATGTATAATTATACTAAGCATGTAGAGAGCATGAAATACAAAATAGGACCATTCTAATTAAATCTAACATGATCCCTATATTAAAGAGAGCACACAAAAGTTAAAAAGTCATACTTTCGAAGCGTGATTCGATAGAAGATCGAATAACCCATAGCTCTTGCTCATTGTAATAGTAAATCTGCTCGTAGTGGATCTCCAAGTCTTCAAGTGATCTTGATAAAATCGGAGTCTTTTTGAGACACAAGGCAAGATATCCACCCCGGGGTACTTTAAAATCCTACTATTTCCTCTTGCTCAAAGATTGCTAGAGTTTAGTAAGAGGAGAGCTCTCTTTTATTCTCTTATAGGAAAAAACCACTTAGCCAATTTTTCATTAACCTTTTCATAAGAAAGAGAGCTCATATATATAGAGTGAAATATGTCATGACTCATCTCATGAGTCATATAAATGTAATGATTCCTTTCATGAGTCATGCAATGACTCATCTCATGAGTCATGCAAAGAGTCATGAAGAATCAAAACTATGTGCTAAAACCATGTTCCCAAACCATACCACCTTAGTGACTCATCTCATGAGTCATGCAAAGAGTCATGAAGAATCAAAACTATGTGCTAAAACCATGTTCCCAAACCATACCACCTTAGTGACTCATCTCATGACTCATTAATCAAGGTATAATAAAGTGTGTATTTCATAAATGAAAATACCACATCAATACAATATTTCATAAATACGGCATTTCGTAATTTTACAATCATTGATTAATAAGTCATCATACGACCAAAAAATCAATTAGTTGACCAAAAGTCAACTATTGACCAAAAAGTCAACTAGTTGACTATAAGTTAATTTTATAGAAAAATTACTGGAATTCATTTTCTAAGCACATAGCATTCTGATTTTACCGATATGCATAACTGTTTACGTGTATCCAGCAAAATCATATATGTGTCTCAATCATACGCATCACTCTATAAATTGTGCTTCATAGGATTCAAGTACCCGCTTGGTGTGACTCTAGGACCCAACTTAAGAACTCGGTAGTGGATGATATCCACAAGTACAACAGAGGTGCTAGCTACACATGAAGACTACCCAGGTATAAGTTGTGATAAATGTCTGCAAGATGCTAACATAATTTTATTAGGACCACTCAGTGATAATATTGTACAGTCCGGTCTCTTCGTCAAACCATGTCAAACTATCGAGCCTAGGGTATGGAAAATTGTCAAACCCTAATAGCTCGATTAGTGTTTGTTGATATTAAACTCATAACCTATAAGATCAAACTGACACTCAGTTTATCTTATTTATCTCGGCCAAGGATTTCCTAGCTATAGTTATACCAAACAATCTTATGACATCAACCCCTTATATTGGGAGAGACGAATCCCATCTTGGCATCTCAATATCTACTTATGTCTCGGGATGCACCCAACAAGAACTGTTATGCACAACTCATTGAGAACTGTGGTTAGGTAAAAGTCTAAGTACACCTATACTGACATGTAAGATATTACACTCATGCCTCAGGTCAAGAGACTACTTATGTACTATATCACTTGAGAACTTCTATTTGACAGTTAAGTATAATTACCAACTAGATGTTCTTAGTGAGTCGTTCAGTCAACTCATTCACTAATGAGTCACCTGTATACTATATCATGATGTCTCACATCAATGATCCAATAGATGGATCATCATCCTACCAAAGGAGAAATAGAGTATACACTAGTCTTCCCAAAGAGATGATGTCCCATTTCAACACTTCATCGACTAGGAACATTTAAGAATATACGTTAACGACAAATCAGATCTCTTCATTACGATTATATCCGAAATGTCTGATAGTCTAGTATCATTCTAAGGACTATATCTGCATTTAAAAAATACCAGATAAATACTGATCAAAATAGCATACTATCATTTTGAACAAAGATGTTATATTTATATAGGTACTGTTTCAATATACAATTATTATCTGCTGGGCGCCTATATCTAACAGTATATATATAGATTAATCTTCGACATCATCAACATTTTGATAATACTAGTCTCCCAAATCTTCATATTTTGATATTAATCCTTTGAATTATATCAATATATGTTGATATTAGTGTCTTTGACTAGTTGGGGTTATTATAAATGCTAAATAATATTTCGTTACGTTTAATTTTTTTCTTTTAATTGACAGTTATACCCCTTGGTCCTAATACCCAAACCCACAAAACTTTTAAAATTAAACCCGACAAAAGCCCCAAAGCGAACTCATTTTACCTCTCTTCTTCTCAACTGTCCATCACCTGCGATTGCGAACCAAATTTCTTAACGCTTTTTTCTGCCAAAAAAGTGGGAACGAGGATAGAAGGGAATTTGTATTGCACAAGAATTAAATGGGAGCATTTTGGGAAATAACCAGGATTGAGGGTTTCGATTAATAAAACCAATAAACAAACTAATAGCAGTAAGTAACCAATGCAATTTGGGGAGCTAATATTAAACATTTGAAAGATTTAGGGACAGATAGTAAAACATTATTGATAGAAGGGACTACCATCTAAAATTCCCTTTGACAAAATGGTCGAAGAGGACCGAAGAATTTCTTCGTTTTCTTCCCTTTTTCTTGCTCCCTGTGTAATTTCCTTGATCATCTCTCTCTCCTCATTTTCTCAGCATCCACATTTATTAGCCGTGAAAGGTAATCATATCACTATTTTTTTCTTTTTTCTTGTATAAATCATCTGCTGATCAAATCTCTTCAGAGTTTCTTCCCCGACTTTATTCAACTAGTCCAAATTTGATGCAGACTTAGGTTTTATCGGATATATATCGTAGATTTATTCGTTTTTGCAATAAATTAGGGTTTCTTTTAGTAGTATTTGGTATTTTTGCCAAATCTATTCATTTTGCCCTGAAAATTTGAAATATTCTTTTATTAGGGTTCGGATTACACTAAAGGTTGAAAATTTTCACATTGAGAGAGCTGGACATGAGCGATTCTAGCGATTTCACCTTTTGCCAGGTAAGAGTTGATTACCCTTTGCACTTGACCTTATGTGATTTGAGTAGCTTTCGGAAATGCAACCAAGGTCACATTTTGACTTGAGCTTGGTGACAAAACTTGTTGCTGTTAACTTTGTTAACATGCAAATGTTCACAAAAAAGCTAAAATTAAGCTTCCTATCTTTGTATATTTCATGGGCGTAAATGCTTGTGCTGCATTAGGTTGCTGGTTTGCATGTGATTAGCCTTTGTAAAGTAACTGGATTTCATATTCCTTTCTTTTTTTTATTCTGTGCTTTTAATGTATTAGAGCAAGTTATTTTGTTTTAGAAGGAAGTTAATGTAATGTAGCTCAGTTATTACCTGAGAATCATGATGAAAGGGCACACCATCAAACATTATAACACGTGACAACTTGAATAAATACGAACGTCAAGAAGTATGATGTTGTATGCCTGTTTGAGGCAGAGATGGCTTCATGATCAGTGCCCATGCTACAATATAAGGAAGCTCTGACTTGTTGTATACATGAAACCATTGATTTAACAGATCCAACTCAGATTAAACTGGATGATCTCCTATAGTCAATGTATACTTCGATACGTATGATATACATGTATGCGGTATGTATCTGATTCTTGGATATTCCTATACTTCGTAGATACTCGTGCACATATGCCATGATCTAGAAATTTATAATGCATCCCAAGAGTATAAATTTGTTTAGCGATGTACCAAAGCGGATAGGAGTAAAAAATAGTAGCGCAGGGATATACACTTTCATTTTATTTCTAGATGTTCTTTTACATGATTTATTCATCAAAGTTATGTGTGTCTTTCAGCCACTATAGTCTTACATATTCATTTACATGTATGCAACTATAGTTTTCACTCATTATGATTTTTTATTGTTGTATCCATGACGTGTGCATTTCGTAGATTTTGAAACCTGCAATATCAGAGTATGCTGGTTGGATTGTATTCATACTTCTTAACCCTATGATGCAACCTAATGATCTCATTTCCTCTAGTTCTTTTTGGTTAGTACTTGACATACTATACAGTATACACATTAACTTCTCTCCCATTTCCTTTCGCTTTATCCTTTTGATTCTACTTTCTTTGTTGCTTTCTGATTTACTCTTCCAATCTTTGCCAGCCATTGTTTACTGCTGACATGGCTTTTTATAATTGCAATGTTGTTTTGATTTATTAGTTATCTTACATTTTTTTAATGGCGCATCTCATGATTTGCTATATTTGTTACTTTTCTTAGTATATCTTATGAGTTATAATACTTTTGTTTATTGCCTCTTAAATAGGATTCATATAACTTTTCAGGTTGCAGCTTGTTGATCATGACTTCAAATTGTCCTGTATATTGGGTCTATCATATAATCGTAGCTCCTCAATGTTATTTGCAAAAAATGCTTGGAATTAGCTTGAAAACATACATGCTTGCACTGTTCCTATCCTCCACTCTCTCACAATTTACTTTAATTCTCATTCTGATAGTAAAGTCCAGTTCGTCCTTGGTTGCATGCTACAATTTTCTGCATATAAATGCTCTGTTTTGTATTAAATGTGCATGCTTAACTTTTGTACTACTATTTGGAGGAAATACTCATAATTGGCAAATGTCACTTTTTTATACAGACACCTCTGTTCAGTGGCTTGTACTTTGATTTTTGAGGAAAATTGTCCAGTGTTTCTTCTCTTTCCCTAATGTTGGTTACTTGGCAATGCTTAGCATTTTGGTAGCCATTCAACATCTCGTGCTTCTTTGGCACTTCTGTTGCTGATATGATTAGTCACTATTGCAATTTGTGCAAATCCCAGTTTCCTTGTAGTCTTAATTTTTCAGCTTACTGTAGCAAGTAGGGGTGCATTCGGTCCGGATACGGCTCGGATATGATGCCTATCATATCCATATCCGCTTACCCATCTCGGATACGGATACGGATACAGATATACCTCGGTAAGAAAAATTTATAACTATATCCGCTAAAATCGGATACGGTTACGGATATACATGCGGACATGCATGCAGATACAAAACAGATATGAGAAAACTAGATAGTATTGAGAAAAACATAGTTCATGTGATACAAAAGAGTTTGTTAATATATCCATTATAATTGAAAAGTTAAGATTAGACATCTTGATCATCAAAATTAACCACAAATCCATAATCTAAGAATCAAAACTATCGTAAGATTATGACTAATATGTATTCGGATATTTCGTATACGGATACGGATATTTCACTACAAAACCATATCCGTAACCATATCCTATCGGTTATAGATTTGAGTAACCATATTCGTATCCTAACGGATACGGTTACGGATATTTTCTCGGATACGGATACAGTTTAGCACCCCTAGTAGCAATGTGAGTTAAAGGTGTCTTCATCCTTAAGATGCGTTGATTATTACCATTGGCATGATTCTTGGTTTTTATCATCAGAGCCAGAAACTCTTTTTCATGCTTAGATGTTTACTCTCCTTGTACGGACCTATATTATAACACTTCCAGGTTGTCATTCTGTAGGTTGGCTTGCAATCCAATGATGATCATTTGGAGTCACCTGAAAAAGTTCCCAACATCAGCAAGATCAACCTTGATGAAAGTTCCAAGGATGGTGTGAATAATGATATTAACAATGCAATCCAAGGCATCAAGTCACATGACAATGAAACAAAGTGCCCAGAGTTCAGTGCTTCTCCATCTAACAATGGTGGTGAGTTGGACTCATCAACAGCAAAATTGATGGAGAAAACTGGACATGCACAGGAGGGGGTACAGGAAAAGAAACCCACTGTGAAAAAGCCTGCAGCAAGAGCAAAGGTCCCTTTTGAGAAAGGGTATAGCCAAATGGACTGGTTAAAACTTACTCGTACTGATCCTGACCTTGCAGGTACAAAGAGTTTTAGGCTTTTAGCTAATTTATAATCTCCTCTGCAAACCTTTTAGTTTGACCTATATTTCACATTGCTGGCAATGTTATCATCAACAATATATGACTGCCTCCAAATGTGGTGTATGAGACACAAACACAACAGTTAAAGTCTGGGATTCTTTTAATTTAAGTCAAAAGACTAATTTCTAGCGCCCATCTTAAATTGTTGGAACAAAACTTGACGATTATAAGTACCGTTCTATGGAAATAATGTTTATAAGCAGTGCTTATAGAACATTATGTTTTTTCAAAGATGCGGGCAGTTGGTTCATTGATGATATTGTTAGCTTCTGATTCTTTGAAACTTAAAAATGTCATTGTTTACTTGATTCCAAGTTTCATACATCTATTTTTGACGTTTCATTATTTATTTATTTTTTGTTATGTTTGGACAGTTTTTCATCACCTCTATCCGATTAGGTATTTTCGCGTAAGAAGTATGTGATTATATATCACCTATGACTGTTTTACTTGTTGACTTCCATCTATTGTTGTTTGTTGATTGTTGACTATGTGAATAATGTGTCCATATTCCCCTTTAGTTTATTAAAGCTACATTGATGCCCACACCAGCTAGAATAGTTGTTAATTTAACCAAAAATGTCCATCATTTTTATAATACTAGAAATGTCAGCTGTGATATTCTCACATGTTTCTTCAACTCCATTGCATTAACTTTGTTTTCTATGACTGTACAACTTCAGGGCTTAGAGGACGGTCGAATAGACGGCTCATTTCCTTGGATGAAGTTAAACAACATAAGACAGAAGGTTCTGTGTGGACTGTTTTGAAGGGTCGTGTTTATAATATTTCTCCGTATATGAAATTTCATCCTGGAGGTATGCATATCTTTATCTCCTCATCATTAATGAAATTGTTATATTTTCTTCTAAATTTTTCTTTTTTAATGGCTCTGCTGATAGTGTTTTAGTTTGTGAGACATTGTTTTAGTAATGTAATGATGCATGGATAGTTGCTTAGATTTTTATTGTATTAACTCCATTAATTTTGAAAATCTAATAATTTTGCATGAGAAGGAAACTATGTGCAATTGTTGTGATAATGAGCACCATCCATTATAGCAAAGTAGAAAGGAACATAATCCTCCTCAATAATGTGGGTTCCTTTTAAACAGGTAGATAAAGATGCTCATGTCACAATTGTATCCATGTACAAAAGCAAGCAAGGGGAACTAAAAAGTTTAGTAAATAACTATTCCCACGCTGGAAATGGTTCATTAAGGAGGAACAATCAGATTTGTCAATATGACAGTAGTCTTATTGTTTTTAATGCTTATTCCCTTACTTTAATAGCACATCTGTTCACCCTTTCTAGGTCCAGAATCTACAAATAGAAGGGCATGTTTTAATGTGTGAAAAGTATAAGTCCACGTGCAGTAAATGGTTTTGCTTAGGTGATTTTACAACCTTTTTTTCCGGTATGCTCTTCAAGCGCATCAACGATTCCATACACTGCAGAAATAGGAAGATATAAGAGGAAAGAGTAGTTGGAAAAGAGAGAAGGAAAGAGGAAGAAACATTATTGTGGGGATCTTCTGGAGAGTGGGAATTAGCCTCTGAGAAATTAAGGTCAAAAATGACAATGGCTAACATTGTAAGTTTCAGTGTCGTCCTCCTCCACAGAAGAAGGAATTGCCATCTTATTCTGAAATTCCCCCTTTCAGAGTTTCAGGAAAACGTTCTCTCTGAGCTTATAAGTGGTGGTGGTCTATAAAATATAACGATAAGTTGAGGTCCATTTTCTACAATGCATAAGATTTTAGGATCTGAAAAGTATTTTAAGAATTACTAAATTTTTATTGGAATTTTTGACACATTATTCTGTAATTGTATTTTTTATATATTGTTGAGCTATATATACCTTATGAAGTTTGACTTTAGATTTTATTTAATTTGCAATGGCAAGACACTTAGCTTGGTTGTAACTGAATCATGTACAAACCTATGGTTTATCACATAATAGTAACTAGGATAGGGTGTTTAGTTTTTTGTATCTGTAATATATCTATATATGGTACAAGGATGGCAATTTTTGTGATGTCAATCAGCATAGTGCTAAAAAATATGTTTATGTGGCAGTACAGATATTAATTAGGATTTGTAATTGGATGTTTCTTACATGTAAATTATTTGAATAGGTGGTCCAATTACTGTCGTTTTTGTGATGCGAATTGAAAAGAAAAACTAAAAAAAGGTCGAGGTTCATCTAATGCAATTAAAAGGACCTGTGATCCAAAATCAATCATCAAACTGAACAATGACCTCTTTAGTTACTGGATATGGCTTGGATTTTGTTCTCCCACCCCTTATCGAGCTTCTATCTTGATTCAAACATGTATGAATTGAAGGGTTGTATTGCAATCTTACATTGACCCTCTTGAGATCTTACTGGTTTGCTGCGGTGCCTGCAAACCTGGCCAGGTGAATACCAGGTCCTTCATGTTTGTCCACTGGTTGACAGGGTCTTCATAGTACATGTGTGCATGTTTATATCGGTATAACACTCTGCAGTGTTAGGTAACACCTTTCTTGTGGTGGACCCTACATCAACCTTGCTGAAACCTGATGTGTTTGCTGCTGTACCTGGAAAATTGGTCATACCAAATGCCTCATCTTATCCAATAGTAGCATGTATGTGCATCAGTGCATATATATTTGTAAAAACAAAGGCTATGAGTTGCAGGTGTAGGATATTTCTTAATATTTCCTATATTGGCCTTGAAAAATAGTAGATGGACATTCCAGGTAGTTGATTCTCAATATTCAAATATAATGATTGACATTATTTTAGAGATACATGGGAAATCATGTAATTTACATGGATCAGGTGGATCATTTATTCTGCTGTACTTTACATTTTGCAGCCGCTTTGATGCTTTGAGTAAAAGGTTCTCAAACCACTTGGTTTTTGTCTTTTTTTTTAACATTTTCTAAATATTTTTTAATTTTTTTTATCTTTTTGGGGGAGTGATGATCGTCGTGATTGGCTTGGATGGCCCACCATGTATTTGAAACTTCGTGCACCACCTCATTATATCTAACAGATAGAAATGGTTTTGGACTTGATACATTTCTGTTGAGTTTTCCGTCAGAGAAGTGTCACACGTTTCTTTCCTGTGTTATTTTATTTTCTTGATTTTATATTGAATGATAAATTTTAATGTATTACATGCAGAATCTTTAATATGTTGAATAATTTAAAGGACTAAATATGCTGGAAGGCGAACTTCTGAGACAGAAGAAGTTTAGCTTGTGTATATATGTTAAACCCCGACCATTGAAAGTCGAAAACTCCCAGTGTCTCAGTTTTTTTAAGTTCTGAAATATTTGTGTTGTTTACAGGACTAAATATTCTTTAACATCCTTTTTCCTATAACCTTACAGGGTATACAACAAATATATACTAATTTATTTACTTGGGAGTGTCAAATTCTATAACAACTCATATTAATTCTATTTGGCAGGTGTTGATATGCTTATGAAGGCGGCTGGAAAAGATTGCACTGCTTTGTTCAGTATCCTTCGTAGATTTTATTCTTCATTCTTTGACATAGTAGTCATTAACTTCTATTACTAGCTGCCACTAGCTATTTTAGGAGTGAAAAATATACACACAATCCAAGGGCTAATTCCTACCACTTCTGTTAATAGGTTGAGATTATGAGACGTTGAATTAGAAATCACCCCTTTTACTTTCAAAAATTACTTTTAGTTAACAATACTGGATAGTTGATTTTCCCCCCAACTTTTTGATGGTCCTTAATTCCTTTTCTAGACAAATATCATGCGTGGGTGAACGCTGAGTTCCTTCTAGAGAAGTGCCTTGTGGGAATGTTAGATGATACCGTCTGAAGGGCCATGGATCAGGCTCAGTGATTAAACTCTATTCTCATGTTGATTCCATTGTACCAATTCATTAGACCTCAACTATATACGGAGGCGAATACGCTTATAAGATAACTATGTATAAGAAAACTATTTCCTCCTTGGGGTGATTGAATTTGTGCTATTTGAGGAAGAATTTCTTTATACGATGTAGTTTGTACAAGAAAATTCTTTTATTTTATGGCGAATGACAAATGTGTACATCTTATGCAAATGTAGTTTGCACGGATAAAGATCATGAAACCCTCGCCTATCACACAATATTCTTGAATCAGGTTACGCCCTCTGTTAACCCTAGATTACAAGAATATTGGCTCTTTCTCTATTACATCTTCTCTCTACTCTCTTCTTCTTAGTTTTTCCTTCAACAAAAGAAGAATATATATAGGGAAACCAAAACCCCATCTCTAGTCTAACTTTCTAATTAGAATAGGATTCAATTTCCTAATCATTGGAACCTAAACTCCTAATCATGATAGATCTCTAATCCAATCCAATTCTCATGAAGCTTTACAAAGAATGAAAGGCACAATCCCAACAGGTCGTTAGCTTATAGAATGTCGCCCTGCCACGGCCTTTTGCAGCAATGCTCAAGGCACTGAGAAAGATCCAGTCATCCCAAAAATTCCTTGCTTGAATTGATGTAGACATGCATGAAAATTTCATTTTCTTTTTCTTGTAAGGTTTTGTAAATAAATAAAAGGTGTTTGGGGAATGTATTGTCTAATAAACGCGTTAATCAATTGGGTTGATGGTTGTTAAGGTTGTGTTGTGATGTTGTCGTTATTGAGAAGTTTAAAATACAAGAAATTTCTCAGTTGAAAATAAAATTGTGTATGTGCTAAGTGCTTGAAAATAAAAGTTGTGTATGTGCTAAGTGCTTGAAGTTTAATATGCAAGAAATTTCTTAGTTGTTTTTAGTACTTGATTTATAACAAAGGAAAAAAGACTATTTGTTATCTCTCAGAGATCATATTACAAAGACTTTGATTTTTTTTTTCCTTTTCCTTATTAGACTATCATGAAATTTCTAAATTATAGAAATTCCCCACAAATCCGAATTTTTCATTACAGACAGGATTTCCTCAGTATTCTGCTAACTTTATTAGGATTTTCTTTTTCCCAAAAATTAGAAATTTCAAGGTTGTTTAATGTAACTTTTAAATTTTGTAGTTGTTAGTGAAAAATGGAGGAAAACTTTGAGAGTTCTTTGTAATATGACCTTTATCAGTTCATGATGCCTGTGGGCTAAGTAAGAACAAGCGTGTTTGTTGTGATAGAGAGAGAAAAGATATGGAATTCTTATCAAATATACGTCATTGATATCAAGGAGTTATCTCTGTCAATTAAACAATAAATCTTGTGTATTTTATCTAATGTTTTTTTAAAGAATCAATATAACTTTCAATATCTAAGTATAATAGAAAAACAGCCTGTCTTGGTTGCTCTCTGATCTACAAACTCTTTGCAGTCATGGTTCTTGTAACTTGACCACCACTACAAATAACTTTTTTGACTAAGAGAAGACCATTGAAAGGTAATGAACAGGATAGATATTTAATTATTATGGCTATTTGTATATGTTTTGATGACTTCCAAATATAAAGCAAGGTTAATAGCACATAGAACCTTACCATTTATTATCTTATAAATTTTATATTGATAGATAGAGCTCCCTGTCTAGAATTCCATTAGAGATTTATTGCAAATAGACCCTCCATACTATCAAAATTCTGTCCGCTTCGTTTTGGCTACAAACATTGTCGAAACAGCACACCATTCAACACAGAGTAGGCACAGAGGGTGATTATCTTGTTCAGTTTAGTTCAAGGGTGTATATCTGTCAGTATCCAACCTAATGGATAATAAGTGGCACAACGTGACGAACTAGTTCAGTCCAGTTCCAAAGTATTATCTATCATTGTCCATAGACGTTAATTTTCTCTAGTCTTTCTTCTTAACTTAAAAGTAAGTCTTCAAATATTTCTGAAAAGTAATTTATTTTTTAAAAGCAACTATCCTAAAGTATTAGGAAGACTGGCCCTTTTCTTTCTAGTTACGAAGTCTAAGGGCAAGGGCAGCAAGCTCCCACCGTCCGCTCTCAAGGTCTACATGACGGTGGGAGCTGCCTACCTCTCAACGCCCACAGCAAGCTCCCAGCGGGTCTCGAAAGTCCTGCGTGACTGATTTTTTTGTGGTGGGCCCACATCTGCTCTCAAGCGCTCCACAACTTTGTGGAGCGCTTGGGAGCTCCGAACGTGTATCCCAAAAAACCCCTATGGATGATGCCAATTTAACTGCCAAAAAATTCAATTTGAAAGAGACGTTGGTGAAGGTTCGGCGCCGTTGAATAGAGCCGTTGACAAAATAATTCAATTAAAAATGAACAGTTAAAAATCCTATAAATTCTCAATTCACTACCCACACAACTCTCTCATAAAAAAACTCTATAATTTCCTATCAAATTACAAATCTCATGGATCCCTCCCAAAATTTCTACTCGCAACTCCTCACTGGTGAAGGTTCGGCTTTCTATCCGCCGTTCTACATAGACGTCGTAGAAGAAGGTCACCCCATCAATGAGTGCTCGCAATCGGCAACACAACAAGTGGCATCCCAAGAAACACCGACCACAAAGAAGAAGAAGACTTACACGCGGTCCAAAAATTGGACTATCCACGAGGATAAGCTTCTCATGTCTGCTTGGCTGAACACGAGCCAAGACGCCATACAAGGTACGGGGTAACACAAAGATAAGTTTTGGCAAAGAGCTAACGACTACTTTATCCAATACTCTACCGATCCAACGAGCCGCACACCAAACCAAATGATGCATCGTTGGTCAACAATACAATTGTCGGTCAACAAATTATGCGGGTGTGTTTCTCAGATTGAAGGAAGACAAAGATCTGGTACGGGAATTATTGATCATGTAAATATTTAACTTATATGTTTTTATGTAAATGCCATAGCATCATATTTTTAATTATTGAAAATTTAACGAATGTGTAGATTGCAGAAGTAAAAGAATTATACCAATCTCTTTATGGTAAGCCATTCGTGTTTGAACACTACCGGGTTGAGTTGCGTCATCATCAAAAGTGGATCCAACAAATTGAAACTTACAATAAGATTCGTTCACAACCGAGAAGAATAACAAAATCTGATTCCTCACCAAACATTTCCTACCCAGCAACCCCCATCTATTTGAACACTGACTCAGATGATGCTATAGCAAGGTCTGAAGGGAGGAAAACAGCAAAGCTCAAGAGGAAACTGCTATGGTAATTTACCATCTAAAGATGAGAACGTCGATAAATTGACTACAAAGGTCCAAAAAGCCTTGATCCGATTGACAGGTCATCACGACCAACTCGAAGAACGGGATCAGTCGACCCCTCGTAATTAAGATGACTTCTTGAATAGACGACTCGACTATCGGGTCACTAAGTCATAATGACGGCTCGCAGATCAACCCATCTCGGCCAAAAAGATAAGAGCCAACTAAGATTATGTCAGACATCAATCAACACAACAGTACTGATTAGTCCCATCAAGATCTCCATTCTGACAATCCTCGTGCACCAGCCGCATATTCGGCTTACAAGTCATTTCCCAGAGAATTGTCATGATGCTTCTCTATACACGAATGACTTCTCCTCCAATTCCCAGCCGCCACCTGGAGAGAGAGAAGGGCGGCCACGCAGCCGACCTACCATACACTCTGTCTCTTCTGACAAACCCAGAGCCCTGAGAAGATATTTCTCTCCTGACACTGAGTGACTTCCCTTCCAGTCGCCTGCCGACACATGGAGGGAGAAAGATGACTTAGCAGCCCGCCTGTTCATCTCTCAAACCACCTCCTGTGCATAGTCAACAAAAGCCGAGGGTCAAACCCCCAGAGGCAAGTGGGCTATAAAAGAAGGTAAGGAAGGTAAGGGTGGGCGGGCGCTGGCTACTTCTTCTTGCACCATAGCTTTACTCCCCTTTGGTATATTTTTAATTCCAAGAGAAAAACCCCATGCAAGGACCTCAATGGCCCAGGGGCCTCTCAACAAACTCTCCCCAAGTTCGTCAACTGACTTGACCGTCGAAGGTACCACGGGGGAAACTAGTCCCATATTCCTGCGATTCTTACATGTACAGGCTATCAGTCCACCCCGCGCGCTCAGAATCGGGCATAAAGTCGGAGGAGGAGTCAGCCCTAACATTCATCCTCTCTTTCTTCCCCACCATCGTCTGGATCGAAACGGCATCCGACTGCGGGAAACCCCTATCGACTGTTTGTTTACGAGCATCAACAGAAACAAAATGTGGAAAGCTCTGAGTCTGCTAAGTTCATCATGGGAGAGGCTTTCGCGTGGATGAAGCAAACCACTAATCAAAAAATAGAAATATAACAGAAGAAACAAGATGACGATATCATGATGATGGATCTCTCAACACTCAATTCAGTTCAACGATAATACTTTGAAATGCGTCAGGAATAGATATTGAAGAAGTGGATGTTTAAGGGTTCTTCCTAATTATCTTGTATTAGATTTATGATTGTACTTGAAATTAAAAAATTTGGCATTGAATGAAAACAACTACTTTATTAAAAATAAAATTGGCGTAGTACAACAACTCGAACTTCTTTGCTAAAATTATATTAGACATAAAGAAACTTAATCCTCGGTGATGGATCCCTTGAGCTGCCACATATGCTTGATCAAATCATTCTTTAGTGATTTGTGTGTTTGTGTGTTCCTGATTTGATGATGATTTTGGATTAACTCAGTTAGAGGCACCATCCGCACATGAGAAGGTTCAACGACTGGTATCGAATCAGTAAAGTCGAAGTTATTGTCCAATTGATAATCTCGTTCATCTTCAATGATCATGTTATGCATTATGATGCAAGCTGTCATGATGTCTTTCAGCACACTAGGTTGCCAGAAACGTCCTGGTCCATGAACAATCGTAAATCGAGCTTGCAACACGCCAAAAGCTGCCTCAACATCTTTTCTTGCGCTCTCTTGTTGTTGAACAAAGTACTTATGCTTGTTTCCTCGAGGTGTTGGAATAGTCTTCACTAATGTGGACCACTCTGGATAAATCCCGTCGGCGAGATAATATCCTCATATTGTACTCGTGGCCATTGATGGTATAGTTGCATGGTGAAGCTCTTCCCTCCGCAAGTTGTGCGAAAACCGGTGAACGATGTAGAACATTGAGGTCATTGTGAGACCTCGGCAGTCCAAAAAATACATGTCATATCCAACGATCTTTGCTAGCTACGTTCTCCAAAATAATTATAGGTTCATGAAAATACCCAGTATACATACCTTGTGAGGTGGTTGGACAGTTCTTCCATGTCCAGTGCTTGCAGTCGATGCTCCCAAGCATACCAAAAAACCTCATTGTGAACCTTCCTCGAGCAAGCGTACAACGTCTTCATTAGTCGGTGAACGAAGGTATTCCTCCCCAAATATATTGATAATCGATCGAACAAACCTCTTCACGCTCTCAAGCGACGTACTTTTACTGATCCGAACATAGTCGTCAATGGAGTCAGCGGATGCTCCATATGCGAGCATCCGCATAATCCGTATAGCTGCAGTAATCTTTTGAAGGCTAGATAGTCCCAACTGTCCAGCACCATTCCTCTTTTGGACGAAGTACTTGTCATGTTCGACGACTGCGTCGTGGATTTGAAGGAATAATGAACGCGTCATTCTGAATCTTCGACCAAAATAATGAAGAGGATAGGTTGGTGCGTCAGCAAAATAATCTTAGAATAACCGATTGTGACCTTCCAGTCGGTTTCGATGGAGCACGATACGTCTTTTGTGTTGAACTGAAGTTGAACCTTTCTCTTGTTCTTCTTCCTCGACGATAACAGCTCCCATAAGAAATAATGTATTCATCATTTCATCATTGCTAGAGCTAGATGAGCTAGACATTTTGTTCTGGGAGATGATGGGTTGAGGTGAGAAGGCATCAAATTTTATAGGCATTAGTCGGTTGACGGTCAAAGTTTGTGATACCTCGAACTTCGTGCCCAACCTTGAAGACCGCAGGTTACCTCGAGGACCGTGTGCGTTCCGTCAAAAACCGCGGGTTACCTCGAAGAACGTGTGCGCTCCCTCGAAGGCCGTATCCAACGGTAGAAATGAAATAAAAGAGGTTTAAATATAATTGAAAAAGTAATGGGTAAAAAAATTAAAATAGAAGATGAGTTTTTTTTGATATTGTTGGAGCTCCTAACTAGGAGCTTATTGGAGCTCCATAAAATAAGGAGGGCCTCCTGAGGCTTAAATTTTTTTAATTTTTTATTTCAAAATGCTTGAGAGCTCTTAAGAACTTGCCGACTAGGACTCCGAACCGGGAGTTTGCTGGACTTGCTCTAAGAACAAGTCCACTCCTAGCCTTGCTCAAACTCACATGCGAAAAAAGTGTCGTGTCTTTTTACCTTTTGTACTAGTGGGCCAGTATTAAGCGGTAGGTAATTTGTTTAGATTCGTCAGCGTGTGGTAGCTACAAATGACAACATGATCATCACTTCATGCAAACTGCCCACATTATTACCTAAAAAGTAGGCTTAATATCAGACAACCCTCCTTAACTTTGGACGATTATTAATAACCCGCGTAACTTTCAAAATATCAAGAAAACCCCTCTTAAGTTAGAGGTTATTTGTAAACCCTCTTTAACCTTAAGCTTTTATTAGAGAACCCTGCTAACAAAGTTAACCGAAATATTTCTTCATACATGTGCTAAAAAAAATGTAACTTACGAGCGTGATAAAAAGAATCTGTGGCTATTTCTTCCATAGGAAAGGGAAGCACTACTGCTCGTAATTAAATATTTTTTAGAGATAATATCAAAGTTTAGAAATTTCTATCTTTTTTAAGTATCTGCTCATCCTTCTCGGTTGCTATTTCTTCCATAAAAAAAGAGAACTTTTTATTCAATAATATTGGTGGCGTGTGGTACTTGCATGCGATATGTGTAACAGTTCATTTCATGTCAGCTTCTTTCAAAATTTTTAAAACTTCTTAATTTTTCTTAGTGTTGATTTCACATAACCCCTCCTGAATTTGGAGGGTTTTCACATAATTCATTAAACTTTATTTACTTCATATACCCTCCTAAGCTTTTGGCTGACTCATAGAGTTAAGCAATAATCCTATCAGAACACCCCACAACAAAAGGTGAGCTGAACCACACGTTTGGACTCTATGGGGGCAATTTGGACATTGACTCCCCCCCTTCGATTCAGATCATTTTACACCATCCGATAGGATTGGTACTCCAGAACAACCCCCTCCCCCACCCCCAACCCCACCATCCAAAAAATAAAAAGAAAGAAAAGAATAAAACTTTAAACTTTCTTGATGACCCCCGCTACATGTAGTTTGCAAATAATTAAAATTGCTTGAAAGGAAAAATAAAATATAAAATTTAGGAGAGTGTTGTTGTGCGCAGCGGAAATTTCGGCAGCACCTCTGGTGCGCAAGGTGCACAACAAGCGATTAGATCGCAATGAAATTCTCGTTTCTCAAAGGAAACAAGAACCGAAAGCCAGATATCTCATCAAAGTGAGATATCAGCTCTTCCTCTCGTTAGCTCTAGGACTGCGCGTCGAGGGAACCTATAAGTTATTACAAATCATGACAAGAACACAAATTTTTACGTGGTTCGGCAAATAGCCTACGTCCACGGGGCAAGGAGGGGGGAGATCTACTATTAGAGGGGGAGATACAACTAGGGTTTACAATCACTCAATCTAACCCTCACATAAACTCTCAGATCCCTCACAAAAAATCTCTCTCAAAACCTCTGATTTGCACACTGCCAAAGGAGAAGAAAAACTGCACCCTTTTTCTTCTCTGCCTGCGATTTCCTCACCAAGCCGCAGCCAACAAAACAAAAGTCGCACCCCCTCACTCCGCACGCCTTTGCACGTCCCTTGCTTGCCTGCCACCGAAA
>BQKN01000645.1:398154-439030 GCA_022839385.1 Asparagus kiusianus | reverse complement strand
ATATATATATATATATATATATATATATATATATATATATATATACGAAGAAACCAATAAATGTGTGTGTATAGATATTGAGCTTAGCGTACTTAACACACATAATATAAATCCTAAACTACATTACCCAAGCTTGATCTTGATCTTCATTATAGCTCAACTTGGTACACGTTGCGGATGAAGCTTGAACTTGATCTTTAACTTTGAATTGCAAAAGCTTCACCGACATTCCGCCAACCTCCTTTGGATATGATCGTTGAAGCTCTATTCCATCCATCCTCCAACTATATTGTTTGTCTATAATAAATAAGAAGACATAAATACTAGACAAACAACATTAGTGGTAAATTGTTTGTTAAACATCATCAAAATAAGAAGGCCAACAAAAAGAACAACGAACAATTGAGATTAAATCATCGAATCTGCCAATCAGCATCGTTACCATCGATGGTCTCCTGCAGTCCATAGATGGTACCTAGGAAACCATCGATGGTGCCCTATAATCCATCAATGATGCAAATTCTAGTTTCTGGAATAGATCAATTATTCATTGTAGTCCATCGATGGTATAGCCTGACCATCGATGGTTTCATATAGTTCATCGATGATTTTGAATTTTGTTTCTATTTTTCTCCAATTGCGCATTGTAAACTATCGATTATTCTTGTGACTATCGATGGCGTCCTCATGACCATCAATGTTTTAATGGTTGAAATATACATTGATGTTGATTTTTGCATCATTTCGTGCATCGTTTGTCTTGTAACTTTAATATATATATTTGTTTATGTCTGAAATGTATCATCTCAAACAATCATCAATAACAAATGAGAGTTTGTCATCAGTCAAACAAGAGATATTGTACGAATAACATTGTAACACTTAGTCTATTCTAATATTTATTTCTACATGGACTAATACTCGGATTAACTTAAGATAATTCTGACTAGTGTTTGTTTTTAGGGGGATTATGACAGTTTACATTAATATAGTAAACATAATGATAATTTTGCTTCCAAGTCATGTAATATTGTATTAATGTATCTGTTCTGAAAATTTTCAAAATAATTTCACATAGTAATAAATATTTGTGATGAAAGATAATATTTTCCATTGGTAAAAATGAAAGGATCTAATCCTTTTAGAGAGCGCTAAAACTTTTTGTTGGTTTTATCAACTACCTTGTGTGTTGAAGATGTCCGCAACCTTACAGTGATGCTTTTAGACCTCGTCAAAACAGTTCTGCATAATTAATTAGAGTAACACTAGCTATAATTTTGTTTGTAACCCAACATATGAGATAGCACCAATGGCATCGGGGTTGTGAGGAGACAAAATCACGGAAAAATAAAAGTTGCAGAAACTAATGCCGCTGAAAAATTTCACGGAAAAAAAATGAGAAACGAAAGAAAGAAAGAACGAAGAAAAAAAAGATGGTGGAATTAAAAGGTGTAAAGGTATTTTTGTCAAAAAAATCTTAGTCCTGCTCGATGATTAATATATGAACTATAAAGATGAAGGTGAGAAGTCTTTAATTTAATCTCCTTTTTGAATATTAACTAATCTCTCCTTTAAAATAGTATTGCCCTGATAAAAATAAGCATTGACTAAAAAAGTAGGTCCGAACTATTTTAAAATCGTTTCCTCACTCTATCATATCATATCATATCATACTCTCTTTAAAAGTACAACTGTGGAAAAAAAATTTGTGGCCAATATTATCATTCACTATTTTGAATATTTTATCTTATTCTAATCTCATGTGAACTATATATAGCTCAACAATTTTAAAAAAAAATAAGATTAATAAAGTACATGAAACAACACTACGGTATTAGTTTGTTAAGATAAAGAACTAATATGCTATAATATATGAAATATTACAAAATAACCCAAAATATTTCAAAATTTACACAAAATATCCTCAAACGTTTAAATTTACACATAACATCCTGCCATTTCAAAATTTAAAATAACAAATATGAAATTTAAAATTTAACAGTAGCCTCTAAAGAATTTAGAATCTATAATTAACACCCTCAATATTTTAAAAATTAGAAACGCCATCTGTTATGTTTTTTTTCAATCATCAAAGTGCAACTCTTTGCCAACAACGGACATGTAACTTCTGCATGCAATGCCCCAATCAAATTGACGGCCAGAGACCAACAAGGATTCCAACTTAGTCGATTTACCCGAGTCGACATTCCTTCATGTCGACTCGAATGACGAAACTTGTCGGCCCTATTGTCGAAGATGACTCGTTATGAGCCCACTCGACCTGCTATTTGACGTCTTACAAAGACGATTCAAAAGACGTAACTTCTCGACGAAGCTAGAGGACAACCTCAGCCTTGAGTCTCTCCCACTGACACAATGTGTCAGCATCATATTTAATGCTTGGCAGGCGCCATCATACCTCTAGCTCCGATAGCCCTCATGACTCATCAAACCACGTCGGCACCGTCATGCCTCAGATCGCTTCACATTTAATGCTGAGGTGATCTCTCCTCCACTCGGCGACCAGCACGTGTAAAATAGGTGCTAACACAGCCGCCAGCCCATGCTTCTTCACCGTCACCCTGTGCTCGGTCGAAATATCAATTCTACCATTTCGACACCACTATAAATAGATGTACTATTCTAACATACAGAGGGTTTGAAATATGATCTTCTTAGGTATATCTGCAAATTATATTGTATTCACAAGAACTCACGGTTCTTCACTTTCGCCACTCAAGTTCACCAGTTTACTTGATCGTAGGAGGAACCACGAGGGAACCAAGTCTCGTCCTCTCACGGGTTTCTATAAGTGCAGACTTCAGCCACTCAACTCAGAACCGGATATTCAGGGAATGAAGCGGCCCCTCATCAACTTCACCCCATCCAACCATTATTAATTAACTGTGTGATCATTTAACATCAACACCATCAAAAGTTCAAATAATAAAAAAGCTCCTTAAAATTCTAAAATTTCAAAACTTGCAAAAAATCAAGATGAATTTAAAAGATTACCATCAGACACCTAAAACTTTAAAATTTACAAAAAATAATCTCAAAGTAATAAAAATTATAAAAAAATCTTTCAAAAGTTAAAAATCATAAAAAACCATGAAATTTCAAAACCTATAACCAATACATATCAGATCCAAAAAATATTAGCAAACCATTGAAAGTTTGAATTTTACAAAAAATAATCCAAAGTTTTAATAATTGTAAAAACACCCTTATAATTTCTAGAGTTGCAAAAAACTTACGACTAACACATGAAATATAAAAATTACAAGCACCCAACTTAAATTTTAAAATTTTCAAAAAAAAAATCTCAAACTTTCAAATTTTGAAAAACACACATCAAAAATCCAAAATCACAAAAAAGACTAACATTTCAAAACTTAATAAAGAAAAGAGTAGTTTGATATTCTTTCATCAAGATATATAAATTTAACTTATAATTTAGGGTTCACTATCCTTATTCAACATCTAAATGTAGTCTAATTTTATCGAAAAAGATAAATATATAGAAAGATTGATGTCGGCTAAAAAATAAAACAGAAGGAATGAAAAACACTATTTTCTATATATTTTATGGATTATTTTATTTTTTAAGTTAATTAGGAATCTTTAGAAGGGATTTTCACGAACTTGTTTTAGTAATTTTATATATCTATGTGGATGCTTTCATTATATAAAAGTGTACTAGAGTTAGAGTTAATATTTAATTTATAAATTTTAAAAAATCTATTAAGGATTAGGAACAAACTCTATATTCTCTTTTGTGTCATTTTAGCACACTTTTAACTAATTATCTTGTCTTATTAGATTTAATTATTCGTCTTCCTTTTGTAACACTATTTTTTCAAGTGTTTTTCACTTTTATAACACTATACTTTCTAAAGTCAAGCTTGATTTCATGTCGGTTCAAATAAGATGATAATCTAAATTGGCTTTGAATTACATTTATTTTCTATCAATTTAATTATCAAAATAAAAATTTAAATTGGGTGTAGCTCATTTAAACAAATATTAAAGAAAATAAATAACCGCAAGACTAAATTTTAGACACACAATTGAGCAAAAACCATTAAAGTAGAACCAAGGAATAAATTTTTGGTAAGGAAATAAAGTGAAAATACTTAATTATGATATTTAACCACGTGCACTGCACGTGCATAAAACCTAGTAGAAAAATAAGCATGTCTTTAGCATTTTGGTTAGTACCATGTCTAGAGTCAGAAAATCCCATTTCCTCAACTACTCAGTCCAAAAAAAACCATGTAAAGTCATTATACTTACTTTTAGTATCTTTTTTTTTTAAAACACATTAAAAGCACACCGTTCTTGTAAAAGGTTGAAAAAAACTATGTGTCACTTGCACCGACTTTAGCGTTTAAATATTGAATGATTAAAAAGCATATAAAAACGTAGGCCACGTTGTTTTTAATCTCCGGATTAGGAGGTATTGTATTTCTAAGACTAAAATACTAAAATTATGTTATATTGAGACTATTTTAGTCCAATCTAATCTAATGTTCATTTTCACATGGGCTAACACACAGAGTAACCTTAAATAGTGTATTCATGCCTGTGTATGGGGGGGAAAAATAAACTTAAGCGTGAATTTGTTGAACAAATAGACATACTAGTGTACCACCTTATATAGCTACGATGATACAATAAATACTCATTTAACAAATTGCAGCTCTGAAGAACTAAAACATTTGGGAAAATTATGTCGAGGCCCCAAAAGTATAAATTTCATGTGACGAGACCCTTTGTATTCTACCCCGTGTGGAAAGCCCCAAATACACACAGTATTTGTGATGATGCCCCAAAGTATCGGATTTCAAAAAAACCCAATGGAAGTTACGAACTTACTCCTTTGATGAGACTGAACTCGGTTACTACACCACTCCCTATTTATTCCTAATTTCTCCATTATTAATCACATCTCTCTCTCTCTCTCTCTCTCTCTCTCTCTCTCTCTCTCTCTCTCTCTCTCTCTCTCTCACCACTCTATCTGTCAACTTCTCATTCTCTTTCACTTCCGCCATGACCACTGAAAATGATCAGGCTCTGGGGAGGCCGTGGAAGGCGAAGTGAGGACGGTGGTCATGGAGTCGGAGATCGGGGACGTGATCAGGCCCGATGGCTGGGCCGTCTAGGACGGGGCCGACTTCCACCAGACCTGCTACTACATCGAGTACAACAACAAGGGGCCCAACGGTGACCCTAGGCCCAGGGCCGAGTGGGTCAAAAAACACGAGCCCATCAACAAGGAGGCATCCCTCTTCCTGATCGAGAATTGGCTGAGGGACGTCACCTGGCCGAGGGACACCGGGGCCAAGTTTATTGACGGCTTCGTCAAGAGCTAGTTAGTTTAATCAAATCGCTAGTTAGGTTCTTAATTAAAAGCTCGATTAGCTTAGACCCACCGTGCATCAAGCACGTTGGGTTTTAATTTGTTACATTGAATTTTTATTAATTGTTTTGTCATGAAATTTTTTAAATATATTTTATTTGTAATTGTTTCCGAAAATTATAAATGAAAAGTGAGGTGAATTCCTCTCCTGTCTTATCATTGTTATTGCTATTTTATTATCAGTTTTTTCTTTAATTTATTGTGGACGTGGCCGAAGCGTTGACTGAGACTAAGATCGCAAGGCAACAACATCAAACAATAATGGAAAAGAATTATGCGTGTTAGTTCTACTTCTAGCTAGTGTTATTTCTAATATAAGCGTTAGTTTTAGTGGTACGTTAGTTCTAGTTGAGCCCCTGTTAGTTCTAGTGGTTCTCGTATTAGTTCTAGCTGATGTAATGTTAGTTCTAACTTCCAGCTAGTGTTACTTCTAATATAAGTATTAGTTCTAGTGGTATGTTAGTTCTAGTTGAGCCCATGTTAGTTCCAGCGGTTCTTGTGTTAGTTCTAGCTGATTTCATGTTAGTCTTATTTCCAGCTAGTGTTATTTCTAATATAAGCGTTAGTTCTAGTGGTATGTTAGTTCTAGTTGAGTCCATGTTAGTTCTAGTGGTTCTCGTGTTAGTTTTATCTGATTTCATGTTAGTTCTATTTCCAGCTAGTGTTATTTCTAATATAAACATTAGTTCTAGTGGTATGTTAGTTCTAGTTGAGCCCATGTTAGTTCTAACGATTCTCGTGTTAGTTCTAGCTGATTTCATGTTAGTTCTACTTTCAACTAGTGTTGTTTCTAATACAAGTGTTAGTTCTAATGGTATGTTAGTTCTAGTTGAGCCCCTGTTAGTTCTATGGGCTCTCGTATTAGTTCTAGTTGATGTCGTGTTAGTTCTAGTTGATGTCATGTTAGTTCTAATTTTCAGCTAGTGTTATTTCTAATATAAGCGCTAGTTCTAGTGATATGTTAGTTCTAGTTGAGCTCCTGTTAGTTTTAGTGGTTTTCGTGTTAGTTCTAGCTGATATCATGTTAGTTCTAACTTCCAGGTAGTGTTATATCTAATATAAGTGTTAGTTCTAGTGGTCTGTTAGTTCTAGTTGAGCCCCTGTTAGTTCTAGTGGCTCTCGTATTAGTTCTAGCGATGTCATGTTAGTTCTAAATTGCAGCTAGTGTTATTTCTAATATAAGCGTTAGTTTTAGCGGTATGTTAGTTTTAGTTGAGCTTATGTTAGTTCTAGTGGTTCTCGTATTAGTTCTAGCTGATTTCATATTAGTTCTACTTCCAGGTAGTGTTATTTCTAATATAAGCGTTAGTTCTAATGGCCTGTTAGTTTTAGTTGAGCTCATGTTAGTTCTAGTGGCTCTCGTGTTAGTTCTAGCGATGTCGTGTTAGTTCTAAATTGTAGCTAGTGTTATTTCTAATGTAAGCATTAGTTTTAGTGGTATGTTAGTTCTAGTTGAACCCATGTTAGTTCTAGCGGTTCTCGTGTTAGTTGTAGCTGATTTCATGTTAGTTCTACTTCCATCTAGTGTTATTTCTAATATAAGCGTTAGTTCTAGTGGTATGTTAGTTCTAGTTGAGCCCCTGTTAGTTCTAGGGGCTCTCGTATTAGTTCTAGCTGATGTCATGTTAGTTCTAACTTTCAGCTAGTGTTATTTCTAATATAAGTGTTAGTTCTAGTGGTATATTAGTTCTAATTGAGCCTCTGTTAGTTCTAGCAGTTTTCGTGTTAGTTATAGCTAATGTGATGTTAGTTCTACTTCCAGCTAGTGTTATTTCTAGTGGTATGTTAGTTCTAGTGGTTCTCCTGTTAGTTCTAACTGATTTCATGTTAGTTTTACTTTCAGTTAATATTATTTCTAATATAAGCGTTAGTTCTAGTGGTATGTTAGTTTTAGTTGAGCCCATGTTAGTTCTAGTGGCTCTCGTGTTAGTTCTATCTTATTTCATGTTAGTTCTAACTTTCAGCTAGTGTTATTTCTAATATAAGCATTAGTTCTAGTGATATATTAGTTCTAGTTGAGCCTATGTTAGTTCTAGCGGTTCTCGTGTTAGTTCTAGCTGATTTCATGTTAGTTCTACTTTCAGCTAGTATTATTTCTAATTAGGGGTGGTAAATGATCGAATCGAATCGAATACTAAGGTGTTCATATTTGTATTTGTTTAAAATTATCGAATTTGAATGCGGACTCTATTATTCATATATCTAGTTTTTCGAATTCGAACTCGAATACTTGGTATTTGATAAATATTCATGAATATTCACGAATACTTATCGAATATCAAAGTATATTTATTTCGCTAAAGAGTTTAATTTTCAAATAGTATTAAAATTGATAAATAAAAATTACTTCTTTATAATATATGATGTATATATATTTAAATCAAAATTTTAATTAGAAAACATATTTAAGATTATTTAAGTCTTAAAATCTATATATAAAACTTAAGTAGAAATGGTAAGTGGGTTAAAAATATGACATCATATGTGTAATAATACAAATAATAAGCTGTGATCAAATTTTAAACGAATATTTAATAGATAAACGAATCGAATATACATCTGGTTAAATTCTATTCGTTAATAAACTCGAATACTAAAAAATATTTGTTTAGTGATAAATGAACTATCGAATCGAATATGATCGAATAGTTATTCGAACAATTATCGAACCATTTATTAATTATTTGGTTCATTTCCACCCCTATTTCTAATATAAGAATTAGTTTTAGTAGTATGTTAGTTCTAGTTGAGCCCCTGTTAGTTCTAGGGGCTCTCGTGTTTGTTCTAGCTGATGTGATGATAGTTCTAACTTCCAGCTAGCGTTATTTCTAATATAAGTGTTAGTTCTAGTGGTATGTTAATTCTAGTTGAGCCCCTATTAGTTCTAACATTTCTCGTATTAGTTCTAGCTGATGTCATGTTGGTTCTACTTCCAGCTGATGTTATTTCTAGTGGTATGTTAGTTCTAGTTGAGCTCCTGTTAGTTCTAGCAGTTCTCATGTTAGTTCTACCTGATTTCATGTTAGTTCTACTTCTAATTAGTTTTATTTCTAATACAAGCGTTAGTTCTAGTGGTATGTTAGTTTTAGTTGAGTCACCGTTAGTTCTAGTGGTTCTCGTGTTAGTTTTAGCTGATGTCATGTTAGTTCTGAATTCCAACTAGTGTTATTTCTAATATAAGCATTAGTTCTAGTGGTCTGTTAGTTCTAGCTGAGCCCCTGTTAGTTCTAGTGGCTATCGTGTTAGTTCTAGCTGATGTCATGTTAGTTCTAAATTGCAGCTAGTGTTATTTCTAATATAAGCGTTAGTTCTAGTGGTATGTTAGTTCTAGTTGAGCTTATGTTAGTTCTAGCTGATTTCATGTTAGTTCTACTTCTAGCTAGTGTTATTTCTAATATAAACGTTAGTTTTAGTGAGTTAAGTTCAACCTAACATGAATTAGAATTAGAACTAACATGAAGTAAGTTAGAACCAACATAAAATGAGTTAGAACTAACAAAGAGCCCAAAACCCAATCAAATACCTTTAAATATATATTGTAGTTACAGGAGTTTGAACTCTTGACCTCCTCTCCAATTTCCCAAGCTTTACCACTAGACCAAGTATCTAAATTATTAATGTTAGTTCCACTTAAAGTTAGCTCTAACATGAATTAGAACTAATTTGAAATAAGTTAGAACTAACATGAGTTATTGCTCATGATAGAGTTTAAAAAAGGGCGAGAAATTTCCCTCTATTTTTTTCGTCAGATCGTATTAATAGGACATGACTTTCCATGTTTTTAGGAAGCAGAGGCGTCTAGGGAAGATAAGTGGAGGGGCAATTTTGGGTTTTTTTAAAATACAATCTCTTTTTTTGTACTGCTGACATGGAGGGGTCTTGAAATATTAAATGCTAAATTTTGAAGCTGAATCACATGGACCAAAATACAAGAGGCTGGGTCAAATAGAGTTTCCTCTTTTGGGGCATGGACACATTTTCCCAAAACATTTAGTTAAACATTAAAGGCTCTCATCAATTCCAACCATTTAGGCAAACGAGAATTAGTATACTTTTCCTTATGCAAAAAGAAAAATTCTTCAAGCACCTAAAATATGGGACCAACAGGGGGACATGTGAGGTGGTCCTCTTCCTATTGTATAATGAGCTGGTCATCATTAATGATGACCAACTCATTATTCAATAGGAAGATGACCAGCTCACATGTCCCCTATATTGGTCTCATATTTTGGGTCACTGTAGTAAAACTCATGCAAAAATCTCATCCTCTTTCAGGGTTACCCGATAATTTAATATTATAATTAATATAAGAATTCAGGTGCCGCATACGCTAGGGCATCAAGAAATCACTATCCGCACGAATCGTTGTTTACATGTACTAATCTGTAAATTTTCCTTATCTTCACATTAAATTTGATGGACAAAATGTCAAAGGATGTTTGATTTGTTTGTCCTCACCTCGAGCTTGAAAGAACCTGCAGATATGGATTGATGGCGCGTCCAGCAACGATTTCACACGCACAAACATTAAGCTGACACGTGACTCCATTGAGATAAAAGTATCGCGAAAACAAAAGGTTACGAAAGAAATAAAAGTGGTGGAAAGAAAAACCGTGGAAAAATTATTGCGGGGGGTAAAAAATAAATAGTTGATATGAAAAGGGTCGTGGGCATTTTTGTGAAAAAAAACTTAATCCCACTATATGACTAGTACCTGTACTATAAATGTTGGGTGATGTGGGTTTAGCCTAGTCTCCTCTTCGGCCTCTTTTGGGGTAGTATCAGGCAGCAACTCCTTGAAAATAGCCCGGACTTTAAAATAATCCGGATCAGACCAGATAAAAAAATAAACATGAACTTAAATTGCGAGTCCAAATTACTTTAAAATTATACCCTACTGTTAGGGCCTGTTCGTTTGGCCAAAAAAACTGGGAAATCAAACTTTAGGAAACCTATTTCCTATTATAATTACTTTGAAGTTGTTTGGTTGGTTTTAAAAAAAAAGAAAATTATAGAATAGGAGATGAGATGAGATGAGTTGTCACCTTATTATTGGATGATGTGAGTGATTATTTTAAAAACTTGTTTTGAGGTTGTTTGGTTGGTTAAAAAAATAAGGAAATGAATTGGAGGTATATTATTGGATGATGTTTTGAGGTTGTTTGTGTTTGGTTCGTTTTTAAAAATAAGAAAATAGATGAGATGAGATGAGTTGGAGGTATATTATTGGATGATGTGACATGTACTTAAGGAAATTAATTTCTTGTTTTTTTTGAGGAAATGGGTGGAAAGGAATGTTTAATGAGATGAGATGAGTTGTCACAATATTATTGGATGATGTGTGTGATTTTTAAAAATGAGATAAAATGAGATGTGATGAGTTGGATGATGTGACACATTTCTTGTGTTTGGTTTATTTTTAAAGGTAAGAAAGGAGATGAAATGAGATGAGTTGGAGGATAAAAATAATATTTTATTGGATGTTGTGGGTGAGTTTTAGGGATGGAAATGGATAAAAATATTATTTTATTGATTTCCTTGTACCGATTTCCTTTTCTTGGTTTTTAGGAAACCAACCAAACAGCCCCTTAGAAAAAACAAACATGGCTACCCGGTGGTTGAGGCCAATTGGTGCTTAAAATTTATCAGCTAGCCTGATGTAAGTTTACCACCATTTAAAAAAGAATTCCCGAATAAACCAATAGACAAGGTTCTTTCTCTAAAATCAAGGGCTTAAAATCAACGAATTATACTGCTCAAGAGGACTTATGTGCAAAAACATCTCCACCCCCCCAAAACTGGAAAAAAAACAAAACAAAAGCAAATTTGCCCCCAAAAATCTCAATCCAAAACCCTAAATCCTAACCTTCACTCAAACCCCGCCATTGTCGCCTACGCTACGCAAACGAAAAGCGCCAACAACCTCTCTCTCTCTCTCTCTCTCTCTCTCTCTATCTCTATAATTTGTTGTTGGCGGTGGAAAAATCAAAGATTCCCTATAAATGGCCGTCTCCATCGCGATCGCTGCTGTGGATAGAACGGTGAGATCCCGTGAATCCCCCTTTTGTTTTGATATCAATCTTCTGTTCCCAAAATGCCCCTCTCCGTTTCCTTGTTTTATAGCTCACGGGCGCACTAGTTTAGGATTTGCGCTCCCTTTCCCAAAATGCCCCCCCGCGTCGCCGTCTTTTTAAATAATCGATTGTGTGGGCATTTCTTGTTCCGTTGTAGCACGAGCTGGATTTCTCACTGAGAAGAATCCACACTCCTTTCTTTCTTTCTTTCTTTGTGAAAGGGATCGATTTCTTTTTTTTAGCTGCGAGTGGCATTTAGCTGCGAGTTTCTCTGTCGGGTTTGTGTTTCTTTTTATGGGTTTTTTCTTGAATTTGATTTTTATTGCTAAAGTTGATATCTTTGAGGTTCCCTCTGTCTCTGTCTAATAATAACTGTGAGTGAAGCTTTGGCCCTTGGCACGATTTTCAATCAAAACTTACAGTATTTCATTGGTAGCAGTGTAGTTGACGTGTAAAAAGAAGGAAGTGGTGTTGATTTTGTGTTTTCTTGAATGCGGCTCTTTTGTATATCGAACGTTAGCTCACAAATTCAGGTGTTTCTTATTAAGTGGATTTGAGTTTTTTAGGTAGGTATTTGTTACATTGTGCACACATATTGTTATTCTCTTACAAGCTTATTGTGTGCAAATGTCACTCTGGTTAATAAATATTTTTTAAATTGAATTTGTCACGGTTTGTGATTAAAATTATAGCAGTTCATCGCTAGTGGTGTAATTAATGTTGGGAAAGATGGAAGTGGTGTTGATTTTGTGTTTCCTTTTATGGGTTTCTTTTATTTATCGAATTTTAGTTCATAAGTTCAGATGTTTCTTAGGAAGTGAATTTGAGATTATTATTAGATGGGGTATCAATTTGTGAAAAATTCATCTCAGACAACTCCCGTTTCATTCATTCGGTTGATATAATAGTTCATGGATAGAGGTGTAGTTGATATAAAGAAAGAAGTGGTTTTGATTTTGTGTTCTATTGAGTTTTGGTTCATGAGTTCACATGTTCCTTATGTAGTGAATTTGAGTTTATTAGATGAGTCCTTGTTTTCATTTTGCATACTGTTATTCTCTCATAAGCTCATCTTAATCCAAGTGTCAGTCTTTTCAATTAACATTTTTGAAATCTTCATCTCAGGTAACTCCAATTTTGTTCATTCTCCAGCCAAGTCAAAATGCACCTTTCAACGAATAGGAAGAAAGTGATATCCAGCTTATTTGTTGCATTCCTCATCTTAGTATCTACACTCTGCTCTTATGTATCTGCAAAGGAATGCACCAACATACCAACTCAGCTTTCTTCACACACACTCCGAGCGCAGCTCATGTCATCAAAAAACGAAACTTGGAAGGAGGAGGTCTTTTCCCATTTCCACTTGACTCCTACCGATGAATTTGCGTGGATGGATTTGCGCCCGCGAAAGCTTCTAAATAAAGAAGCTCCTCTTGAGGACTTTGATTGGGCGATGCTCTATCGAAATATAAAGGGTTTGGTGGGGGTCAATGGTCGATCCCGTGGGGCTAATTTCCTTAAAGAAGTTCCTCTTCACGATGTTCGTTTGGATCCAGAGTCTATATATGGCATGGCACAGCAGACAAATTTGGAGTACTTGTTGATATTGGATGTGGATCGACTGGTTTGGAGCTTTCGCAAAGAGGCGGGTCTATCGACCCCTGGGCAACCTTACGGAGGGTGGGAATCACCGGATCAAGAGCTTAGGGGACATTTTGTGGGTTAGTAATCAGTTTATATTTAATGACTGTATCTTAATTTTAATTCTCCACATAAAAGAATATGAACTTGTTGTTGATAATGCGCCTGATTGATTTATTGTTATTGATTTGTGCTTAATTGTTGTATGATAAAATAGTTATTGCTGGAGACCTCTGGATGATTTAGTTACTGACGGTTGGGAGATCATTTATTTTTACTTAGTTCATTTATAAATATTGTACTCGAACTATTGATACCTGCCCCCACACAGTAATTGTTGCATTGGTTTCTTTATGACTAATTTGCAAAGCATGCATGGTCCTTTTAATTGATAATCTTAAAAAAAACCCAAAACTTAAAGAATTTACCACTATTTTAGAACTTCTGATTAAGTTCTTGTGTTTTATTTTTTACACCTTATTGAAACTAATTGCATTTTCCCGTCTTTTTGCCCTTTTACTATTCTTCCATCCATGTGCACTTAATTTCTTAGCTTGGTGTTGCTTTTCTATTTGTGTTTTCTCCTTAAGCAAGAGACTCAATTGTCGTAAGTAATAGATCTCTATCTGTTTCACCTTTAGTTCACGCATTAAGACATCACATGAATTCATTATATTGATTTATCCTGTTCACGTTTTCTTGTGCTAACAATTTCCCCTCTTTTTCTGCAGGGCATTATTTGAGTGCTTCAGCTATGATGTGGGCTAGTACCCACAATGGCACTCTATATGATAGAATGACATCCGTAGTGAATGCACTTTCTGCCTGTCAAAATAAAACAGGCACTGGGTATCTCTCAGCTTTTCCACCTGAATTTTTTGACCGATTTGAAGCCATAAAACCTGTTTGGGCGCCATATTACACTATTCACAAGGTAGACATTATGTGCTAAATAGTGTGGATCCATCTATGATATCTTCTTCTTCTCCTCCCCTTGCTGTTTGGTTTTTGTTATCCAAATATTCTCCTTTGCTTCATTTCATTTATTATCAGTGCCTTTATACTCATCTTTAGGGAAAGTTGCATGATTTCTTGTTGGGAATTGCACTCATTTGAGTCGCATAATCTAGGCTAATGAGGCATATGATAACTGTTTCCTATTAAGCTGTCGATATTATTGTGAAGGGATTAATAATGCTATATTAACAGATAATGGCAGGCTTACTTGATCAGTACACACTGGGTGGTAATTCTCAAACGTTACAAATGGTGGTATGGATGGCTGAATACTTTGAGAACCGTGTGAAAAGTGTCATACAAAAGTATAGTATTGAGAGACACTGGGTATCTCTCAATGATGAAACAGGAGGCATGAATGATGTTCTCTACAGGCTGTACAGCATAACGGTAAATTTCTTTCAAGTCTATACCATATCTTTGTGTGTGTGTGTGTGTGTGTGTGTGTGTGTGTGTGTGTGTGTTACAGGATATATCAAGTGGATCGTCCTTTGGGGGCAAAGGTATTTGCAAGAGAGGCAATTTTCTACTTGATAAAAGATTATTGCAAACAGCCATTTTCATTTTGCAAATTATACTGCTTACTTTCAAACATGGACTCATTTGATTTGTCATGACCGTGTGTTTGTTGGTTTGTTTGTCATTTTTTATTTCTTCGTAAGTTAATCATAAACCGGAGCAATGAGCTGCTTTGTGTTGACTTGATGCAGGGTAATCAGAAGCATTTGATTTTAGCTCATCTTTTTGACAAGCCATGCTTTCTAGGTCTGCTTGCAGTACAGGTCTGTTAACTTCTTCTTACAAGTATTATTGTAAACTATCAATAAAATTTTGTTGTTGGAGATTTATACATTAGTTGCATTACCAGAGAATTTTGTCCCTAAAAGAAGAATAACACCACCCTCTTTTTTCTTCTCTTTTTGTCTGGCTCTATTCATCTTTGGGTTATGTATTATAATCTGCCAAAATTTTGTAAATGTTGTATGGTTGAACTATTCATTCTCTTCTAGTTCTTGGCAGCGTGGCTGACAATAATATCACCGAGATTGACCAGCTAGTTATGTATACATTGAGAGGAGTGAATACACACCAACATTTAGGAGTTGTCTTGATCTTGACGTTATGCCATATGTTGGCTGCAGAAATCATAAATCAAACCTAGTAGCATAAAAGGTTTCAAATTGTCTCTACCTTAAATTGAACACATACTAAATAGATACATGCATATGTAGCAAAACAGTTTGATCAATTGTTAAGGTAACTAATATTACTGTATCTACTGGGTGTAAGTATCATCTTTGTTATAAAATAGAGAATGTATAATATTACTGCAGTAACTGTAACATGACAGGAGTTTGCCCTTACCTTGTTAATTTTGTGCTTTATTGCAGTCTGACAGCCTTTCTGGTTTTCATGCCAATACACATATCCCCGTTGTTATAGGAGCGCAGATGCGCTATGAGATTACTGGAGATTCACTTTACAAGGTAATATGCGTCGAAGGATCTAAATACATGTTTCCGCTAAATTATGTTGTTCTAGGATTATAATGATGAGAAACTAGGAATTTGTATGCGATTAGAGAATCTTTTACTTAATGTGTCAACTGGCAGAAAGCGTATGTAACTTTAGTTCCTTTTTTATTTAGAGCTGTAACTTTTGTGTAGCCAATATAAATATGCCTTGAGATTTTTCTATAGCTTGATATGTCTTATGGTGCTTTTCTTGTTGCTTTTACTTGTATAAAATTCTTTCGGTAGAAGGGCTTGTCTGAAAGTAAATAAAATGTTCTGTAATTTCAAAAGTTTAATGCTTATAAAAACTTTAATTCTGTCCCAAAATAAATTAAATGTTTTTTAATTTCAAAAGTTTAGTGCTTATAAAAACTTCACATTTCTGAAATAGATTTGTTTAAATGAAGATTGGATAAGAAAGAATGTCTGAGATAAAGCTTTGGTAGGGTCTATGAGAGAAATAGAGCGAAAAATTCAGTTAAAGGCATATTGCCGGATTCTTGAGAGATTTTTCGAAGATAAGAGGAATAATCATGTGGCAACAGTTTTTCTTCTACAACTGATAGAAGGAAAAAAAAATTAGCTTCTTCAGGCTATAAATTCTTTTACTTGTTTTTCATAGAAGTTCCATTTTGAATCAATTATCAAACATTCAAATTTGTTGAAGAAGCACTTATTTGTTTGAAAGCGGTGAAAGCACTTATCACCTAGCATACCCTTAGTATCTTTGAAGCCACGCGGGTTTTTTTATCTCTATATTCATGCATCTATTGGACTATTTCAGTGGAAATTGGAAAGAACAATCACATCCTTTTAACTGTTCATTCACATTAGCTTCTTCTTCTTCATCTTCTTCCTAATTAGCATTCATCTTTCATAGTTCCACTCCTTCATATGGTCCTTGTTAATGTTTAGTGATCTGTTTTCTTACCTTACTTCGTTAAGAAAAAAAGGAGATTTGTTTGAGTGTAGTCTAGGCTGCTTCTTTTTTTGATTGTTTGATCAACATTTTGTAATTTCTTCCAACTTAGGGAGTACCACCTTAGACTTCACTATCTTTCCCATTTTCTTACTGAAAGAGGCTTTGATGTGCAAACTATAGTCACACACTCCCAAAGCTTTCCGACTATATTGTTCTTGTTTATCTTTAATACCATGGCTGTTCTACTTTGAATTCAAAGTTAAAAGTTTATCTTTTTCATTGCTTAAAGACTTAAGATAACACAATAAAGTATTATCAACTGTTGCATACTGTCAAATCATCTAGAAAATTTTCCACTGAACAACTGTACTTATACATAATTATTTTCATATAGGATCCTTTTACATTTTCATGAGACTCACTAGTCAGTACCCATTTCTTGTATCCCAGAAATGATGAGATCTAGTTGAGGTTTAAAGTGAAAGTCGTTTTTTAATTAGTATTTCTATAGTTTCTATAGTTTTATCTTATTGAACTTACAAATTACTTAACTCTATCTCACAGGACATAGGAACATTCTTTATGGATATTGTTAATGCTTCCCATACTTATGCAACGGGTGGAACTTCTGTCAGCGAGTTTTGGTAAGAAACAAAAATATTCCACTATTCTATTTAAGCCTTAAAACTAGAAAGTAATTGATAATTTTTTTATGTTGACAGTGGAAAATTCAACTATTCTATTTAAGTTATGCTCTTCTTTGTGCACATGGCTTCACTAATTCATTGCAATTGCCTTGATTAATATGCAGGTCAGATCCAAAGCGCTTAGCAGATACTCTAAGCACAGAGGATGAAGAATCCTGCACTACTTATAACATGCTTAAGGTATGTCATACTGGCTTTCATCTGGTATGCTAGAACTAGGAATTATCGGAAATTTTTGTTTCTTAATTAGAAATTCAATGAAACTTAATTGATAATACAAATTAATCTGACAAGAATCAAGAAAGTAGGTTGGTCACCGATAATTATCCTGTATTTGCCTTTCTAATTACAAAGTTCTGCTAATTATGCAGGTTTCTCGTAACTTATTTAGATGGACCAAAGAAATGGCATATGCTGATTATTATGAGAGAGCACTGACAAACGGTGTGCTAAGCATACAAAGAGGAAGGGAGCCTGGAGTGATGATTTATATGCTTCCACAAGGGCCTGGGCAGTCGAAGGCACGGAGCTACCATGGATGGGGATCACAATTCAATGATTTTTGGTGTTGTTATGGGACAGGTATTTTAAAGTAACATACTTTAAAATGACATTATAATGTCAGATAATACAGTGTTCATTTCCAGTAGATTGCTAGAAAATAAAACTTTGCTAATGTAGTTGAGCTGATAGCAAAGATGCATTTAGGATGTTTTGACATCCTAAGGTGAAAACACAGTTAGCATGGCTATAAATATTTTAACCATATTGTTGAATTTGGGTTTGCTAAAACCAGAGAGTTCAATGTTCTTGTCTTGAAGAGTACAGCAAAAGTGGGATTCGGTTTTTTTGTTATTTTACTGGAGTTTGTATCTTGGACAAGACAGTTGGTCATGGAAATTAGGCTATTGATGCATTAGTAGGTTGATTTTTCAAAATTTCATCCAGGGGAAATACAGGTTAAACTCTTAAGATTACTGCAGTTAGCTGTAGTAAATTACATACAAGACCTTTTTTTAAATCACATACACCATCTAATCCATGATAGTGTAGCATATCTAAACCATCCAAACATTCTTTAGGTGATTTTAGATGACTATTGTATATAAATAGTGGAACACTTTTTGAACTAGAAGGGTTTTGGCTTCACTTGTGCTTATTGAGAATTTTGATATAATAGGCAAAGATATCTAGGTTATAAATATATTATAGACTACCAAAAATCCAAAAATTGTTCTGTATCTTATTTGATTTTATGATTGTTTGTAGGTATTGAATCATTCTCCAAATTAGGAGATTCCATCTATTTTGAGGAGCCGGGAAGTATCCCAGGTCTTTATATCATACAGTTCATACCAAGTGCGTTTGATTGGAAGTCTGGAAGCATTATGATAACGCAGAAAATACAACCTATTAATTCATGGGAACCCACTCTTCATGTCACATTGTCAATTCTTTCAAAGGAGGTATTTTCTTCATCGCCTGTGAAGGAGTGATTAAGTTATATACTTTCCCCTCATTTTATCATCATATGCTGCTTATAATATTGATATTTCTCCTAAATTTTAATTTGATCTTTTTCAAAGTCACATGTCAACTAATGCTTGTTATATTCTAAAACCCAAGTTCTTTTTTTCTTTATTTTAGTACCCAATGTATTATAAAATGGAGGAAGCAATATCCTTTTTTCTTAAAGCATAGGAAACAGTATCTTAATTTGATCTTATTCATGCAGTCTTCCATTCAAGCTTCAACCTTGCACCTACGAATACCGTTCTGGACAACTTTAAATGGTGCAAAAGCGATGTTTAATGATCAAGATCTGTCTCTACCATCCCCTGGTAAATTTGTCTCTTTTTTCTATTAAACTTGCAGATTCGCGTTGTATGACAAGCAAAATATCATGGATAGATGATTGGAAAATTCTAAGAGAAATGATATATGCATGCTTTCTTCTGTATTGTTTTTAGAAGATAATGTACATTTTAATAAATGCAAGTATCCATAAAAAGTTGGGAGATACTTCAAGACACAGCCATGACTTCTAAAGTTCAACATTTCAAGATATAAAAAATTATCAGAATTTGGAGAAAGGAATCAACAAATTTCAAAGTAAGGGCTTTATTTTTGGGAGGGGTTTTCCTTAGCAGGCATCATTCTTCCCTGGTTGAAACTTGACCCATAATGTGGAAATTAGACATGAATTACTCAAGGTAGATGTACTGAAGCAGAATAAGATTCTGTTCCAAACCAGCAAATAGAGACAAAGCAAGACGCTTTTATCTATTTAGATTACCTTTTGATTTGGTATATGGCTTCTAGCATTCATATATTTGCATGTGACATGCCTGAGTTCTTTGTTCATCCCTGCAGGAAATTTCCTCAGTCTTTCTAAACAGTGGACTTCAAATGACAGCTTGGCCCTCAATTTGCCAATTAGTTTGCGGGCAGAGGCAATAAAAGGTCAGTTTCCTAATATCTGTGAACATTATTTGGATGGTATGACTACTAAGGTTTATAATCATATTTTTCTGTTCATATTTAGTTAAAAACATCGAGCTGTTCTTGTTCATGATAAAACTGGGATGTTGTGTTTGTGATTACTTAATATAGGGACTATAGAATTGAACATTCCTGTTAATTTTTACTTTCAAGGACTGTTGGAAAGAGAATATAAGTCTTGCAATCTTGTGTCAGATTTAAGCCGTTCATAGGCGTGCAACCTTGTAAATTTACTATTTTGGAAAACACATGATAAAACTGAAGTGTGCACTCAAAGTGACGGCTTCTTTTGGGGTTATTTGCACTTAAATGCCCCCAAATCTACTCTGTATACCGAATGTTTATTTTTGCCCAAACAGTACCCAAAGCTTGCCTCTTTTCTTAATTTGATACCCAAAGTTTTCTTTTACCCAAAAAATACCTTGAAGTTTAACAAAATTTAACTTTCATGGCCCAAACTTTTAACAAAAAGTTCAAATTTAGGGATATCAAAGTTACATTTTCGTGACCTTTGGGCTATTTCTTGGGCAAAAAAAAAGGTCTTTGGGATATCAAAGTAATTTTACTTGAACTCTGAGTTATTTTTTGAGCAAACAAAACATTGGGGTATCAAAGATAAAAATGAGGTAAACCTTTAAGTATGGAAGTGTAAAGAACCCGTTCGTTTTATTTTTATGTCTAAAGATCTAAACCTGAAAGAATATGAAGGTCTACTTGAAGCTACTATTGTATTTGACAAAATATAATTCTTTTTAACTCTTTATTTGCTGAAAATACTGTCACAAAACTTTGTTGCTAGATGAACGACCAGAATATGCATCGATCAAAGCAATCCTCTTCGGTCCATACCTGCTCGCTGGCCTAACCAGTAACGATTGGAACGTCAAGATCGGCAAATCATCCTCCATAAATGAGTGGATCACTCCCATTCCTGACTCCACCCGATCTCAACTTGTCTCTTTCTCTCAACAATCCAACAACCAAACCCTATTCCTCTCCAACACAAACTCTTCTCTGACAATGAATCATCAGCCTAAACCTGGCACTGATGATGCTGTTCACGCCACTTTCAATCTCATTCCACACGACTTGGTATACCCTAACATGATCAGACCCGTTAACCACACCAGTCCCGGGAAGCACTTACTTGGACGGTCAGTAATCCTCGAGCCATTTGATCTCCCAGGGATGGCTATCGTGCATCAAGGACCAAACAAACCTCTGACAGTCTCATTTCCTTCACGCTCAGAATCCATCTTTACAGTGATTTCGGGTTTGGATGGTAAAGAGAATTCGGTGTCTTTTGAGGCTAGGGATCAAAAAGATTGCTTTGTTTACTCTATTGAAAATGAGGTTGGGCTTGTGCACAAAGAGGACGGCGATGAAGCCTTCAGCGAGAAGGCGAGTTTTATGATGACTAGAGGGATGAAGGAGTATCATCCTATTAGTTTTGTGGCAAACGGGAAGAAGAGGAATTTTGTGCTTGAGCCGTTGCTTAGCTTGAGGGATGAGTCTTATACTGTTTATTTCAACGTTGAAGCGTAGAATACTGGTCGCGGATGATGTTGATCTAAACACTTACAGGTTACCGATTACGGCGGTTTATGGAAATGAAAAAGCCAGTGCGTTCTGGGTTTTAGTTATCAGTTGTTTATATTCATTGGATTGTGGTACTGGAGAATAAATTTAGAAATTAATGGAAAATTTACTTGAGAAATATATGTTTTTTATGTGCTCAAATGTCTATTACGGATTTAACGTACTAAACAAGATGTCGAGTTTCTCTTCGTTTTGTTTGGGCAAGAAAAATTCACAGGCCGGTTTGAGGGCATTGAGGTTTCATAGTTTCAATATCAATCTTTTTCGACATAAATTGAGAGCGTTACATCTTCAAAGTAAATTAAATTTTTGGGACTTGTACGATACACAGTTAAGCAAGTTTCTTTTGGGGAGAAATTAACAATCAGCGGTGGCAAAAACGCCAGAAATCACGCAGCATGAATTTGGTAATTTATTTGCAAAAGAGGGACAAAAGGAAGAAAAAAAGAAATTAAAGATGGTAACATCTACAAAGTACAAAAGAAAAAAACATCAAATGGGATGATTATCTTTAATTTCTTTTAGGAGTATTGCTTGTGCAACCTTGCCTTGTTCTCTTCCCACCATACTCGTGCCTTCACCTCCCCAAATCTCTCCCGGCTGTTTTAATTCATTACAAAACAAACGTGTTAGCTATTGAAAAAAAAGATTAGTGATAACTAGATTATGCTTTTCAAACTACTCCTACGCTATTATACTAAAATATTATAGGGTCCATGATAACTCATCATTTTTAAAAATATAATTCAAGTAAGAGGACTCCACACTTTTATGTAAAGTAGCGTAAGAGTAGTATAGAGAGTGTGGTTTAGTTAAAATTATCCTTTATAAACATAAACTATTACTATTTCTCTATTTAAAAAAATTTAATCTAATATATATATTTTAGCAAAGTTAACATATTACTTCAACTTACATGATAATTTTAGTTCATTATTATGTTTACTAGTGAGCAATAGCATATCTCTATGTATGTAAATATAAATCTGACGTATTTAAAAATTACTAGTACTAACAAACTAACCGTAAGAATAAAGATAAATTTCCCAAACCCCCCAAAAATGTGTCCTATTCGGAGGTAATACTTTAAAATGTGACAAACTTTCGGGGGGTTAATTATCTGAAACTTACCCCTGGAAGAAATATATAATCTTGATTCTTGTATGTAAAATTAAAATTAAAAAATTCGAAGCAATTTAGACTTTTACCTTAGCTCAACGCGTAGTAGCTCCTTTGAGCCGTTTGGTAAGCTACGGATTGTTACGAAGACGCCGGGTTCATCTTCAACCACCCACTCTCTTACTTTATTCTCTGATGATTCATTCTCTGCATTATTAGAAGTTGAACCTTCCCTTGATGAAGAACTATTTCTAGAGACGTTCTCTTCTGTCTTTTGAAAAGTCTCAATTGACTCGTGAGACCCCCTTGATGAACTGTCAAAATTGTTGTGGGTTTCCTTTGTATTATTAGCTCCTACCTGAAAGTATAGAAGTACAAATATGAGAGTGACATAAAAAATTGGCTAAATATCAGAAAACTACCTTAGCTTTTGGATGGTTATCATATAACCTCCCATAACTTTCAAAATAAAAATAAAATAATAATTAATAAATTAAAAAAAAAACCCATTAAGTTAGGTTATCTGAGAACCACCTTTAAGGTTGAGATTTCATTGGAAAATTCCCCTAACAGTACAAACCACATTTTTAGTCTGTTAGGGGATTTTCTTATTAAACATTAAACTTAAAAAGGCATTTTTTTTTAGTTATGGGAGATTATCTGATAATCATCCAAAGTCAGGGGGGTTTTCTGGTATTTTAGCCCATCAAAAATTATTTCATAAATTATAAAAGAGCCATGACGAACAGCTGTGCTAAAATTATGAGCGAAAACTAGCATCAACTACCTAGAAATATTGCATGATGAAACTAATCTCCACGTGTGAAATTTATGTCTGCATTATGTATACACTTGCAAGACAAGAACCTATGTAGAGATAACGTGTCAAAGTGCATAAAGCTGTTATAATTTATTTTTTTTTAAAAAAATAACCAATAGCAATCAATTTACTAATTTTTTTCCTTCATGTTTCACCTATTATTTAAGACCAAATGCAACATATATATATAGTGTATTGAATTTTAAGGTAACATCATTGCAAGACATTGAACAAACTATAAGAAAATTCTAGATTAATTACCTCCTCATTAGATTGAGTTGGTACTTGTGGTTGGTTCTCTTGATGAATGGTGTACAACTCCATGATTTTATCGTGATTCTCACCCCACCATCTTTGAGCTCCGTAAGCATCAAAATACTCCTCACTGAAAACATACATAATTTGATATCGTACGTATTGGTATTTTATACATTTGCATTGGTACCTCAGATAAGACATAATTTGGGAATAATTGTATCTAACGTTTTAAGTACATAAATTTATTTAAATTTTTTTTAGTTTACACAAAGAAAAGATAATACCTAAAGCGGATCTTTTTCAAACGATTGCATCCATTAGCGAGAGTCGATAAAGTTATAAGAACCCCGGGTTCAGGTTCTGCTACCCATTCCTCTTCTCTTCCTTCAGTACTAATCACAGCTCCTTGTTCTTCCTTCTTCTCTGTTGATTTCTTTCTATTCCCTCTTACAGCTTTCAATGACACACCCTTGATCTAAAATTTCAAACAAAGAGAAAAAAAAATAAAAATAAAAGAATACTTAAAAAAATTAAATATATTTTTAAGAAAAAAAATAGCATACTTGTTTGGCGATACCCTTCACTAGCAATTTGGTATCAGGACAACCAACACATGTAAGCATCTTCACAAATCGTAGTTAAAAGCACAAGAAAAGATTTGAGGAAAAGAACCTCAACGCAATACTTGAGAAGCTTTTGTTAACGATAGTTAATATAAGGAAATTAAAAAGTGCCTGTAATTTTTATTCTTAATATGGTACCCTGCTTAATTCAAGGTAGGGATTTGAAATTCGAAACCTAACTTTGCGTAAGGATCATCGTGCCTTTGAAACGCCTACCGAATATTTAATTATTAATTTGATTAAACCGCAGAAAAGGAAATTAAAACGGTAGATTATTATCTCTTCCAAGTTTTTTTTTTTCCAAGAGTGGGCCTAACAAAACATTTTGCCTTCTTTAATCCTTTCACACATCTCCTAATTAAGCGGCCCCCTCGGATTTGAGTCCTTCACTGTATTTTTGTCTTTTACTTTTTCCTGTGAACGGCTTAGAACCGTCCGCTAGAACCTCTCGCTCGCTGGCATGCAGACAATTCTTTAGAGAATTTGCGGTCCAATCAACTAGCTGAGAGGAAGAGAAAGAGAGAAATCAAAATATTTTAGAACCTAGCCCCAATGAAAATATTATAATAGGCGGTTCAACCATTTAATAGGTTGACGCTAAATTAGTGTTCAGCCCTGTATCAACCCACAATTTCAGTTCTAAGTACAAATATGTTTTTTTTTTTCCCAATAAAAGTTTAAGGAAAAAAAATGTTTGAAAATAAAAATACAGCTGATGGAAATATGACAGTCAAAACTATTAAAACAACTTTATGAGAAATATACAAAAGGAACTTAATTTTTTTTTTGGTTGAAATGAAAGGGATAAATTAAACCTCAGGTTGGAAGTTGTGCTGCCCATGACTCTTTAAGCTAAAGGTTAATTGCGAAAAGATTCCTGTAGTATCAGCCATTTGTAAATAGAACTCCTGTAGTTTTATTTGCAGCAATTAGACCTCCTGTAATATTAGCCTAAGTGCTAGTAAGCTCTCTTAGTGAATTTTTTAAACTTTTTTGAAAGTAAATAATTAGCAATTAAGGATCTATCCTAAATTTCTAACCAATGGAATTACAGGGGGGGTCTATTCGCCTCCTCAAATATTTTCAACGATTTTAATAATAAAAAAATCACCTAGAAGTTCTATTCGCAAAAATAGAACCATAAGGGCTTTATTCGCAATTTGGTCTTTAGGGATTTGTTCATAATTAACGCATGGGCTGTTCCTTTTGTAGCAAAAAATATTGCACCTAGTAACTGCTGCAAGAAATCAACTTCAAATCCGCTGTTTGGATATTTGCAGTTATATTCGAGGTAATGTATTTTCAATGCAAATCTAGTGTTTGGTTAAAGAATAATTAGTGCGAAAGCTACATAATTTTGCAATATAATTAAATTTTGGTGTAGGTGGTTTTCCGTTTGAATTTAAAATCCTCCTATTAAATTGGTTGTAGTATTTGTTACAATATTTCTTGTTTAACAAAATGCAAGTCCATTCACATTTTCTAATTACAAATTTCAATACAAATAATGCATTTATACATCCGAACTGCTCTATTTACTCTTCCAACTCTATTTCTATCCAATCAAACAAGGTAACTAAAACTAAAGGGTTTTTGCATATATGCTGCTCAAATCTTCTATATTTGTAAAATTACCCTCAGAATCTTAGTATTTATAAAATTACCCCTTAATTCTCTCACATTGAATTTTCATACCCCTTTCACTTAACAACATTAGTTTTGAAATAGAAAATTGTTGCAAATCTATTGAAAATTTTTAGAAAATTTGACATTTCCTTGTTTGAAAATCAACATTCTTAAGGTGGAGTGGTAGAAGTATCCAACATGCAAATTAGAGCAATTTTGCAAATTCCGAGATTTTGGGAGCAATTTGTAAATATTGAAGATCGGAGGGATGTATATATGCAGAAACCCCTCAAAACTAAATACTTCCCAAGTCGGTAACTTGACCCGAGAGTGACCAGATCTTACGTGCAGTATAGTAATAGAAAAGTGAACGTGGGGTCATAAAATGGAACCCGCCAGCGGGCAGGAGAGAGAAAACCTCGGGCAGATTTCTATCTACCCGTAAGCCTGCAACCGACTTTAATCAACCTCCGATCCCATCAAATCCTAACCCCACCTAAATCCAACGTGTCTTATTTATCCACGTCATCGGGTAAGCATAAGTACTGTGTTCCTGAGTTGTCTGTGTGCTGACTCACTCAAATCCCTCCCTGTCGTGGTTTTGAACAGGGGTAGAATCGTAAAACAAAACTTTATATATTTTCTCTCTCCTCTCCTCTCTTTCTCTCTCTATTCGCCTTTTTATCTCCACCCAAATTACGAGCCCTAAACTTCCACGATTCCAAGGCGACTTCAGAACGCTAGGGTTAGGGTTTCGACCTGATTTTCCTCGGAATTTTCGTTGAATTTTGATTCGAGTTTGCGATTGATTCGTGTTTTTTCCCCTCTTGTTTCTTTGTGATTCGTGCAGGGATCGTCTATCAGACGCTCGTAAATTTGGGGGAGATTCGTGAATAGGTACGTACGTTAAAGGTTCGTTTTTGGTTTGGTTTCGATTCTGATCTCTTCGTTTGATTGATGAATTCTTCCCTTTCGTACTTCAATTTTGACTTTTATTTTATGCGGGGTAAGATAAAAGGTGAGACTTTGGACGTCAATTTCTACCCTTTCATTTTAATTTGGTCTGTCTGTTATTTTTTCTATCTGTTGACTGTTGTTTTATTTTATTTGCGTAATTAATGTTTACCTTTTGATGAATTAGTTTGATAATTCTAGATGATGATTAGAGCTTGGACATGTGGCTTTTGCTTTCCCAGTGAATTGGATTTGTTGTTTTGGATATCAAAGTAGGTGTATTTAAATAGCAAAGTTTCAGGCCATTACAAAAGCATATTGCCTTTTTAGCTAGTGGGCATCACTTTTCTTGTATCTGTAAGTGGTTGGCAAAACTTACCTGTTACTTTAATGGAATAATTGTTGTCTCGGTTTGTGATGTGTCCTTCTGCAATTTATGTTAGCTCAGTTTGGTGAAAATTTAGGAGACTTTTGATAAGATTAGGTATGCGCAGAAGTTAAGTCCTTTTTTTTAATTTTAGCTTTTTGGTTTTATGCAACTAATGAAGTAATTTGTGATGATGGTCTGAGACGCTCCTCTTCTCTGATTAAGATTGTCGCCTGTTGCTGTAGGTTCTTAGTTGGTGTACTGGAATTGTGAGATGCTACATCTTTTAGCTTTTGCATGAAATCTGGCCGACTCATTTTGGCCGAGTCTCAGGATTTTTGTTCATTTTCAATCCTTAGGGTTTGTGGGTTCTTCAATATGTGCCTCTCTTTGGAGATAGTAGAGGGGTTAGGTTTTATGTTCATTTACTGAAAAACTGTGTTGAGACAGTATGTTTAGGAGATTTATTTTCAGAGAGAAACTAAACAGATATTTCACTTTGAACTGCTTGTTCATTGTTGTAGAAATCCTCTTTTTTTGTTTTGTTTTGTTTTTGTTTTTTTATTTGGGGGTGGGGGTGGGGGTGGGGGTGGGGGTGGGGTGGGCAGCCTTCCCTTCACAGCAACCCCTTAGGCAAAAATGTTGTGGAAGTTTGAAGTTAGCTCAGGCTGGACATTTGTTAAAAGCATTCGTCATATTTGTCATCAAGCTCGATTAGGACTTTTGCCAATATTATTCTACTTTCTTGAGTTTTAAGAAGTTTTGTTATGTGTAACGGGCAGGCCAATACATGAAAGAATCATGCTTATCTTTATAGCTCCAGTTTCCCTCTTTTTTCTTTGTAATGTGGATATAAAGACCCATGTTTTCTTTGATAAGGACTTGTATATACTTTCGCACAATTGGTTGTGGGGATTTATGGTTTATTTAGTGAGTCTTCATTTGTTTTCTATAAAACTTTATATCCTAGTTCCTCGCTTCTTGAGATGTTGCTTATTGTATGCAGAAATCTGAAAGCATGGAGCACCACGAGGAGACAGGGTGCCAAGCTCCTCCAGAAGGCCCAATCCTCTGCATCAATAACTGTGGTTTCTTTGGGAGTGCAGCTACAATGAATATGTGCTCCAAGTGCCACAAGGATCTTGTCTTGAAACAAGAACAGGCTAAGCTGGCGGCAGCGTCCATTGGCAGCATTGTGAATGGAAGTGGAAGCACCAGTGGCAAAGAACCTGTCATTTCCAGCAACGCCGATGTAGCGGTTGCTGCAGTGGAGCCAAAAATCATTTCACAGCCATCTGATGCCTCTGTGTCAAGTGAAAGCAATGAACCAAAGGCAAACAAAGGTCCTACTAGATGCAATACCTGTAACAAAAGAGTAGGCCTGACCGGCTTCAATTGCCGGTGTGGAAACATCTTTTGTGCGAGCCATCGATACTCAGACAAGCATAACTGCCCATTTGATTACCAGACTGCTGCTAGGGATGCGATTGCTAAGGCCAACCCTGTTGTCAAAGCCGAGAAGCTTGACAAGATATAGAGAAGATTATTAAGGTCCAGATTCAACTCTGCTCTTTTCTGCCTATGTTATCCTTCTGTTTTCTCATGTTGGCTGCTTGTTTTCTTCGTTGGTGTCCTTTATTGGCAGAAATGTCTGGAGGCATGATGATGATGCTTGAAAGGCATCTTTGCAGCCTCAAAGAACTCTTTATCTTGTTGATTGGAAAAAAAAGGTTTGCATGTCCTGTCTAGTGTGTAAACTTTTAATTTGGTGATGGTTTGATCGACACTTATGTGCTTATGATTTGGTTAGCTTTGTAATCTACTATCTGTCATAGTTCATCTTTTACATCTTATCTGTTGTTTTGTAGCATTAGCATATGAGATGATATGAAAACTGTGCATCTCATCAGTTATCATGTTAATTTAGACTTTGTTGCTTCCCTCTTAAGTTCCATCATAATATTGGGGCTTAGTAAATGCATCATAAGATCTCTGCTTATTAGTTTTTAACGGTCTGTAGTCTCTCCTACAATCTGTTATTTTCATCTTTGGTGATAGGGAGGATGAATAATGAATTTCATATTGTTTATCATCAAATTGACATAAGCAGCAGTGGAGCACTATATTCACATGTTGTTTTACTAACCCATTTTTTTCTTTTAGTACTGTTGCAACTGTCTCGTCTCTATCGTATTCTTGTTCATGTTTTCTATTTTAGTTGAGTGATTTGTATATTTCTTCTGGCACTTGCTGGAGGCATGATGTTTAAACTTTTGAAGGGTGTGAGTAGAGATAAGGGTCAGAGATATATTGTTAGAATGTACTTAAGCGTAATCAATTCTGCTCTCCTTTAGAGTTAAAATCTACATGTTCGTTATGCTTTTCTTTAGCATTTCAAATCTTGTATAATTTTGTAGTTTGAGTATTGCTTTACGGGTCACAATACGAACTTGTTAGAACTTGTTAAATCTTTTCGTCGCTGTGAAATTGGTAACCAGGGCCAAGTATGTATCAGATAATTGTCTTTCTTTCCATGTGGAAGACCAGGTAGCAGTAAGAGAAGGTACCCTTTCAATTATTCACATTTTACATCTACATTCACGGTTGCTCATCTACCTTGGAGCTTTTGAAGGAAGATCTTCATCTATATGGTATTAGTATTAAGAACGCGTTACTATGTTTGTCACCGTTTTCCCCTTATTTGCTGTTGACAATGCCTTAACATATTTGTTTCAATCTGTTAGTTGGTGTTGGCGTATATTTTCTTGTGCACATGGGCTGCTTGTACGCATGTGCCCTTTTGCTATGATGCTATTTGAGATGCTATTTAAGACTCTCTCTTAAATTTAAACTTTATAATCTGATGTTATTACCAGGCCCTACCCCTAATCTTAGCCCTAACATGATGCTTTCATTAGAAGAGACCTTATCTCAGGCCCCAACCGCCAATCCTGGTTCTAGCCCACAAATTCTGATCTTAATCTGAGAAACTTTAGCCTGATCCTAACTCAGTGTAACTTACACGCCCTATGCAATATTATGCTTTGTACTAGGTTGTTTAAGCATGTTAATCGTTGATGCCTTGTACAAAATATTAAAGTATACCGGCTAGTCGAGGTGCTCAAGTACGCTAGAACTAAAAGAAGGCAGGCCTATATATAAATCGGATAGAGTGGATACTGTTTCTGCCGTTATGTTTACAGGGAAGACAGGTGAAGTGTCTTTTCCTATTGCATAATGAGCTGATCATCATTAATGATGATTATTAATGATGGTCAGCTCATTATACAATAGGAGGTTGACACCTTACCTGTCTCCCCTGTTGATCTCATATTCTGTTCTGAGTCATTGGAGAATTTTTTTTATTGTTTCTCGTTGAAGTTTTAAGGTAAGCAGATCGTTGATTATGGTTTGAAGTGATTGGTGTATGATGTATTCATTAAAGGTAACATCCTTTCATTTGACATAGCTTGATTTAGAGATCGGCCTTTATTCTAACATGGCTTGATAATAGGTTGCTGCGTTCAAATTGATGTGATAATTTCCTCTCATTTAGTGCCCTGAAGACTTTCAGGGCTCTTCTGTTTGCGTGGAATCAGTTTCGTGCGATTGGCCTGACTAATTATTCTGTTACAGTAGTGGATAACTTTTGGGTGAGAAACCATTGAAATAAGTTACTTGCTCTCTTGTTGGGACATATTTAGTACGATTTGGATGACCAGGTTGTGCCTCCCTTTCAAAGCATTCTTGGCAAAGTTAAATATGGGGATTCCTTTGTATTGAATCTGAGTCTTGTAGTAACCAAGCAGACCAATCAAGTAAATACTAAAAAATTGAGTCTCCTGGAGCAATATTTATTTATCGTATTTATTGGCCTTGACATTTTCATTGAGGACTGAGAAGAGAGAGGATAATTGATTGAATATCTTGGTGATGTTCATTTTTTTATTTGATTGTAGATGTACTTGGTTAATCAGTTTCGTTCCATGGTGTTTTCCTTGTTGTGTTTTTGTAAAAAAACACCATGGTGTTGTGATTTTACCTTAAAATGTTTTAAAAAAAAGCATATTAAGTACTTTTGGTCAACACTAGTTTGACCCATTATAACATTAGTATTAAACATATTATTAATATATTATATATTAATTATAATAAAATATATTATAAATAAATTGTTATAATATTTAGTTTATATTATTATAGTATTATAAGTATTAAATGTAATGTAATATAATATTGTATAATGTATTATAATATTATATTGTACTTTAGTGAGTTATATTATATATAATTATTATTATATTATAATTATTATAATTATAATATAATAATGTTATAATGAGTTATATTATATATAATTAGTATTATATTATAATTATTATATATTGTTTTTTAATAATAAATTATTAATATAGTATATTATTATTATTATTAATATAAGATAATAGTATACCATTATTCATATAATATAATATTTTTAATAATGTTAATATCATGTTGTTAGTAGTATGTTATTAATAAGTTAATATATTATAAATATTATAATATTATATAATATATTATAGTTTTTAAAATGTTATTATTAATAATACTTTATTATATAATATTTTATAATTATTAATTAATTTATTAAAAAGGTAATAATATTATGGAGATTATACTATTATACAATATATTATTATATCATTATTATACTATTATACTATTATACAGTATATTATTATATCATTATTATATTATTTATTATCATTAACTGTTTATTACTTTTTTAGTTTATTTATATTTTATTATTATTTATTTATTATATAACATATTATTAACATATTAAATATTAGTATTTAATATATTATTATATTATTATATATGATTATTTATTTATTATTTTTTAAATTATTTAATAAATATTACTAAAATATTAAATTAACTATAAGATAGTATAGTATAGTATAATATAATAAGCATGTTGATAATAACTTTATATTAATTACATTTAATATATGATGTTAGATATTATATTAACATCTTCTCAAACTTAAAACCAAAATACCTAACTTAAAACATCTAAAATGTGTTTTGAAATAAGTGTTGTGTTTTTTGTTTGATGATGATTTAGCTCAAAAAACACCATGATTTTTAAACGCATGGTGTTTATTTTTGGCAAAAACACAATAGTAACAAGTAAAACACATTGGTATCCAAACGGAGCCTAAGTTACTTGCAACCTTGGATTCTTTTTGAATGTCATTTTTAGAATCTGAAACAGTGAAACTTGGTTCATAAAACTAGTTTTAGGGTATGGGTTAGGCTTTGAAGGTTGATGCTCACGCGTGGAATGGAATTCCTACGCTCCATACCCCTCCCGCCGCCCGGGGGGGGGGCGGCGCCCCACCCCACCCCAAAAACAAACTGTTTTTTCCTTGTGCGCACGCAGAAAAGGAACGTAGGTTTAATACAAGGCAAGTAAACTACCGAGCGTGGAGCTTCTCTTCCTTTTGCAGTCCAAACCTAAATGAATAGCGAGCCTTAAGCCTTTTGAGCCAAGCCTCCAAGCCCCAACTACCAGACCACTTGCGAGGGGAAAAACGATAAAATCAACTGTAGAGATTGAACCCTAACAAGTTTGTTGGTTCTATCAGACAAAATTATTTGCTTGGATTCCCCTGTTCATTAGATCTCAATAATGGATGTAACCCTGAGAGATTGTAATGTCTCTGCTATGCATGCAGATGACACATTGCTATCTGATTGCTCCTACCGAAAACACCATTTTTAAATCATGTCATCTGCGGTTACTTTTTTGTCATGTTATTATATGATAATATACTATGTGGGTGTTTGTTTCAACTTTTTTGGGATATAGGGTGGATTATAAATTCTAGGATGAAAAGTGGGTTTTTTAGAGTATAGAATTTCATAAACTTCGTTTGTTTTATAACAAATTTTAGGATATTGAATCCCCAAATTATAAAACACCATTATTTTTTAGAATTTGTGAAATCCTCTCATTGAGAGAGGATTTGGGCTAGATTTTTGACAAACTAAGTCCAGCTCATCAAAACTCTGAAAGAGATCCCGAAATCTCAAAGGTGTTTCCAATCTTATAGTCACAGCTTCATTTTCGTCTCCCTCCTTTTTTACCTGTCGTCTTCATTTTCCGCGCCAAAACCCCATATCTCATCTTCTCAAATCCACGAATGCTGGGTTATATCTCAATCCTAAGATGGGGAATGACTAGGGTTTTCACTAAAAGTTCAGTTTGGAAGATGATTTGAAGGTGGAAGATTTTGTTTTGGGTGAAATTGATTTGGGGGTTTCTGTTGTTTCGGTCATCTAGCTGATCTAGGGTTCTAACCGAACTTCTCTCCGACCCGCAGGTAAATCTCGTTCACTTTCTTTCAAAATTAGGGTTTTGAAGGATTCGATTTTGGTTTGGTGAAATTGATTTGGGGTTTCTGTGAAATTGATTTGGGTGAAATATGGGGACAAAGTTGTTCAGTTCATACCTAAATTGTAATTGTTAAGTCCACACCGACAAATTAGTTCAGCACAATTTTGCTTGAGTAGATAGGATAAATTAATTGAACGATTTCGTAAATAGGGTTTCGTTGATGTCATCCAATTATTCCTACATGCCATTGCTTGAAAATAATTAGGATATTATTGATTGGGTTTCGTTGGCAGATTTGAATGTCTGAAGTGTTTTGAGTTAATGCTCCTTATCTGCGCATTTGTAAGATTGGATTGAATTTTCTATACTATTTTAGGACGCTAATTTGCTTTTTAGTTTCTTGGAATTTGTAAGATTGGGTTCATCTATTTTATGTGTTTATTAAGGTTAATTTCACTTAACTCCTTGAACATTGTTGCTTACTGTTTATTATCTGAGCACTTGTTTAAGATTGATGCTTAGTATATCGACTCATTATGACGGTGACATGTAATCTTTAGCTCATCCCTTTAGTTCTATAAATTTTTTTAGCTACATCTGAGCACTTGAACGTTGTTGATTACTTAACTCTTTGATTATTTGTTTTTAGTACTTAGTTGATCTGTGTGGACCAAACTCAGTTCTATAAAAATATTCATTAAGTAACAATTAGATTCTTATCTTTGTATTATCATTCTAATATTTGTCTTAGTGAATACAAGACAATGATCCAAAGACGAAGATTATGAGAATCCAATCTACAATGTCTTTGTGATGTTTAGGTAGGGCAATCCTTGATGTGAAAGCAACCTACATTGCATTTATAATATTAGATGAGGCAATTCATCCATGTGATTGTAATCTACATTACAATTTCATTGCTAGATGAGGCAATACATGTTTTTAATTTTTGTACCTATATCTGAGCCCCCACAGTAGCTATATATAATTAAAATGATTGGATTCGGGTCATGCTTGGTTGCTTGTTTTTGATGGCTTGTGGGTTTGTTACAAGCTTTTCCCATATTATTTTGCTTGGGTCATGCTTGGTTGCTTTTTTTTTAATGGCTTGGGTCATGCTTTAGTTGTCTTCAGTGACTGATTTTTTCCTATAATTGATACAAGTTTGATGGCAGCTTGGGGGTTACTAATGCATGGCAGGTTTGAGTATGTATTGGTTTGGTAGGTCTGAGCTTGTGGGTTACCTGATGCTTTCTCCTATTATTTTACTGGTTGTATTCAGCTTCTAGGTTAGAGTTGGTTGCTTGTAGATCGGGTTATGTTGCCATGACGCTCCTCGTTTCACACAAGGCTACAGTTCAATGTGAACCCAATGATGTCAAACATGTCATACACCTAAGCAGTGTAATAACATGTTTTATCATCACAGTAATATCTCTCTAGTGGAGTCAAATAATAAACAAGTGTAGGTACAAAGCAGATATGGGAAAGATGACAGTACAATGAACATGATATAGAGAAAGAGATGGTCACATAACCATAATCATGTTCCAACTGAAATGATGTAAATCTGATAAAATAAAATAAATGTATAATATCTCAATACATGAAGTCAAATGAAATGGTATTAAGGCACTCAGCCTTTACAAAATGGAACACAACTCTAAATGTCTAAGAATAAACCATAAAGTGCTGTGGAGCTCTAAATAACTACTAATAATATAAGATGAAAGCTAATCTACGTCTCTATCAACCCGCGACTCTCCGTGTGCCTAACTCGCTACCTGAAAAGTGGAGAAACAACGAACGTCAAAATCCACCACCCCACAGGGGGAAGGGGGTTAGGAGTATATAAGAAAATACAAGTTAGTACATATAGATATAAAATCACTTAGCCTGAACTAAGAGGAAATTGATATTTAAAAATCCATAAAACGAGAATGGGTACGTCCAGCGAAATAATCTAAATAAGGAAACTCTCATGTATATACCTCATACCTCAAGTTTTGAATCACTAAATACCAACTCCAAATCCTATGAATAAAGCAATAAATAAAAGAAATACAACTCGATATCTCAACCAACAAGTCATGTCAAATCACACTACCATCGGGTAGATGGCACAGTCACGTAAATAAACATCCGGCAAAATAAAGCTCGCATGAAATATGTCGTGTAGGATAATCTCAGTAATATACCCTACTCTCGGGTAACTAACATGGAAGCATGAATGCAATCTATGCAATTCTCTATCTGAATCAATGATACTCTTGTAAGGCGCTCACTATATCCTGTGGCATCAACAACCTTACTCAATTTGTCCTGCGAAAATAGGTGTATCACCCTATTCCGGAAATAATGTTGCACAACGGAGTGCAGTCTGCTGCGGTCTCATTACAACATACGAACTAGCCACCCTGAGTGTAGTCTACTGTGGTCTCATTGGGATATACCAACTAATGTTAGGTCTCATGTTTATGAGCCTACTATCTAATCTAATTTTGATGATTAACAAACAATTTCTAATATCGTTTGTTGAGTGTTTGTATTTGCTTATTAGGTATTCTACACAAAGATCTTTCGTTGGAGGTTGGATGGATTTGCGCCTACACGATCATATTCATTGGAGGATTGGAGGAATTTGGAATGGAGCACGATACATTCAAGCCAAACACATTATTGCTTCATCAATACTATGAAGAGGAGGATTGCCCAAGATCAAGCATCATGAGATTATTTAGCTTGGGTATATTAGTTTAGGTGTTTATACTTTATGTGTTATGCTTATAAGCTCTAAAAAATTATACACATACACGTTTTCGATTTATCGCTTTCAAGTTTAACCGTATAAATATGAAACTAATAGATATACTTATATACATATTTATTCATTTTATATTTATCATATTTATCTAGAAAATAATGTCTTTATGGATTAAAGATGCGTTTAGATTATTTTATATCTTTCCTCAAGTCTATTAATCTATTGAAAAATATTTCAAAGCTTGTTTGGAAGAATTTCATCGAAAACCAAGTGTTTAACAATTTCGTATTATTGAACAATTTACAAAATAAATGAGTTTTCACAAAAGGGAAATGATATTTCAAAATTTTCTTTTCTAACATGTTTATATTCATGTTTATAAACATTTCCTCAAATTTTACATTTTTTAAAATTTATTTGTTATTTTTTAAAGGGATTCAAAGTTCATTTTCACTGTTCAGAAAAACCCCTGTGCACGTTATCAGTCGACTAACCAAGGTTATCAGTCGACTAATGAAAGTGACTGGAATAAGCAAATGTCTCTGCTCATTCGACTGATGAACCATCAGTCAACCGAAGTAGGTCATCAGTCGGCTGATGAGGTCATCAGTCGATTGATGATTTCATCAGTCGACCGATGAAGGATGAGCGGCCTCCAACGGTCAGCTCATCAGTCGACTGAATAGTACCATCAGTTGACTGATGGCACTATAACAACTAGTTTTTCAGCTTTGCTGATTTTTCAGGTTTTTGTCTTTTTTCTTGGATTTTCTTGGTTTTGGGGTTTTGTTTTGTGAACCTATATATACCCCTTACCCTCAAACTTCCTGCTAGTAATGAAGAAAAACAAAAATCAAGTTTTAGGCAAGTTTGTTTATGAGTTTTCAAGTGTTTCTCAAATGTGTTTATGTGAAGAGGTTTTCACAAGAGGAGGAGATAATTTTTTTTCGTGTTTAGGGCTTCAATCTCAATCTCTCTCACTCTTGCTTTTTAGAGAAGTTTTGCTAAACTCTATTTCTAGCTTTATATATTGTTGTTGATTATCTTTTCATTAAGCTAGATTTTAAATTGAGTTTAGTTTTATTATTGCTCTTTGATCACACACACCACCTATTGAGCTTTTAGCATTTCATACATTATATAATTGGGTTGTGGTGAGTGATTCATTGAGCTGTTTTGTAGACGATCCCATGACATGTAATGAGTATCTTTTGCATTCTAATTTTTTTGTGCAGAGAGATTGAGTCTATCATTATGAGATTCTGGTGGGATCAACTTCTGGTGAGAGAAAGATTCACTGGGTTAGGTGGCAGAAGGTGTATCGTGCAAAGTCAGTGGGTGGTCTAGGCTTTAGAGATTTACAAATGTTTAATCAAGCATTGGTGACTAAGCAGATATGGATAATCATTCAGGACCCTTCTTCTCTGGCTAGTAGGGTTTTGAAGGGGCCTTTTAGCTGGTGTCGGTCCTGACTGCTCTTATTTATGGCGGACCATTATCTGGGGGAGAGAGCTCCTGGCTCGAGGTCTGAGATGGAGGATAGGTGATGGCCAGAGTGTCTCTGTCAGTGCTGACCCATGGATCCCAAGGCCCTTTTCTTTCAAGCCAATCACTTCTTCGATCGACCCTTCCAGAAGGGTGGTTGAGATGATCCCTGCTTCGGGTATTTGGAAACGTGAGCTGATTGCTACCTCCTTTTGGCAGGTAGACCGGGAGGACATTTCATTTATCCTACTGCCGCCTTCTCCTGTCCTTGACAGACTCATTTGGCATTATAAGGAGAAGAGGTGCTACACAGTCAAGAGTGAATATCGACTTCTTTGCCACACTATGCTTGATACTGCTTCTACCTTGGATTCTAGGGTAGAGAAGTGGTGGTCCTTGATCTGGCATGTGGAGATCCCACCGAAGATTAGAGTGTTCCTTTGTCGTATGTTCTATGATGTTCTCCCCACCTCAGTTGGTTTATCTCGCAGGAGATATATGTGCCCCCTAGTTGTCACCTTTGCTCTGCTGCCTTTGAGACCGTCCTTCATATCTTCACCGTCTGCTCCTTTGCTCGTTTAGCGTGGGAGTCCTTAGATCTTTAAGAAGTGATTAATGGTTTTTGAGGCACGTCTTATAATGATTTCCTTTTCTATCTCACCTCTGTTAGTCCTGGGACTCTCTGGCTTTGGCTTTCATAACCATGTGGTTTATATGGGGGGAAAGGAATATGCGCTCTCATGGTGGTGGTGTTAGAGAGGCCTCGGTCTTGGTGACTCGGATTCTTTATTTTATGGAGGAAGGGGATAGAGTTAGAGGTCTCTCCCGTGACATTATCACCCCTTCCAAATGGTCTTCTGCTTGGTATCCCCCTGCTCCTGGTTTGCTGAAGCTCAACACAGATGATGTTGTTCCTTTGAAAGGAGATATTATTGGGTTGGGAGGTGTTATTCAGGATCACCATGGACATGTGATTGGTTGCTACTCTATGGGGATCATGGGTCTTATGTCTGTGGATCATGCGGAGTTGTTGGCTATCCTAGAAGGCATTCGCTTTGTTCAGTGTATGAACTGGAGGATTTCAGTGGTGGAAATTGACTCTCAAAAGGTTGTCTCCTTAGTGGACTCTCCTTCTCCTTTTGCTTCCTTGTCTCCTATTACAGATGAAGTTCGCGCTGATCTGACTATTACTGGCTGCTCTAAAGTTTCTTATGTAAGGCGCACTGGTAATGGTGTTGCTCATTCCCTAGCTAAGTCGGTTGACTGTTTATCCTCTTGTTTTTGGTCTGTTTCTGTCCCTTTGTTTTTGAGACAGAGTGTTGTTGATGACTTGGCTGGTTAGGTTACCCTACATGTCTTTTCAAAAAAATCCTTTTATTTGAGTTTACTATTGAGATCACATTATAATACACAAGGACACCGAGAGGAGTGATTGGTGAGAGACGGGGTCAATTCCAAGAGGAGTGGCGTTAGTAGTAAAACCTAGTGAGATGTGGTAAATCTAAGCACTTGAGGAAGGTGACACGGGCTAGGCCAACACTTAGAGAGTGTATTATGTGATTGCAATTGTGTGAGTTATAATCGTTTATCAGTGAGCGTTGAAAACCGATTGTGTAATTATCTTTTGAGATAGTGGAGATTCTCCTCGAGAGTGGGGAGCGGAGACGTGGGTCGTGAGTGACCGAACTCCGTGATCACAACGTTTGTTTGCGGTTGTCATTTGCGCACTATCTCATTTGCATATTGTGTTCATGTTTATTTCACCCTTGTTTAATTACATATCATTGCTCATATCTTGTTGAATATCATATTTGTTAGGATAGATTGTTAATAAGTTTTAAGTTGGCATTAATATCGGTTTAGATTAGCAATTACCCTATTCAATCCCTCCCCCTTCTAGGGTAATTTCAACTAACCTACTCAAGCATCTGCAATAATGAAATGCAATGTATATGTCATCCTCTATCATGACAAATCAAAATATGTGTTACGTACCTCTAAATGCTCGTACGAACGCTTCCCAACACGTGTACTCCTCGGTCAAGCACGTGTCTTGATGTGTGGACCCAAATCTCGTGTTCGTGATCAATTTCTGTGCCCAAACAATTACGTAAAGTAACATTGCTTAGTCGATCGAAGTCTACATCGGTCGACTGGCGGCGACATGCACAAACTGTGCATGCAAACATGCAGTGGTCAGTCGACCGATGCTCCTCGTCGGTCGACTGGCCAGCTCTAGTCGGCAATAAGTAGGATGGGTTCAGTCGACTGATCATGTCGATCGGTCGACCAACGCTATGCACAGACTTAGGTTCAGGTTTTCAGGCTTGTTTTCAAGCATTAAAATCGAAAGTTTTCGCAATAACACACATGTTAAAACTTGTTTAAGGTGATTAGGGCTTAGTTATCTACATGAAACTCAATTGTTAGATTTAAGTGCATCATATTACCCCTAATATAATCATGTTCGTAAGAAATCATCATGAAAACCAATAAATCTCGACGAATCCTCATGTTAAAATTTATTTCAGATCTTAAATCAAAATCAGAGAATTCATTTATAACTTTTTAAATAAAAAAACAAATCTTTGTTACATATACTGTTAAGGAACCATTTTTATACTTAAACTAGGTTTTAAGGCCCAATAAAACCGAATAAAACTCAATAAAAATAAATTAAAAATGGGGATGAGATTTGAGGAAATAAAACTCGCCTCAAAACTCATGATGAACTCCCAAACATGCGAGAAAAAAGATCCTTCCTTGCCAAATGCCGACGATCTCGTCCTTTTCTCGGTATTCGCTTCAGCAAGCTTTCAAAATTCACCAAAAATAATATCTAGGGTTTTGAGGGGAAATGGTGGCTGCTAGGGTTCAGAAATATGATGTAAAAGAGGATTTTTTGGTGTATATGCTCATATATACCAACAAACCCGAAACCAACTCAATTCAAAAAATCAGCCCGTCGGTCGACTGATGTTTGCCATCAGTCGACTGAAAAGCTCCCGTCGGTCGACTGATTGCAAGTGTAAGGATCGTGAAATTTTGATATTAATTAAAATAATTTTTTAGTA
>BQKN01000645.1:341544-383154 GCA_022839385.1 Asparagus kiusianus | reverse complement strand
CAAGAGAAATTAAGAAAACCAATAAGCAAAAGCAATACAATAAATAATTAATGGTAAACAAACCATGCTACGTACGAACTAAATTAATCCCATTATTATCCCATACTTAACTCTCCTCTCCTCTTACTGCAAGAGATAAGCAAGGAAAGAGAGAGCAGAGGCTCCGACGAAGCTTCCAACCGCCGGAGCCACAGTAAATGCTGTGCTGATGGGGGCTGGTGCCGGGGCCTCAGCGGCCAGTACAGCTGTCGCTGAGGTGGTGGCGATGAGAGCGGCGACGGCAATCTTCTTCATCTCCATTTATAGTATGTAGCTTTGGTTAGGGTTTTGGAGGTGAAGGGATATATGGTTATGATGTATTAGTTGCAACTTTGTGACGAGGGAGAGAAATGAGGAGAGAAGGGTTTTTTTATAGGGAATATGAGGGATGGGCCGGGTTTGTTAGTAAAATAATTTGAAAGGTGCTTAACTTTTTAAATTGTTATTTAAGGAGAGGTTAGGGGTTTTGTTTGAGGGAGGGGTTTGTTAGTAAATTAATTCGAAAGGTGCTTAATTTTTTGAAAATTGATATTAAGAGGTCCTTAAGGTTTTTTTTTAAGGGAGAGGATTGGTGGTGTCCATGTGTTTGGAGGGGAGGCTTACGTGCTTGCATGTGTGTGGAAATTAATAAGCATGTGTTTTTGTTGGAATTAGACATTGATAAGTGCGTGTTTAATTGCTAAACCGGATCCGTTAAAAATAAGGAAAGACAAGAGAAGAAAGGGATTTGGAATCCATTTTCTTCTTGCATATCAGATATAAGGATCATTGACGGCTAGTAGAAAAGGTCCCAATACAGAAGGGCTGTACAAAGGGATTCTGTGTGCAAGTTGAATGTTGTATTGATGTAGCGGAAGTGTAATCAAAGAAATAATTGCTCGTTCTCATACGAGCAAAACGACACAAACTTAGAAATCCTAGAAATAGAAAACTTCTAAAATTAATAATAATCAATCTCAAAAATAACATAGAGTTCATCCCCCTTATATATGGTGTGAAACAAAGCAAAAATACTAAAATAATCTTTTTCCTAAGACAATTAGACTTCCCAAACTAAAAAGACATTCCTAAGACAATTAGACTTCCTAAATAAAAAGACTAGCTAAGACTTTCTAAAATACATCCCATAATATAAGGTATGAAACCAAAATACTTTTTAAAACAAAAAACTACTAAAATAAAGAGACTTTCTTAAAATAACTAGAAACTAGAATTTTCCCACGTAGTTGAGCCTGAAACGAATATCTTTAAACTTGAACATTATTTGGATCTTATAATTACTTTTATGTGTAGAGAACTTCCTGAACTTTCAAAAAACATACTATAATAAGGATTCCATGTAGCGAGTCAAAAGATTCATCTTCCAAAATTACATCTCGAAATCTATTCGAAATTACTCGTTTTGCTTTATTTGTCCAACTTTCACATGATCGGATTTCTTTCAAAAAACATCAATTATTGCCTCCACATCATGTATGTACACACCTTTTAATTATCGGGTACGGATCAAATATAATGTCTAGGTTCTTATTGGGTTTGAATCCACATGGATCCAATAAGCATGAATCAGACCTCGATTGGATCTCGTATGCCCAAATCCAATCCGTTACCAAAACCCTAGGGGAAAATTTTTTAAATGGTGATCGTAGCACTTTATTTATTATTATTTTTTTTGAGAAGAATGATGATCATAATAATTCTTCATAATCAATCTATAATCACTAATTAGGCAAACCAGGCTGTTGCGGGGCCATAATTTGGTGTTACTTTGAGGAAGCCAACCAACCAATCACAATATTCCAAGGTAAGGTTTAAGTGGGGCCCAGAATTTGCTGTTGATCCCTTGCGATTCCAACCGCTATGTCACTGACTCACTGCTATGGGTGTTTTCTTGTGTGCAAATGTTGGCGAAGGGAACATTCTTTGGGGTTACAAACATGGGCAATTTTAAATATGAGAAGTGTAACAAAGGCCGAAAACGGGGTTAGCAACTTGTTGGGCTTTAAGCCCATACAGGCTTCTTAACTTGTGAGCTCTAGAGTATCCTTTAAAGTGTGACAGCGGGCTTCAACGGGATTGGACCAAACGGAACTCTGCTACGCTCAAAACGATATGAACAAACTTTTTCGGTGAGAAATATCAAACAAGAAGGGGTTTAATTTAAACTTAAACCCCACATGAAAGAAAGTGTAGACAGACATCCAAAAAAAAATCCGAATAAAATTACATGATTTGTCCAAAGTAACCCACAACTGAACGTAGGGCAGTTCATTGTTGACAATGATTGGTCGACGATGTCATTTTTGGAGAAATGTTTATTTTAAGAAGTGGATTCGGTGAGAAATTTTAGAGTGAGGCAAGGAGAACGGACACGTTCTATAAAATAAATAAATACTTGGACGGAGTTATAAATATACAATAACGGATGGAGGCAGATTCCTTCTTCTTAAAAAAGAATGGGTCCGATTCCCATATTTAACAAAAAAGATTTTTTTTTTTGCGTACATACCCCTCAAGTTTACCCTCTACATTCATTTTGATATTTGTAAAATTACCCTTCAATTCTCTCATACTGAGTTTTCCTACCCCTTCCACTAAACTCCTTTAAATTGTAACAGAGGATATTGTCAACCGATTGGAAATATTGGAAAATTTTGACATTATCCTATTTAGTTATTGTTATTGTTAAGTAGTAGCGGAAGAAAGACCCGGTGTGAGAGAATTGGAGGGCAATTTTATAAATAGTAAGATTGAAGGAGGGGCACATACGTAAAAACCCTAAAAAAACACTTATTGCTCAAGAATAAAAACTTCTCTAAAAGCCTCAAACAAGAAAGACTTGCATAATCAGACCCAAATTAGTAGCCGCCGTCACCAGTCAATGCATTTCCCTCTCTCGTAAACAAATTAAAAATTACATAAAACTCCCTCAGATTCCCACTCCCGCTTTCATCCCTTCTCTAAAAACCCCCAGACCCTAGTGTACTCTCCTATCCGATTGTGAGAGACCTAGGGTTTTGGTTTGAAGCCTCTCTTCTCTCGTTGACTAATCCCGATGGATTCTCAAATCCTCGTCGCTCTCGGTCTCTCCCTCGTCGGCGGGCTCAGCACTTCAATCGGTAAGTTTTAGGGTTTTCTGATTGCATTTGCTTAAAATCTTTGGAGCTTTTTTAGGGCATGCGGTGCTAATTCAGTTAGTCTTGCTGCTGTTCTTAGTGTTTCTTTTTTGCTGTATTACTTGAATTGCTGAAGAATTTGGCAAGTCTTTTTTTGGTTAAGGAAAACAAATCTGTTATGAATTTTTTAGAGTTCTTGATAACAATTTGTTCCAGTTGATTAGTTTGTTACTAAAACCTTAAAAACAAGTTCTTACTGCTCGTATTGTAGCAAATGACACTTGAAAGGTGAGCAGTGCATCTCAAATGATTGTTGCGGATTCACGAAGTTGGATTTTTGTAGGATGGCTGGAGGACTAGGCGTGTTTTATTGGTCTACATGTGCAAATATAAGTGTAGGTTACATTTGGGGGAAACATAAGAGATATTTGTTGCATATGGTTTTAGTTTGAACATGGATTTGCTGATTAAGGAAATGACAAGGCCTTAGATGAAAGTGATGCCTATAGGAGTGGGATCATCTATACCGTAAATAGAATAGTTGTAACTCCCAAACTAATCCTCTTAACTATCCGTGACTAACTGTCCGCGAATGGTATAGATCATCCTTTTCTATAGTGTGTTCTGATAAAATCCTTACTCGCTAGACTCAGGGTCAGCCTAAAGGAGCATGGTTTTGGACCGTAACGAACAAGCTTAACAAAGTAGACGACCCTTACAACTGAATGAAGGAGAATGATTGGACCATAACAAACAAGCTTAACAAAGTAGATGACCCTTACAACTGAACGAAGGAGAATGATTCATCTATCTGACCCCAGAGGTTTGATACAGGATCTTTTACTTCATTTTTGGAAGAAAACTATGCAGACTTGGAAAGAAAATTTTACATTGCTCTATTACTGACAGTGTCAACTTTTACATTGAATCCCTAATTTGTATGAGTCCTTAAACATAATTGACATATTTTCTATTTTTACACGGTAAGATCATCAAGACCTTCAAGATGATGAGTTCTTTTGAAAACTTTTAGATTTTTTTGAAGATTAGGCTGGATCCCACAATTTAAACCTACCTCTTCTATTCATTTTTTATTTTGTGATGTGGATAATAACACATGAATATAATCCAAAAAGTTTACATTTCACCTGAAAATAACAGTACAAGATGAAGATACCAATTTTTCTGGAACATTCAGACTTTTGGTTTTATAACTAAAGGTAGCATATAAACCTCAATTATACTTGTCATAGTAGAATTTAGAACCAGGAGCATGAACTGATAGGGAGTCTGGGATCAGAGAGCTCAAACGCCAAGTTGTTACAACCTAAATGTCTAGTCCACTCGCGTGTAGGAAGATGAGGACTGGGAGGAACATTAGTATAATGGACTTAAAACTTTGGAGATGTTTTTTTAAAACTTTGGAGATGTTTTTTCTTTTATTGCCCTGCATTCTAGCTTATAAACCATGACTTGGTCTCAAGTTCATCCAAAAAATGCAGTAAGTAGATAGCTACAGGAAATTTATGAGTGCTAGGTAAGTTCGAAACTCCTCAAATCAGAAGATGGTAGTATAAAGATCACCCTACTTCTGAACCTAGAGGAAATTCAAGAAGGGAACATTCATAGGTGCCCGCTTTCTATACCCTATGTTTTAAAAAGCCTCCGTCTAGCCCATCTAGGCGCCTGCCTAGGCCTAGGTGGTACCTAGACCACGCACCTAGCATCTAGGCCTAGGTGGTACCTAGACTACCCACCTAGGTTTTGGATGCGCCTACACGCATGTGGGTTGCCTACGTGGAATGCACCCTTTTGGCCGCTTTAGACCTTGATCGTACTTTCCTCCCTTGCAACCTCCATGTCCTCCAATCTCAAACTCCTCTAGCCTCAACTCTGAACACCTCTACCTCTTCTAGTCTTCAGCCAAACCGCCTCCACCTCCACTTAGAAGAAAGAAATTTGCCTAGGTGCCAGTCCGATGCCTGTGCTTTCTATAACATTGGCATTTATTATCAATTATTGTAATTGAAAAATAAAAATAGAAAAACCAGCTAGGCCCTGCCTAGGCTCTAGGCGTCTATTCGAGCATCTAGGCTGCCTAGCGCATTCTATAATCTTGTGACTATAGCTGTAATTTAACATTGAAATTTCCAAATCCTGTTCCTATTGCTACCTAGCTACTATACATTGAGCAATCTAGGTTTACTTTGGTATTTGGATTTTGTTTTACATTCTAAAGTGCATGGTACCAAAAATGTGTAAAGGAACGTATATTTAAATTTAATAAATCTTTGAATACAAAGGTTTCTATTTGTTGTTCTTATTAGATAAAGTCTAAGTGAAAGTTTCATTAGCCAGCAGTAAGAACAACTTAAATTCTCGATAATATAAAAATTCCCCTGCTTTGTGAGTATGCAGATTGTTGTTTGGTGGAACTTGTATAAAGAACACTTTTTCCTAATAATGGTTTTTGTTCTTTGCTTCAGGTGCACTTTTTGTGGTTCTTAATCGTGCTCCCAATCTCAAGTCACTTGGTCTTCTGCAGGTGACTTCTATTTTCATTCCCTTTTTCCTGTTGCACTGTAGGAAACTGTCAGTTGAGGTTGAATTTTTCTTATCAGGGTTTTGCTGCTGGCCTCATGCTTAGCATATCATTTTTAGACTTGGCACATAATGCTATGAACTCTATTGGCTTCCTTAAGGGCAATATTTGGGTGAGACGACCTTTTTTTTATAGCTAGAATAGCAGTGGTGTTCTTCAGGATGCCACTCGTTCATTCTTTAAGAGAAATTTGTATCTAAGAATTTTATTCTACCATACAGTTCTATGCAGGAGTAATTTCCTTTGCAATTATAGTTAATTTTATCCCAGAACCTTCACTTGTTCCGGTATCAGATGTGGACGAAAAAAGGGTATGGATCTTTGTCTGCAATTTAACTTCATTCAAGTACATACATTCTTCTAAATTTACATTCTAGTTGTTTTCTCATACATGGATGAGGGTCCTGGATTTTGGTTTAGCTATTTATTTCTGTGGTAACAGAAAGATGATGATGGCTCAGGTAAAGACCCCATGAAAAAGCATCGCCGGCAAGTCTTATTTAGCGGAATTATAACTGCAGTTGGTATGCATGTTCTTATTTTTTAAAATCTGCCTTTCTTTCTTGTTTTTCACTCATTTGTCCATTATTAGGATAATTCATTTGAACAATCAATCTATGCCATATTCTTTGTCCTGTCTTGAGTTTTTAATTATCATCTTTTATCCTGTGGACAACAATATGAACTCTGCTTGATATATTAGTTGGAGCTATCTGCAGAAAGCTAATAGATTTATTGAAGATAATCCTATCATCATCCGTGCTGTTTCCTACTAACTTTTTCGTTCATTTTTTCATTGTCCTTTCCCTCACCTCAGTCACCTCCTACCAAACCATACATAAAAGGGACCCAGAAAGGGGCACGTTTGCGTATTAGGAAGCTTGACATAAAATTTTATCAATAGCACGGGTAGCTGTCAACTGAACACCAACCATTTTAACTGGTGTTATATCCCTAGCAAATGAAAGTATGGATTAGGAGGGTTTCCATTACACCTAGAATGCCACTGGATATGTAAGGAGAACCTTCTTGGTTGTGCATTTTACAGAAATGCAGCCAACGAGCTAAAGTTCCCGGAATACTTTAGAACCATAGTATAGATGAATAAGATTTGCTGTGCTAAATAGCCTACAGAAAATTTGGCAATGGTAGATCGAGGTCATTTATTTAGAAAACTAAATCTAGTTTAATATTTGAATTGTGTAATTAAAAGAGCTAACAAGCTTTTTGAGTTCTCAATGCATTTATATATTTATTTTACATTCTCAATGATGGGTTACAATCATTCTAGTAAGTATTGATTTATATAGCTTGGAGATATTCTATATTACCCTAGTTAGTGTTTTTAGCCATCATTTCTATTCATCTGAACTCTAGAATTAGCATGTAAAATAAGCTCACGAAAAAAGGTATTTTTCTTTCCACCTTTGTCCTTGACTCTTCATCGGATGGAGGGAAAGCTTGTCACTATTCTGCTTACTGATTTTTCAGCTTGACCTTTTGGATGACAATCATAATAACCCAAGCATTTTTAGTTCCTACATGAGATGTTCCTCAGTTCATTTTCTTCCGTCACTAAATGATTTTCTCTAGTTTCATAGAAATTCATTATGCTCTAGTTAAAGAACTAAAAATCGAGGTCTCATACAGTCATACCTTGTTCCTTTGGCAGAAGTTAATACAGAATTATATTTCTGATGCATAACTTAAAAATTTATGGATTTGTAGGTATTCATATTTAGTATAGTTGAGCTAATATACTGATCTTTTTATATGCTTTTTACACTGATCTTTTAATCTACTATACCACAAGCCGCATGTTTATATCAATCAACTAATACTATATGTTTCTGTTTCTGCCCTTTTAAACTTCAGGTATCAGTTTGCACAACTTTCCTGAGGGAATGGCAGTGTTTCTTGGTTCAGTGAAGGTGTGCCTTTCAACTTTCTTTTCATACTATATTTTATAGGTCTAGAAGAAAATATTCTATGATAACTATTATTGCCTTGGGTACATCAGATGATTATATGTATGTTAAGGTTGCATATTCTTATGCTTCTTATCTTGATCAGGGACTTCGTGTTGGCATTAATTTGGCTCTGGCTATTGCATTGCACAATATTCCAGAGGTACATTTTCTATCTGCACTTTGTATTCGAATGTAAAAGCAAAATTTACCTATAAGATTCAATAGTAACTTGTCAACTTCGCAGCTGGGAAATTTTTCCTTATAACCTTCTTTTTCCTGCTTATGTCTCAAACTACCTTCCAGTCAGTATAACATACTTGAACTCATCTTTTCCCTGATGTGGAATATGTAACTTCCATTAAGGTTATATGCGCAACTGCTTGTTTCCCTGATGTGGAATACGTAACTTCCGTTAAGGCTATATGCACAACTGCTTACTTTCTTTGTCCCTTTGGGAATGTGAAACACTCATCTTAGGAAGATAGAGATGCATGAGCTCTGGTAGTTTCTACATTTCATCTCTAGTGCAACAAGTGATCTAGAAGTTAACAGGTAAATGGTTGGTTGGATTTCAGATCGCTATAACCTGGTCATGTTGGATTGGCTTCTAGCTTCTTGGATGCTGTGGTTGTTTGTGATTGCAGGGGAATTGAAAGGAAATTTGAGGCAGCTTTGATAGTCTGTAGTGTGTGGAAAATCGGAAGAAAACTTCAAGCACCTTTAAGTGATGATATGGTTGTGATACTTGAGTCATCTGTAGGGAACTGGAACAAGACTTCTGCCACTTTTTAATCAGGCATTATCAAGAGGATCGGCAACCAAAACCAAGGTTTTAACTTGAGCCAAAACCGATGTGTTTCAGCTTTTTTGACTTTTTAATGATGGAACCTGTAGAATAGGAATCTAAATTTCAAATCAATTTAAGGGGATAAAAAGAGATCTCTAACGCTATCTCTTAATTCGAAGAGAAAATTTTTCTTTTCCTTTTTTTTTTGTGGGGGGGGGGGGGGGGGGGCGGGAGGGTTTAACAGCATGAACTCTTTCACTAATAGCTAAAGGAAAAGAAAGGTAAGAAAGAAATTCATGGATCTGCTTAAACAGACTCTTGCTGAGGATGCAGTCTGTTTTGGAATGTCTGTTCTTTTGAGCCAGTCAAATTAAAGTACTTCAAATCTTCAACAGAGCCCAAAAGGAGCTGATTTGACTTACATTTTTGGTTTAAGTTTAAAACTATAGCTAAAATGTTTCTTTTTCTATAAATAGAAAGAAAGCTAAATATACTGCCTTTCTCACACAGAAAATTAGTGGATTAACTCCAGAATTTGTTAGAAAGGAGATCTATATATTCTCAGATTTAAGCAAATTCCATGTTCTAAGTTATATCATCAAACAACTGAATGTAAAAGCAATACAACAGAAAGATCACTTGAACACTATGTTCAAATTGTGGCTTTGAAAGCTGTTCAAATATGTAGCAAGTATGCAAAGATTTATAAATATTATGAGATATTCTGAATCTTTTTAAAGTTCTTGCATCCTCTCTTTCTCACTTCTGGCATAGGAAATATCTGCTTTCAGCACTTTCTGCGAGCCTTTATTTTGGGAACTTGCTTTAGAGAAACGGTATATATTTTCATAATCACCTATGTTTCTTTGTGCAGGGTGTTGCTGTAGCCCTTCCTGTCTATTTTGCCACTCAAAGGTAAGGCTTGTAGGGATTTGAGAGTAGCGTTGTATGAACTAAAGAATTGAATATTGTCATTTAATATCTTTGATTTGGATTTGCAAGTTCATACTTCTTAAAATTGTAGACAACAAATCTTTTATCCTCCTTCATTCTTTTCTTCCACGAGCATATCAAGCTGAAGTCATATAACTAGGGCAATTATCCTAATACATTTTCTTTTATTGTACCTATCTGCATGACCCAGTAAATGGCAGGCGTTCAAACTGGCAACACTTTCTGGTTTTGCTGAGCCATTAGGTGTAATTATTGTAGGTATGTAAATCTCTTATTTGTATTTATGCTTATATTGACTGTGGGCTCTTGTTGCAAGTGGACTGTTAGCATTGTAACATTTCATAATGAAGACAATTATAGAGCTTACTTACCTGTTAAAGTGGGAAGATGCTCGATCACTAGTCGAATGTTGTTTTGCTCCATCATTGGTAGGACTGTAATCCCATTCTGGTTTAGCTAAATCCTCCATTGCATGTTGCTCAGGACATGGAACAATCACTTCCTGCTGGTCTTTGGTTGTTAACTGTTACTTTCCTGTCCGTTTCCTAATAAGCAATTTTCCTTGAGGAAAAATTCTTTTATGGTGTGAGGCCTGGGAGGAAAATGTGGAGTCTTTTGACATTACATGATGGGTGACTCGTAAGAATTGAACTAATAGTAGATACATGAAGCATTAACACAGGCATCATCATGCACAATCGTTATAGGATGATAATCTATGAGAAGTGCATGCCTGCTTTGAGGAGAAATTTAGAGACATTTTTCTTCACTTTTAAACTTTGAGAAAGTTGGGGAGAAGGTGAAAGGAAGGATGATCCATTTGTTGGTTAAGTTATTATTAGAGAATCTGTCATAATATTTATTATAACAAAATAGGTTTCTTAAGCCAATCTCAGGTAACAACTCTAGCATAAATTATACGGTTATGTTCTTAGTAATTTAACTCAGGTCTGATTCGTTAGCAATAATATAACAATTTTCATCTAAAAGATAAGATTAAGTTTGGCCAATATATTGTGGTAGTCATTTCCATGTGCTTTTGTGCACAGTAATGCACATGCATATACTTCTAGCCTACTTTCTTTGAAATCATTATTGGTTAAAAGGGGCATGCAAGCATAACAAGAAGCATCTCTGATGTGTTAATTAGAGTGTAATAGATAACAGAATATTTGTCACATGACTCACACTATACAAATGCAGATGTCGTATGCCCATTTCAACGCCGTAAGAATAGTGTCTCAGATGTACTGATGTCCTTTTACAATAGCCTTGTTCTTCATTTGTTGCTTGTATGAAGTTTCTTATCGACATATTTCTGATTATCCATCAAATACCATATATACATAATATATCTGGTTTACCTCCTAATTTCCATAGACTTTTTGTAAGGAACTAAACTTTTTATGATACAACTGCTTTAGAATATGAAATGGTTTGGATTTCTTTGAACAACTATTATGTTTACACAAAAAACGTTGTCTAAAAGTGTTTTATAAATGCAGCTTACCTCTTCCCAAGCAGTCTAAGTCCTGAAATTCTTGAAGGTTTACTTGGATCAGGTGGTGCCTCCTTTTAAGCAGATATTGTTTATTCTCAAATGAAAATTTGTTTATACTGCTCTTTTATCCCCTGAGTAATTATCTTTCATGCAGTTGGTGGTGTGATGGCTTTTCTCACTTTACACGAAATGCTACCTCTAGCATTTGACTATGCTGGCCAAAAGCAAGCTGTTAAAGCAGTCTTCTTTGGGATGGCTTTTATGTCAGCAAGGTTAGCCTCGAATAGGAAAAATAATTTACAATTTTTTTTTTATAACTTCCTGTTAAACATTGAATAAGAGTGAAAGCATTTGCTTCACTCTCAAAATGAAATGGCCTCTTGTTTGGTGTTGCTTTTGGTGAATTTCTATTAGAGGATTCTTTTTCACCCAATAGGTTTTAAGTAGTATGTCGATAGTAACTAGATCTGATTGAATTCATGGACAAGGGATGATGTGAAGTTATTATTCGAGCATCAAACTTTTGCTTCTGGTTTCATATTTGTGTTATCTGATTTAAGATTGTGACACAGAAATTCATTGTTTTGGCAGCTTGTACTTTCTAGAAATCAGCTTGCCGAAGGAGATGAGCCTGTAAGGTTGGATGGTTTGTCAATTAATGTTGCAGATATATGCTTTGTACACTTACAGAAACTAGACAGGTTCTTCTCTATCTTATGTCTAGAAGTTGTAATCTGTACATTAATCTAGAATAAAAGAAAAAAATTCCGGATTTTATATTTTCCTGTTCTGCGCAATGTTTTTTCTAGACATGCTTTAGTTTTCCTTTACATTTCTCTCTGTCACATTATATCATCCTTCTTGTTGAACTGAGAAAAGTATGGTGCCGAATTGCTATACAAAGACAACTCGATGCCACCGTGAAGTACAAATATGTATAGTGGAGAACCTTTTGTTTTCTAGTGAAGCATTATAGAAAAGATGCAAGTAATGCTGTAATGATTAGAAAACTAATCTAAATTCAACTATTCATGCTGAAACATCAATATGTATTAGAAGTTTTGTTGACTTTAGATAATGTATATCCATGCATGCATGTGTGTACTCATCCTCACACGTGTGCTTGTGTAATATAATATTTTGTGTGCGTGTGCATGTGCGTATTGTTTGTTTTTGTGTCCACGCGCGCGCAATTGATTAAGGAAGTTTTTGTGCACGCGCTTGCGTGTGTAATTACGGAAGTTTTTGCAGGATTTGCGATCTGGATCCATGTCCTTAAAAAGAATCTTACTCTGGACCTAGCCACGGGAAAAATGTTTGTCATCATTTAAGATAGTAGAGGTATCAACCTTTAACTTGCACTGATAAGTACAAAGGTAATTTATCATTGTCACAGTTCAAATCCTTTCCAAGAACAATAGGTGGTACACGAAGTATGGCACGGTCAAGAAGAAAGTTTCACAAAAGCATTGGAGAGATTCTTATAGACAAATTGTCAATCTAGGGTACCTACACTAATTCAGTTATCAGATCAGGAAATACCAATGCAAGTGTAAGCATGGCCGCCATTTTCACCAGAACACAGTTCTATAAGTAGTTGAGTTCGTGGAACTGAGGTGCATAATTTGATATAAGAAATAATTAGATGCACAAACTAAAGCCTGCAGATGATGTTATACAACATGCAATACACACGTGAGAACTTTAGGGCAGTTCCTATCCAATTCTTGACGTCCATAACTTGTTGTAAATAATGATCTCTCTATTGATTTGGTCTTGTGGTTCAGGATCTTGGTTAGTGACTTCCACTCACAAATCAATTTAATGTTGTTGAATGCAACCACCAAACTAGTGACATATGACACTATGCTTTCATTTATAGATGAATCATGCCTAAAGTTAGTTGCAGTCCTTCCCTTACTATATCAGGATAAAGTAGTTTCTGATTGGATTCTTCCACGTCTGATGAAGAATTGAGCTCAAGGCATTCAAGGTATGGAGCTTCTTTCAGAAAGTGATGCATCTCTCCATAATCTCTCAATACTCCCATTCTGTTGAATTATATCTTTGATGTAGGATGGCTAGATATGGTTACAATTTAAGTAAAAGGAGGGTGAGCAAGTCTTTCATCCTCTTAAAGAGGGGAGAATCACTAAATTTTATCGAACTTTATTGGGAAAGAGATCTCGCTGTCAACATTTGCATCAATACGTAGGCTCTGGGTAACGAACCATTCAAAGTAAACAAATCTAAAGCATTTCTACAAGCCTTAATGACTTTATTGGGAGGAAGAGGGTTGAGCAACTAGGGATGGGCATGAGGATAGGGGATAGGCTCTATGCTGGGAATTCCCCACCCACACCCCCCACCCACCCCTACTCCACGCCCGAAAAAAAAAAAACCCAAATTGCCAAAACAACTGATTGTGTTGATTGCTTTCTTGCTGAACACCACCAAAAGCTTATCTGCTATTATTTGGGTTTTGGAGTGATATGCTGATATCTGGCTCCACTAAATTTAGGTTTTGGGTTGCTATGAAAGTTGAATTATATACTGGAAGCTATATATAGATAACGCTATGAATGTTGTGTATCACAATATGCTCTATCCTTTTCTTTTATGTATAAATTCAAAAAAAAAAAAAAAGAAAAAAAAAGAAAAGTGGTATGTGTCATTTTCCTTCTGAGACACAGGGTAACATATTCAGCTAGCAACGTGTAAATAAACTTAGAGCTGTATGTTGTGTGCCTAGATCTGGGTGAAGAAGTAAAGGCCTTAGTTTCCTGTGGGAAAACGTAAAGAAATATTTTCCATATTTCTATTAGTGGGCTTATGATTATTATAGCTGCATACAGTATTCGGTCCATGTAGAAAGGCACAAAATGAACCTTGTACATTCAATGGTTACCTACATTGTACAAAAATCATAATATGGCCCAACTAAAAGAAATTTCACCCCCCAAAAAAAAGAACTTTGATATTTGCGTCAAATAATTAATACATACCTAAGAGGCTTCATGGTAAATAATTAAGATCAAACTGGCAAATAATAAACAAGTCGGCTCCTGATTGCTGATTTCAATTACTCATGGCTTTATTATTTCGAATACTTCTTACGTACAAAGGGAACAAAAGGCTAAATTTCACTTAAATATCGGGAAGTTTCCATGCTCTGCACTTAAACATAGTAAGTTGTATTTTGTTAGAGAAATACCATAAGTTGTTAAAAAAACTAGAACATTAGTGGAGCTTGTGAAAGTTTTCACTCGAATGATTTTCTATGATACTTACATGCTAATTTTAGAGCTTCTTATCATTAATATTTTTTAAATTTACTATTAAATCAACTAATTTTTTTAACTTATCTTAATTCTCCTTTAAAATATAGTTGAGATGTATCTAATGATAAGTTTAAGAAATATTAATGGTTAGAAAGTTATAAAACTATAGTGTTATATGCGAATATTTGGATAAAAATTTTCATATTTGCATAATTGAAGGTACTAATGTGCTAATTTCTTAATAACTTATGATATTTTCCTGCTATAAAATACAGCGTGTGATATATAAGTGACCGAGCGAGGAAATTTTATGGTATTTAAGTGCAATTTAGTAAAATAATAATAATAATAATATCCAACAGAGTTTTTAATCTAGCTGCAAAAACTTCGTACATGTGTAATGAGTTTGATAGTGAGAGTTCATGAGAATAATTAAGTTCAAACTTGCCTCGTTTGACCTTGACCCATCCTAAGCTGGTTCTTGTCTCATTTAAGGGTCTCATGAATTGATCAGTGTACGAGAGAAGAAAAATCTTTGTCCAGTGGATATTGGGTACAAAAAAATGAAGATTAACTCTTTGTTTAATGTTATAGTCTCTAAATTTTTCTGTTTTGTGATAAAACAAAGTACGAACCACAGCCTAACTAGAAGTAAACATCAAGCAATAAATAAAATATTTACATTCTGGAAAAAAAAAAAAAAAATCTTGTCACTACTCTTAAACAATAGTCAACTAGGACCTCAAGAAACTAGGCTGTAAGTTCGGACAAAGAGATTAATGTCGTTTACTTTTTGTATGCAGGCCCTTTGTTAATGAACCTTGATCTTTGAGCATTATTCCTTGATTTTGATGACACTAGAAATGAACGTCAAATATTAGCTTTTCCCACCGGGGGGGTTGAAGCGCACCTCTTTTGTCATAATCTCCCCCAGCTTTTTCTTTTTACCTTTTTGATCATTTGTCCCCCCCTACCCCCTTCAAAGTCTCCATCTACCTACTAAATCTCATTGGTTCAAAATCAAATAATTACCACAGGTTGAAGTATCTTCAAAAATAAATGATCATTCTATCTTTAAAAATGGTGAGAAGAAATCAAAAGAAAATCGGAACAAATTTAGTCAAAACTTTTGAAAAAGAAAAAGCAAATAATTTTTCAAATAATGACCACATGAGAATCTTAAAAAACAAATGATCATTCTTTCTTTAAAAACGGTGAGGAGTGGTGAAATCAAAAGAAAATCTGAACAAATTTGGTCAAAATTTTTGAAAAAGAAAAAGCAATAATTTGATAGGTCTTTTCTGCAAAGAGTAAAAAGTTAAAAAGAAGACAAACGATAAGTAATTAAAGTTAAGAAATACTTTGTCGAGTGGCTTCCCCCCCTCCTTTGATGGATATTTAACCTCTTTTTTATTTTTATCTTTATTCCTGCGCATCAATATTCTCTGTGTGATATGTATATGTTCAAAAGTGGATGGTGTTTAATTTCTTTCACATGAGTGAGGGAAATGTAAAGAAGAGAGATAAAATATTATTCTTAATTTCCTTTTGTAATCAAGGTAAAAACCCTCTTGTTTGGTATCGCACGTATCAAATATATGTTGGAGAATTTCAGTCCCACCGCGTACTACGATCTCCTCAACTCGGAAGCTACCAATAATCAATAAGATAGAAAATAATCGCAATTAAGAAGAAAGAACACCGAGATTTACGTGGTTTGGTCGATCAACTTCAACTTACGTCCACGGAGCAACAATACGAGAAATCTACTATGTATCAGGGAGAACTAGAAGAGAAATCACTTAACTCTTGTCTCTCAATCTCTCAACCTCACATACATAATTAACTCTCATATTCTCTTCAAAATCCTCTCCTTACAATCTTTTGAACGGATAAAGACTGTTCAACCCTCTACCAATATTGTAATCATTTGCATGGATAAAGACCACGAAACCATCGTCTCTTGCACAATATTCTTTAGTCAGTCTATGCCCTATGTTAACCCTAGATTACAAGACTATTGGTTCTCTCTCATCTGCTTGGTTTTTCCTTCAGCAATAGAAGAATATATATAGGGAAACCAAAATCCTATCTCTAGCTTAACTTCCTTGATTTGATTCCCAAGACACCTTGAAGATCTACCATTGCCGTCTTGAAACTTTACCTCTCTTGCTAGTGTCTTCTATTCCTTTCGCACTTCAAATCAAATCACATGCACTCCAATTAGGACGTCCCGTGACCCTCGCTATCATCTGCTTTGCCGTTGCGCCTCCACCTCTCTTGTATACACCAAGAGATTTTTGTCCCCTCTGACATTAGAAGTAAATCAACCATGTTTCTGCTCCCAAACTGAACTTGATAGTAGCCTTCCCCCCACTTGTTGTCCTCATACTCCACCTGCATCGCTCGTCTCGAATCATATTGGTGCACCTCTACTACTCCACACTGTTGGGCAAAGTACCAATTGTTGGTGAAAACCGTGTCGAGGAACCAAACCAATTGCCGATCAACGAGGGCCAAAACCAACCAAAAATCAATGCACACACAAAATACTAATTTTAACGTGGTTCGGCAATTGCTTACGTCCACGTGGTAAGAAGGGGATGTGGTTTTCACTAATAGAGAAGAAGAGTACAACTTGAGATTACAAATCACTCGAAGGAACAAACTAATCTCACCAACAACGCTCTTAATCTCTCCAAATAAACCCTAATCAAATAGCTCAGAAAATACCTCATTTCTGTGCTCCAAATATCCCAAACTCTTGCCTTAAGAAACCCTAGAACTGTTTGCCTTCTTGTTTTGATGATGTTTAACAAATAATTTACTTCTAATGTTGTTTGTCTAGTATTTATGTTTTCGTATTTATTGTAGACAAACAACGTTGTTGGAGGTTGGATGGATTGCGCTCGATCATATCCAAAGGAGGTTGGTGGAATGTCGGGTTGAAGCCTTGTAATTCAAAGTTAAAGATCAAGTTCAAGCTTCATCCGCATGTGTACCAAGTTGAGCTACAATAAAGATCAATATCAAGCTTGGGTAATCTAGTTTAGATTTTATATTATGTGTGTTAAATACCTTAAGCTCAATATTATATACACACACGTATTTGGTTTCTATGTATATATATAGTTATATATATACATGCATGGTTTTGAGTTTTCATGCTTTGGACACACTTGCAAAATACATGAGTTTTCACAAATAAAAATTCAATTTGTGAAATTCTTTTTCTAACATGTTTATTTTTATATTTATAAACATTTCGCAAAGTTTCATCAAGTTTGGAATTGATTTGTTATGTTTAATGGAATTTACAAAATCATGTTTTTGTTCGTGCACATGTTCGTGCATGTTTTACAAAACAGATGAGTTTTCATAAATGGGAAGTGGTATTCAAGAAATTCTTTCTTTGAAATGTTTATCTACATGTTTAGAAACTTTCCTCAAAATTTTACTATTTTTGGAGTTGATTTACTGTGCCCAATTGATTTTACAAAATCGTGTATGTCAGCAGTTTTTCAGAAACTATAAATCTGTGTTCAAACATTTATTTCTCTCAACTGAGAAATGTTTTTTCAGAAATTCTTTCTCTAACATGTTATTATACATGTCTAGAACCTTCCCACAAAATTTCATAATTTTTGGAGCTGTTTTATTATTTTTAATTGACTTTACAAAGTCAGATACGTAAATTTTTAGAATGCTGGATTTTGGGGTATTTTGGTCTTTTCAGCCTATAACGGCTAGTAACGGCTAGTTTTTGATATTTTCGGTTTTTGGGGGTTTGTGGATGGTTTAAGAGGCTATAAAAAGCCCTCAACTTTCATTGTTTCTTATGGATGTTTAAGAGAGTTTTAAAAAGAGTTTTACAAGTTTGTTGAAGAGTTTTTAAGTTTGTTTCAAGAGTTTGTTTGTGAAGAAAATTCCACAAGAGCTTGAGGAGATCATCTATTGGAGTTTGAGCAATCAACTATTCTTCCTCCATCTCTTGTCATCTACTGAGAAGTTTTCTAAACTCTTTTCTAGCTTTATATTTATTTGTTTGATTATCATCTTATTAAAGCTAGTTTTATATTGAGCTTAGATTTGATTAATCTCATTGTTATACACACCCACTTGAGCTTATTGTATTTGCATACATAGTATATTAGGGTTGTGAGAGATTGTAACATTGAGTTGTGCTTAATTGTGTTCTCATCTATTGTAGAGAACAAATTTATACTTGTTACATTGTGAGTGGTGTAAGGTTTTCGGTGAGCTAGAAAACCGAGTGTGTTGTGGAGTTTTTGGTAAACTATAAAACCGAGTGTGAGGAGTGAACGTTGATCGGTGAGCGTTGAAAAACGACACTGTGAGGTGTAAACGTTATTCGGGTGAGCGTAGAAAACCCGGTTGTGATAGTGGATTTCTCCCCGGGAGTGGGGAGCGGAGACGTAGGACGGAAGGTCCGAACTCCGTGATCATATTGCTTGTTTGAGTTTGTCTTTGGCGTATTTGTTTTTGCATTTATCCTATATCGCCAATTGTGCATTGCTCATTTATTTTATCCACTATCTTGTTTATATTGTTTACCCTTGTGTTAGTTTCATATCCTTGCATACATCATATTGTATATCTCCTTGGTAGGATATATCATCTTGTGCTAGTTTATATATCATTGCATATATTTTTATCATATAGGATATATCTCTTTGTTGTTCATATTGCTTATCCTAGCTCATACATATTATTGTATTTCATACTTGCTAGGATAACTTGTTAATTAATTTTAATTGGCATTTAAATCGGATTAGATTAGCATAAGACCCTAATCACCCCCCCTCTAGGGTCTAACAAGAACCTGTATTGGTATTTATACAAACACCAATTGGCGGTCGACCGATTGGCGGTCGACCGCCCCCAATCTCGCGGTCGACCGCAATCCAACGACAGAGACCATAAATCGCCTACAGGGTCTGGCGGTCGATCGCGCTAAGTCTACGCACAAGTCCTGGATCCGTGCACGATCGCGGTCGACCGGCCTTGCACCGCGGTCGACTGCGCAGCTTCCAAACAGAACCCTGAGCTCTTCCAACACCTATTCTTCACCAAACTTCTCGCGGTTTCTTCAATTCTCCACCTCGGCAAAGTTTCTACCAAAACTGAGCCGACACCAACCAAGCCAAATGTCTCACTTGCTGCTTCTCAATCCTTAACAAGTCGAGACCCAAACGGGAGTGCGAACACTCACCCAAACGTTGGTATCTACTCAACAAATCGGCTGCATCATAAAGACTGCCTACGTATCCTCTTGTCTAAGGAATCAAGCATTCACGTAGTTCACCCAAACGGTCTCCAAAGGCCCTCAATCAAATAGAAAAGTTTGCAACTCTTTCCCAATATCGCCAACGGATCTACAACTGATAGCGGCCCTAAACTGATACAAATCAAACACCTCCATCTGAGGTGAACCAATGGCCGTATCCAAATCATGTTCACCAGCTGCAACCGAATCCAAAACTAATCCATCTGCATCCGAAATCAAATGATCCCCAACCTGTACCACCTCAGCTGGAATCCCTAAATGACGCAGTATGATCTGGAGTATATGGAATAAGTTCCACCCAACGTGAAGTAGCATTACCCTCTACCTGCTGCGATATCCAAATGACCTGATCAACACTCTCCACCTGCTGAGAGTCAAAAGTGACATTCCTGCTCAGAACAAAATCAAAAGCTCCCAACCAGTAATCAAACGAGCCTTCGAATCCCAAACACGCAATCGGATCAAATCTCACATCCTTGATGTGACCAAATACTGGGTAACCAAATATCCGACGCCAACCAAAATCTGAAGCAGCTCTACCAGATCCAATAACTCCTAATGCAGCTGTTGGCGACCTATGACTAAGATGACCTGAATATATCAAAACTCCAGAACCAGAACCAATGCTCGACAACCAACGCCGATCCTTCTCCAGAAAGGAACGACCCATCGATATTGTCATCTCATCTTGTTGCCCCAAAGTCTCCACATCGATGAAGTGTTTCAAGTTGCCATGAGCTCCGTACAAACGCAAGAAAGGACCCCTACCAAAGCTAGAACAACGAGTTACCTTTTTGCCAATACATTTCTTCCAATTGTTGTTGATTTCTAGGATTTTACACTAACGGGAACTAGTCGCGACCTAATAATGCCTAGAACAATCACCAACTACGGAAACTACAAAACGATTACCCCCAATGATGCCTCCTTGGAAGGCCCCCAAATGCCTGACCGAACACCTCCTAAAAGACCCCTCGCTCGATGGATAGAAGTGCCAAACTTCACCACGATCTTGCTCATCCCAATGTGCTCAAAGGACTTCTATCTGCAGGTCAAAGTACTTCTCAACAACCTATGCACGACAACACCAATCAAATACCCCAGCACCAAACTACGCCACAATCTAGCCAAATCTAATGAAGTCGTCAGAGCTCTATCACTCACCATGCTCCTAAGCAAATAGTATAAGTTACTCCTTCTGACGCCCTTCATCACAGTCATAGACCCAAATGTAATCTTCAAACGTGCATTCGTCAAGGTCACACTATAGCCTGCTGCCTCTAAAGTTCCAAGTGAAATGATGTTCTTCTTCAACTGAGGAATGAACCTCACTCCAACCAACTCCCGAATCACTCCGTCACTCATACTAATCCGAACGGTGCCAATACCACCAATAGGGTATTCATGATCATTACCCATGAGCACGAAATCCCCTCTTTCCAACTCCTGAAAGCTGGAGAACCAATTCCTCCTAGGGCAAATGTGGTATGTAGCACCTGAGTCCAACATCCACTTTGTAGAGTAGGAAACACAAACTGACGGCAGTGCAGATAATAAGTAGCTCGAAGAATCTGAATCTGAATCGTTACCACTTACCTTAACAACATTCACCTCTGAAGCATGAATAGCTTTTCCCTTATTCTTCCCGGCTTGATCATTCAACTTTGGGCATTCAGCTTTCCAATGTCCATCTTCTTTATAAAAAGCACACTGATTCCTACGAATTTTAAGATGTGCCCCTCTAGACTGTGACATTCTACCTCGGTTTGAACCCTTTGCTCTTGCAACCAATGCCCCCGCTACCGGCTCAATAGAAGTCTCATTGTCCTTCTTCCTAAGATGGTAATTTACTAATGAAGCGGTGACCTCATTATATGAAAGAGATGCCTTCCTATTAATAAGAGTAAGGACAAACGTCTCATATTCCTCGTCGGGCAAAGAACTCAACAATAGCAACGCCTTATCCTCATCTTCAACAATGCATCTACATTCGCCAAATCTGCAAGAAGCTTCGTGTAGTGATTCATGTGATCACTAATGGATGTTCCCTTCTTCAATTGGAAGCGATAAAGCCTCCTCTTCAAATGCAAGCGGTTTTCGACGTTCTTCGTCAAGTACTTGCTCTCTAGGACTTCCTAAATCTTTTTAGCTGAAGTCTCATTCATCACATCATATTTTAGATCTTGAATGAGACAAGACCTAATCACACCACACGCTGTCCGATTCATCTTTTTTCAAACATTCTTATCAATGTCGTCCGGTTTCCCGTCCAACTCCAACGTATCCTCCAAATTCTGCGCATTGAGTGCATCCAAGACTTCACATCGCCAAAGTCCAAAATTGTTAGTGCCATTGAACTTCTCCATGTCAATATTCATCGAGTGGATATTCAAACTTTGGAAAGTCTTCACACCTGAAGAACCACCATTAACTCCCTCTTTCTCGGTCATAATCCTCAACATACCAACAACCAGTGCAGAAACAAACGAAGAATAGATCCAAAACGGAGAAAAGAAAGAAGCTTTACCAAAAATATCTCACTTTTCTCACCAACTATAACCCTAGACGAGTTTCCCAAATCGATCTACTCCTCCAAATAGCCCAAGCGTAGCCCGAGCTCTGATACCAATTGTTGGGCAAAGTACCAATTGTTGGTGAAAACCGTGTCGAGGAACCAAACCAATTGCTGATCAACGAGGGCCAAAACCAACCAAAAATCAATGCACACACAAAACACCAATTTTAACGTGGTTCGGCAATTGCCTACGTCCACGGGGCAAGAAGGGGATGAGGTTTTCACTAATAGAGAAAAAGAGTACAACTTGAGATTGCAAATCATTTGAAGGAACAAACTAATCTCACCAACAAAGCTCTTAATCTCTTCAAATAAACTCTAATCAAATAGCTCAGAAAATACATCTTTTCTGTGCTCCAAATATCCCAAACTCTTACCTTAAGAAACCCTAGAATGTGTATTGGTATTTATACAAATACCGAAACCAAATAAGAACAGAAAACCAAAACTGGGCTTTGATCCGATTGGCGGTCGACCGCCCCCAATCTCGCGGTCGACCGCAATCCAACGACAGAGACCGTAAATCGCCTACAGAGTCTGGCGGTTGACCGTAGCAGTTGATAATCACATTTTATTATAATTTTATACCCTCATTATCTATTTTTAATGAATAAATATACTACTAATAATTGTTTTTATCTTTAATTGCAGGTTAATGAAGAATAAAGCCGAAAAATCTCATCTCTCAATAAAATCTCATGAATTAAATAAAGAACACAAGCAAGAGCCAAAAATCCCAAGCCCAGAATCAAGCCGAGTAGCTTGTAGAAGTCGGAGAAAATAAAAAAAATCAAATATGAAAACAAAATGTATTCAAGATGGTTGGCCGTAAAGAAACGGCGATATCTCTCAATCCGGAAGGCGGAATTTAACATATAATATATAAAAATAGCCTATCTCGACGAGACGAAGCCATTTGCGGAAGCAGATTTTTGATTGGATATCGATACCAGCATCGATGCTGGTATCGATACTGACAAGTCAGTTACAGATCAATGGCTGATTTTTGATGGTTTTGGATAAGGATTCAATCCAATGGCTCTCATTTACTGATGTTTACTATAAATAGGGGTAGAGAGTGAGGGGTTAGAGGTGTAAAAATTTTTGTAACTCCATTTGGAGAGGATGACTACTCTTAATTGAGAAGGCCTTCCAAATTTGTAACTTTTGTTACAATTAATAAAATAATTTTTTCACCACTTTAAATTTTTTTCTCTTTGTTGGATGATGAAGATGAAGATGAAGATTAATTTGGAGGTTTGTTTTCTCTTTTATTTCTCTTTTATTTCTCTTTTATTGTTTATTAGTTTAGATTTATTTACATGCTTGTAGTTAGATTTTATTTTCTTATTTAAATAGCCAAGAGGCTAGAACCCTCTTGCTTTAGATTTATTTCATGCTTATAGAGTAGATTTATTTTCTTGTTTTTAATTCTTGTAATTTATTTTATAGTTTAGATTTTACAATTTATTTTATAGTTAGATTTTAATTTCTTGCACTATTCACCTTGAGGCTAGAACCCTCTTGGGTTTAGTTTTCCTTTTTGTTCATTTTTATTTTTTTGATTCATCTTTAGGCTAGAACCCTCTAGGGAATCACCATTTTCCAAGAAGTAGATTCAATTCTAGATTACCCATATCTTTAATTGAATCCGTCATTTTTACTTTCTTGAATTTTATTTTTATTCTTGATTTTTATTTCTTTCTCGATTTTATTCATTCTTCTTTCTTGCCTTGTTGATCACATTTATTTTTACTCACATCTACTCTCAAACACATTGATTTACACACTATCACTTTCACTCTCATTATCTCTCCACAATCACACTTATTCTTCACTCCTATTTGTCACGCACACAACGTAAGAACCGATTTATATTTTTTTCCTATAAAACACATTCCTCGTGGGATCGATAACTTTTTATACTATAACTTGACACGGTTGTGCACTTGTAACATTTTTGGTACATGTTTATGTCGCATCAAGTTTTTGGCGCCGTTGTCGGGGAATGTGCTTAAGTAGGTTTTAATTATTTTGGTTCTTTAACTTGTGTGTTTATTGTGAAGGAAACGCTTAGAGCTTGAAGATCGCGGATTGGAGAACTAGGATTTAAAGATTTGCTTGTAGGTAACTCTTCTTTCTAGAATTTTTAATTCTACTCTTTAGCTAATTCTTCATAATTAGAGACAATTAGGACTTAAAAAAAAGATTTCATTTTCGTTGACCATAATAAAATTCACTCTCCACTTTGACATTTACTAACAAGAAAATAAATTCAAACAATTTCCCCCTTCTCATTTGTTTGATTGTTAACCCTAATTTAAAAAAAAGATTTTTTTCTTTTCTATCCTTTTTAGTTGTTTTTAATTCATAGGGTTGCATTTCATATTGTTAGTAGAAATTCACCAAGTAATTTGAGTATCTTGATTTGGCACACATTTAAAAATATTTTTAAGGGCAAAACCCCATAATCAAGATAAGGTGAGAGATTTCATCACCCATTTCTTTGCCCAAAAATCACTAATTCCTCACTACACCACCCAAGTCTAATAAAACTCATTAGATGTTGGCCCTAAGGATTCGAGCTCAATAAGGAACAAAGAATCCTTAAGTGAACCGGTTTAAGTTTTCTTGGATTAGTTGGTGTCTAAGATAAGATTTAGGGGTTGCGTAAAACGCTCTGTAAGGAACGAGATACTTAATTGATCTCTGATCATCCTTTAGTACTATCCTTACCTGGCTAACTACCTGTGTAAAACTTTAATATTTTTACTTTAGGAGTTTTTGGTTAGGAGCTAGTCTAGTTGAGTTAGGCTTAACCCTAGAGTTAGAGTGGTTGAAAAGTGATTGATTTTGATTTGTTTTAGTTAGGATTTTCCTTTTTTTCCATTCTCTCCTTATTAAAGAAAACTAACTTTTATAAAAAAAAGTATAAAAAGAAATAGTTTTGGTGTATGCAAACTTGGGTTAGGGATAATTCTCATCATTTAATTCATTTTGAACCAATCATAGAAATGATGTATCCTAATCCACCCGTTCTTCAAGATATGTGCTATCCCATTAGGAATGCAATCCCCTCTTGCATTAGGCTCCTCGAAACAAATGGAATAAATTTTGAGCTTAGACCGCATTACATAAACATGCTTCCCAAATTCATTGGAAATAAAGCAGAAGATGCATATATTTTTATCTCGAAATTTGAGGAAGTGTGTATTATGATTAAAATGAGAGAATTAACAAAAGATGTGATCAAACTCAGATTTATTCCATTTGCTCTCAAAGACAAAAAAAAATGGCTGTATAGCTTACCCATAAATTCCATCACTACTTGGAAGGAATTAATCACCATTTTTCTTAAGAAATTTTTTCCGATCCATAAAACGGTGAAGCTAAGAAACATCATCATGAATTTTAAAATTGTCCCGGGAGAACTTTTTTGGAAGTATTTTAACCGATTTAAAGATCTTCTCATCCAATGTCCTCATCACGGTTTAGAAAAATGGCGATTGTACCAAATAATTTATGAATGATTTGATTATTCTGCAAAAACTTCCTTAGAACTAACGTGCCACGGAGATTTCATGAGGAAAAACGTTGATGAAGCTTGGGAGTTTTTAGAGAGTCTTTTTGAAAAAATCATACAGTGGGAACACTATGATGACCGAGTGTCATCAGTTCCCCAACCCAAGTCCAGTGGTATTTTCTTAGAGTCGAACATTGCATCTGAAGCTAAGATGACCACAATTATGCGTAGGTTAGAAGCTTTAGAAATTAAGGAAAGAGCCCCGGCTCAAATCAATCAAGTTTCAGCCTTAGAATGTCACAACTGTCTGTCACCATCTTATGTTTCAGATGTCCTCAGGAAATAATCAGCCATTAGGACAAGTCAATGCTACATTCCAGTGTTACGCAAATGATCAATTCTCTCCAACCTATAACCCAGGTTGGAGAAATCACCCAAACTTTGCATGTAATCAGGGAACTCACTTCGGAACTTAAAACTTCACTCTCTTTTCAAATCAACAATTTCCTAGGGGAAACACAGTTCTTTTTAATTCTCATCCACAATTTCAACAACCTAGTCTGCCGTATCAAAATCAGTTCCGGCTTCATCAAGCTACAATTCAGACTCCTCACAATCCAGATCAGGATAAATGTCTCAATGTCTTGGAAAGGGGTTTAGAAACCATAATTAAGACCTCCACTCAAACCACGAATATGTTGACTCAAACGTCTAGCACTCTGAATTCCTTCATGCAATCAACTGGACAAATGCTCAACTCCAACACTCAAGCTATAGCTAGATTAGAATCCCAACTTGGTCAACTAGCTAGTGCCGTGAGTAAAAGAGAGAAAAAAAAATTTTCGAGTCAACTCGTGGTCAACCCTAAAGACACAGGATGCAGTTCATCCTATGAAGCTCAAGTGAATGCAATCCATTCACTTCGGTCAGGTAGACAGGTCGATAATCAAGTGAGAACTCCTCCAAGTCAAACTTTTGATCCAATACAAATTCCTTCTCCTTCTCCTTCTGATGAATCTATTCAACAATCACCCCCCTCAGATGACCAAGAACCTGGACCCGAACTTGAGCCTGTTTTTGATAGATTTAGACCAGTTGCTCCCTTTCCAGATAGACTCAGACCTAGGAAACACTCTCCTCAGGGGGAGAAGATCCTAGAAACATTCAAGTAGGTTAATGTCAACATTCCTCTCTTAGATGTAATTGAACAAATTCCATCTTATGCTAAATTTTTAAAAGAATTATGCACTAAGAAGATGAGAATAAATGTTCCAAAGAAAGTCTTTTTAGCCGCTAATATCAGTGAAATGCTATCAAATCCCATACATTTCAAACGTAAAGATCCAGGTTCCCCCATCATTTCATGTATCATTGGTAATACTCACATTGATAAGACGCTTTTAGACTTAGGGGCCAGTGTCAATTTGCTTCTATATTCAGTCTACCAGTAATTGGGTCTAGGTGTACTGAACCTAACCAGATGCACCTTACAGTTGGCTGATAGATCTGTTAACATCCCTATGGGTGAGTTAGAAGATGTTCTGATTAAGGTTGGAGATTTTATTTTTTTAGTAGATTTTGTAGTCTTGAAAACACAGCCTGTTTTCAATCCCAAAGGACAGACACCTGTCATCTTAGGACGACCTTTCTTAGTCACTTCCAATGCTCTCATCAACTGTAAAACTGGTCAAATAAAGCTGTTATTTGGGAATTTGACTGCTGATCTTAACATTTTTAATCCAGGGGACCAACCAAATAATCAGCATCTAGAAATAAATTTCATTCAGAAAAGATCAGAAGAAGAAGAAGAAGAAGAAGAGTCTGATTTAAGTTTTGAGGAAATTTTTGGTGAGGAGTTGGAAATTTTAGAAATAGCAGATCAGGTCTTTGAGAATAATGAAACCGTGTTAAACATTTGCTGCTTTGAATTAAATTTTGAAGAACTCTTTCTTGATGAATTTAGATTCTTGGAGAATAATCAACAACCAAATTTTTAGAACTCAACCATGAATCTTGGGGTTGAGGAAAATGCTACAGAAGAATTGGTTATTAGAAAACAAAAATCCACAGTACAAGAGTCTAAGTTCATTAAGAAATGCAAAATACATGATACCAATAATACCTACCTTACTTTGTTGCAAGAATTACTGAACACCCCAAAATGCTTGAAATTTCATATTATTGATTATATCATTCTGAATTTATTTAAAATCCGGGGAAGAATTTTTAACAATAAGGTAGGATTCAATATAGAATACGAGCTCTTCATGTTAAACACTTCATGCTACATTATTTGTTTTGTTTATTTCAGAATAATAAAAAGAATTTATTCTTCTCTCATTTGAGAGTTTCTTGTTCAGTTGTAAAAAAAAAGAAAAAAAGAAAAAAAAGAAAAGAAGAAGAAAAAAAGAAAAAAAAGAAGAATAAATTTCTGATTCTATCCTCCTCAGACCAAAGGTAATTGCAGATTTTTATCAGCCGATCAAATGTAAGTGTTTTACTTCTTATCTGCTTTACTTTGTGCATCATAGAGTTTGCATTGAGGATAATGCAAAATTTAGGTGTGGGGGTGGGAATTAGTTATTTTTTTCTCTATTTATTTTACATTTTAGTTGTATTTTTGTCATGTTTTCCTTTTCCTCAAAAAAATTTATAAAAATATCGGCACTTGCCAAATTGATAGAGTTATGTAATAATTGATTTATTTGATAAATTTTAAATTTTCTAATCTCTAGTTTGTTATTTACTCAAGTTTACCTTTTATGATAACTCTAAATAAATTTCTTAAGAAATAATTTTTAAAGTAGTATACTTCACTTAAGCCTTAACTTAGATTTTTATTTAAAATAATGGAATATATGCATGCTTAACTTAGAGTTAAAAATAATTTTTCAAAGTGTCCTGACTTACATATTTTTCAGAATATATATACATATACATATAAAAAAAATACAAAAGAAGAGTGCGAAAAATGGGCACCAAAAGAAAAAGAAAAAAAAAAAACTCTTAAATTCAAGGTGATTCTATCTTATAAAGCCTAAGTTGAACGAGTAATTAAATCCAAGGAGTATTTTCATACTTAATAACCTAAGCCCAATTGGGTTGAGATTAGGGCTGAGCACGGTTCGGTCCAAACCGAAAAAACCGACCAAACCGAACCGAAATCAAGAGTTTGGTTCGGTTTTACTTGTATGGCGGTTCGGGTCGGGTTGAAATCATTTCAACCCGAACCGACCGAACCGACCGATACCCATCAATGCTTTAATACCCAAGACCGAGAGGAGACCCGACCCGTGAATCCCTTCCCTGATACTCTCACATTTCACCTAAACGACTAAACCCTAGATCTCATTCCCAATTTCAGCCGCCACTCCCACTCCCAGACTCCCAGTCTCCCACTCGATCCTCAGTCCTCAGTTCGTCAACTCCTCAGTTCGTCAACTCCGCCGCTCAGCAATTTCAACCGACTGATACCCATCAATAATAGTACTGTTTTAGCCTGTGGGAAGCAAGTTGCTGATAATTGTTTGGTTAGAAATGCGAGATCTTTACATTCGGTTCCAGTTTCTGATAATTGTTTTTTCGCACTCTTATTTGTGCAGATTGGACTGCGAAGGACGGCTATTTATTTCACAAGTGCTAAATTTGGTAAGTATTTTTATTTTTTATTTTTACTTTTTTTGTTAATTTCCTAATTGTCTGAGGTATGGTGTGAATAAAGAAATGAACTTCATTGACTCTTCCCCTTTAATTTGAAATTTATTTCAAGTGAGGAAATTAGTTAATTGTGCTTGAGCTGAGTGCAGGCATGGGTGGAAGCAAGTTGCTGGCTGATAAATCTCATAGAGATGGTATTTTACAAAACTTAATCGTATTTATATGTATACTTCTTTAATTGGTTTTGTATAATTAATAAAATAAAATGGAACCTTGAATTGGATTCCTAACTTTCTTATTTTGTTATACTTGGCTAAGTTAAGATCTGGAAGCAGCGAATCTTTTTAGGGACAGGATGATAAAATTATCTTTCAATTCAAAGTTAATTATGATAAGAAAGGTTAAGTATTTGGAGCTTGGTGAGAGATAGTCATCTGTTTATTAATCAACATTTGCGTTTGGAGCTACTCTTTGCAGTTTTTTTCAATCTTGTTGCCATTCTCTTGTGTCAAGCAGTGATTTTTAAGCTGTGGAAAACAACCAATATTCTCTTTTATTTCATTGTACTCTGTGAATTAGAATGGATCGTGTCCAACAAACTTTTTATTTCCTTTGTGTACAACTTATTGTTTTAGCCTTTTAGGTGTGTCAACCTGATTATTATCCCTTGACTATCTATTTTCACCTTCTGATGTTATCTATTTGTTTCAATTTTTTGTAAATGGCTTATCAGTTGATATGCTTGTTCCTTTGTACTGAAGCTCATTTTTTTGTGATCAGTGATGACGATGATGAAGACGAAGATGACACTGAAGCTCTACTGGCTGAACTTGAAAGGATTAAAAAAGAACGAGCTGAGGAGAAACGGTTTTTTTGTGATCAGTTGATATGCTTGTTCCTTTGTTCCTTTGTACTGAAGCTTATTTCATGATGTTATATTAATTCCCACTTGCTTCTAGATTCAATTGCTGTTATTCATGATGTTATATTATATGAACAAAGGCAACCTAGCTTTGTGTTTGCTTTTAAAAAATCAATGTCAACAACTTGCTGCTGTGTTTATTTGCTTGGATGCCTGGATATAAACTCTTGGGACAAGCAATATTTGTGCCTTTGATTGTTATACTTGATGAAGTTAGAACCGAACAAACCGAACCGAACCGCACCGAACCGATTTGTAACGGTTCGGTTCGGTTTTGAATTATAGGTGGTTCGGTTCGGTTGTTCAAATTTTGGTAAAAACCGATCCGAACCGAACCGTGCTCACCCCTAGTTGAGATCCATTGGCCCAAAACTCGTTAAATGGTCGCTTAGAAAGCCCGTTAAAATAGAAAAAAATCACCAAGGAAAAAAGAGTTAAAATAATAATAATAATAATATAAAAAATAAAAAATAAAAATACTAATAAATGTTTTATATATATAGTTATATTTGTATATATGGTCTTGGAAAATATTTTAGATCAAACAACTTGAATATTATTTTAAACAAAGAGTTAGCATGTTCTTTTCAAAACTTTTAAATTAAATTTCTAAGTTTGCCTTGATTTTGTATTGCTATAATGAGAATATTTTCTAGGAAATTTATCTTAAAGTTATTTATAAAAATGTTTTCTTGAGTGATAACTAGCTTCAATTAGATTGTCTAAAGTTATCAAGTGAATTTAGTTATTTACTGACTTCTTTAATTTGGCAAGTAGACCGAATTTTATGGGTATATTCACTGCAAACCCTCACGAGACTACAACTCGTCTACTAGGGTAACCTAGGGGTTTAAAGGCTTGTATGCGCTAAATACAACTGCGATTCTTACGAAAGTGAGTTAGGATTTTCTCTTTCTTTCTTTGCTAGAGGACTAGCAAGAGTTTAGGTATGAGGGTATTTGATAATCATATTTTATTATAATTTTATACCCTCATTATCTATTTTTAATGAATAAATATACCACTAATAATTGTTTTTATCTTTAATTATAGGTTAATAAAGAATAAAGCCGAAAAATCTCATCTCTTAACAAAAGCTCATGAATTAAATGAAGAACACAAATAAGAGCCAAAAATCCCAAGCCCAGAATCAAGCCGAGTAGCTTGTAGAAGCCGGAGAAAATAAAAAAAATCAAATATGAAAACAAAATGTATCAAGATGGTTGGTCGCAAAGAAACGACGATATCTCTCAATCCGGAAGGCGGAATTTAACATATAATATATGAAAACCGCCTATCTCAACAAGACGAAGCCATCTACGGAGGCAAATTTTTGATTGGACATCGATTCCAGCATCAATGCTGGCATCGATACTAGCATCGATGCCAGCATCGATGCTGGTATCGATACTGACGAGTCAGTTACAGATCAATGGCTGATTTTTGATGGTTTTGAATAAGGATTCAATCCAAGGGCTCCCATTCACTAATGTTTACTATAAATAGGGGTAGAGAGTAATGTGTTAGGGGTTTAAAAATTTTTGTAACTCCATTTGGAGAGGATGACTACTCTTAATTGAGAATGTCTTCTAAATTTGTAACTTTTGTTATAATTAATAAAATATTTTTTTTACCACTTTAAATTTTTTTTCTCTTTGTTGGATGATGAAGATGGAGATGAAGATTAATTTGGAGGTTTGTTTTCTCTTTTATTTCTCTTTTATTGTTTATTAGTTTAGATTTATTTACATGCTTATAGTTAGATTTTATTTTCTTGTTTAAATAGCCAAGAGGCTAGAACCCTCTTACCTTAGATTTATTTCATACTTATAGATTAGATTTATTTTATGCTTATAGAGTAGATTTATTTTCTTGTCTTTAATTATTGTAATTTATTTTATAGTTTAGATTTTATAATTTATTTTGTAGTTAGATTTTAATTTCTTGTACTATTCACCTTGAGGTTAGAACCCTCTTGGGTTTAGTTTTCCTTTTTGTTCATTTTCATTTTCTTTGATTCGTCTTTAGGCTAGAACCCTCTAGGGAATCACCATTTTCTAAGAAGTGGATTCAATTCTAGATTACTCATATCTTTAATTGAATCCGCCATCTTTACTTTCTTGAATTTTATTTTTATTCTTGATTTTTATTTGTTTCTCGATTTTATTCATTCTTCTTTCTTGCCTTGTTGATCATATTTATTTTTACTCACATCCACTCTCAAACACATTGATTTACACACTATCACTTTCACTCTCATTATCTCTCCATAATCACACTTATTCTTCACTCCTATTTGTCACACACACAACATAAGAACCGATTTATATTTTCTCCTACAAAACATATTCCTCGTGGGATCGATAACTTTTTATACTATAACTTGACACGGTTGTGCACTTGCAACATTTTTGGTACATGCTTATGCTGCATCAGCGGTCGACCGTGCCAAGTCCAGGCACAGAACCCTGAGCTCTTCCAACACCTGTTCTTCACCAAACTTCTCGTGGTTTCTTCACACACTACGAGCCAGATGCCTCAATCTCCTCTATCACTTAGCTTGGACCGAATATGAGCGTTCATCATCTTCAAGTCCACTGTCACCATCTTCATCTTCCTCTGTATCACTCGATCGTGCCTGCTTACAAGCTCCACCTAATCTGGCACTATCCTCCTTGAGTCTACATACCAACCAACTCTTGCTCCTGCGACGACTATGAATAATTATATGCTGACAACTCTACTGCTAGGATCACATCTAATTCTCTATACCAATCTCATCCATCGCATACTCGTTTTTCTTATCTGCCATCAGATCTCATCATCAAATCACATGATTGTCTCCTTAGATTTTCACGAACAGAGCCAACCGAAGCCCTCTCAAGAATTCTTCCAAGAAACTCCGCCAACTTGTCGTCTCCTGCTCCTCTCACTGCCAATTCATCTCCACGCAAGCCCTCTGTCGGTGACCGGTTGCTCCTCCTCGACACCACGGTTCATTGCTACAATCGCCTGCAGACTTCACCGTCGAACATCGCATCCCTCGGGTGCTCTCCTCTGGATGATTAGTCGCCGTTAGATCCTCCTGCCGGCAATGACCGTTCCTTCTTTTTTTTCTTCATCTTGATTCTTGTAACGCCGATCTTCAATTAATCTTGCACAACGTCGTCTTCTATCTTGCGAACTCACTCTCGGATTCATCTTCATGGCTCAATACCATTTGTTAGGAATTTTAGTCCCCTGTGTACTACGATCTCCTCAACTTAGAAGCTAACCCGCAATTAATAAGATATAAAATAACCACAATCAAGAAGAAAAAACACCAAGATTTACGTGGTTCAGTCGACCAACTTCTACCTACGTTCACAAGGCAACAATACGAGAAATCTACTATGTATCAGGGAGAACTACAAGAGAAACCACTCAACTCTCGTCTCTCAATTTCTCAACCTCACATACATAATCAACTCTCATATTCTCTCCAAAACTCACTCCTTACAATCTTTTGAACTAATAAAGACTGTAAAACCCTCTCATAATGTTGTAATCTTTTACACGGACAAACACCACGAAACCCTCACCTCTTGCACAATATTCTTGAATCAGGCTATGCTCTCTGCTAACCCTAAATTATAAGAATATTGGCTCTTTCTCATCTACTTGGTTTTTCCTCCAACAATAGAAGAATATATATATGAAAACCAAAACCCTATCTCTAGCCTAATTTCCTAATTAGAATAAGATTCAAACTCCTAATCATGATGAGGCCCAAAATCCTAATCATGATAGATCTCTAACCCTATCTAATTCTCATGAATTTATACAAAGAATCAAAGACACAATCCTACAATATAAATAATTATTTCAAAAAGGTTACTAATGAAGGGATATGAAGCTGCATGTACTCACTTCTAAAGGTGAGTGAACAAGTTTTTAGTGTTCTAAACACTAAATAAAATTATGGTTTATCATGAGGTTGGGTATAAAGATAATTTACTCCTCCTAATTTAATATAGAAAAGATTTATTACTCATAAAATAAATACTCTCTAACTATTCTCATTCGCACGTTAGTTCTCGATGATCGCAACCATATTATTCTATTAGAAAGATCACTAAGTTAGACTAAGCTACATGATCACATTCAACTACCACAATCACTAATATAAAATGGATTTTTTTTAATATAGGACTCACACCAATTAAAGGAAAGGATTAGAGAAAGTTCAAGCATGGCTCCTCTCTAATAAGCCTCGTTATGCTAATCGAGGGAGACAAAGTTGTCCCCTTGTGTTGGGACTAAACTAAGGTTGAAAGAATAAATATACTCTTTTCTATGTTGTTGTTGGCCCCTTTGACAAGGTTACAATCCACATTGCAATCCACAAACATTCACAAAGTTATGCAAACAAGTATATAAATTGAGGAGGCATTGGGATTTTAAGCAGACATAAGAAGGCAAAGGATTTTGATGTCCCCATGTGAGGAAGTCCTTCCTCTCTCTAGTAAATCCCCCATTCATTCCTTGTGAAAAATGCTCTAGTTTCGTATTGCAATATAGGTTAAAGCGTTAGAGGAAGTGGGACCATTTCTTGAGTGTTGTTTTCAAATATTGTGGATAAATTGGTCCCCTACCCATATTTTTCACTTGAGTCCTCTCGTCTCCTCTATCTAAAGGGGCTAAATACAATTTTGCTAGATAATTTGTGAAGCATATAGACTTTATAATGTTTCATTGAAAAGAAACTCATATTATGATGCACGTGATGCGATGCGTGTATGACACTGAAGTGTTGGATCATTGTAGTCAAATTGTCAAGTTATCGACAATTTAAGGGCATTTCTATTTTTCTTTTTTGGGGATATTCCCAAGTTTTAGGATATATTTTTTTTTTCAAGTAAGAGGACATCTTCATTGATGTTTTAAAGCGTGATGACATCTCAATTGATATTTTCAAGTTTATAGACATTTACATTGATTTTTTTTCAAGTGTGAGATCATTTCTCAAATTCTAAAATGTGGCTTACACAAACTAAAAGGAGGATTCTTTTTCCTTAATATATATATATATATATATATTATTAAAAAATTTAACTAGCTATACCGAGTATGATTTTGGGAGTTAAGCTACATTTTGCCTTTTTTTTTTTTTTTTGAAAGAAGAGCTATATATTTAACCATAGCATCAAATTTTAGCATGTGTTATGTGGCTTTGGGCATATGGGAAAGGGAAAAGGATGCTAGAACCTTTTGTTTCCATTAGTTTATTAGTGGGATAGTGGGAGAACTAGTCCCGAAGTTGTAAGGGCGTGTTTGTCAACTCTTTAAAACTAGACTAGTTTTGAATCTAGTTCAGTTTTAGAGTAATTTGTTAATTGAAAAAAATGGGCCACAAGTCGCTCTGTTTACTTTTAGTTTAATTTTGGTCATCTGAACTAGTTTAGTTGATGACCGGATGGTAGCTGGTCCACAACTAAACCAGTTCAACCCATAACCAATTAATGGATCACATGTGGTCCAATTTTTATGAGTTGCCAATCATACCCTAAGGAATATAGACCTAGATGTGAATAATAGAAAATATGACATATTTTGAGGCATTCCTTTAGGGTTTATTCCGTGCATTCTTTCTGCTTATAAGTTCCTAATTAATTGATGGGCAAAAATTGTGTATATCATTAACGATTCTGGGTCTTAGATCTTAATTTAATCTGTGACATCATTTCTGAGGGTAATAATGCTATTACTTCAGAGATAATGGAGTGGTGATAATGGAGCCAATGCTGGACTATCTGGGCTTGGAGTTCAGATTGATCAAGTTACTAGAAAACATGCACAGGCAGGTGTGCATGCACAGCAAGGAGAGAATGAAAAGGAATTCTACAATAGAAAGCCTGGGGGTCCGGAGGTGCATAATTCTGGCAAGAGTGTACATCAATTCTCTCCTACCATTAACTCCTTAGGATTTTCTAGTGTCATGAGAGGCAATGCTGCCAAAAGAGCCAAATCTATAAATGTTTCTGGGCCTCATATACAAACATCACACTATACTATTCTGGATCAGCAGATAGACTTGGACCCCTGTTGTATTGATAGGGGTGGAACATCTCAATAAAATGCATCTTGCTATATGGAATGTTAGAGGATTCAATAAGTCCTCTAAACATGTGACTGTTAAGCAGTTTATTCAAGAATACAAGCTTTCTTTGTTATCTCTTCTGGAAACAAAAGTGGCTAAAGGTATAATGCAGATGATTGCCAACAAATTTGCAAGAAATTAGAAATGGACCTTAAATGTTTAGACAACAAATAATACTAGAATATTGATTCTATGGGATGAAGATATTCTCTCAGTTCAGAGTATTGAAATATCTGAGCAATATATGACTTGTGCTGTGAAATCTAAAGATGAGAGATTATCATGTCTTGTCACAATAGTTTATGCTCTTAATCAAATGGAGGGGAGAAAAATTCTTTGGGAAAAACTTCTGACATTTAAAAGGAGCGTTAGTTGTCTCTAGCTGGTACGAGGGGATTTCAATGTTATAGTTAATAATGATGAAAAAATTAGGAGGAGCACAAGTATCAGACTCTGAAACTGAGGATTTCCAAAACTTTATATCTTCTTGTCAGTTATTGCAAATCAAAACTATTGGATGCTATTTCACATGGTGCAACAAACAGGAAGAAGATACAAGAGTATGGAGCAAAATTGACAGGGTGTTGGTTAATGAGGACTGGATTCACCAGTACACAACCAGTCAGGTTGAATTCCTAATGCCTCTTTGTTCTGATCATTCCCCATGCCTGCTAACTGTTGGTGAGGAAAATTTTGATGGCAAGAAGCCTTTCAAATTCTTTAACTTGTGGACTAAACACCCTGACTATTTACAAGTAGCCAACTCCGTTTGGAATCAGAATATTGGTGGATATAACATGTACATGCTATTCTCCAAACTCAAAAAGCTCAAGCATGTTCTCAAAATTTTAAATAAGGAACACTTTATGCACATCAGTGAACAAGTTTCAAGAGCAAAATATGAGCTTCAAGATATTCAAATGCAGCTGAATTCTGATCTGTTTAATCCAGCACCGATATCAAAAGAAAAGAAGTGTGTCAAGAAATATACCAAACTGATAGAATGTGAAAATTCCTTTTATAGGCAAAAAGTTAATATCAGTTGGGGGTTACATGATGACAAGTGTACTCAATTTTTTCACTCTCCTATGAAAGCCAAGAGGCATCATAACAGAAATTTATCAATCTATTCAGAAAATGGTGCTAGAATCACTGAGATGCTTGAAACTATCTCAGAATTCATTGGCTATCATAAGAAGTTGCTTGGCACTGGAAAATTCACTGCTGCTCCTAATCCAAATGTGATCTCTAATGGTCCTGTTCTAACCTCTAGCTAGTGTTCTGAACTTAGTGCCCCTGTTACTAGAGAGAAAATCAGGCTAGCTCTTTTCTCAATGCCAGATACTAAAGCTCATGGTCCTGATGATTTTAATGCATCTTTCTTCAAGTCCGCATGGAACATTATCAGTGAGGACCTTTTCCTTGCTGTTAAAGAGTTCTTCTCATCTGGTAAACTTCTTGGTTCCTTCAACACTACTTCAATTACATTGTTACCAAAAGTTCTCAACCCCATTTTAGCATCAGATTCAGGCCAATCTTCTGCTGCAACGTGATTTATAAAAATATCACTAAAATAATTGCTACAAGAATTCAAAAACATATGAGGTACCTGATTAATGAAGCTCAGTATGCTTTTGTCAAGGGGAGGCTTATCTCTAGTAATTTGTTATTAGCTCATGAGCTCATTAAAAATTATGGTAGAAAGCACATTTCCCCTAGAGCTATTCTAAATGTTGACTTGAGAGCCTTTGACACTATATAAGTTGGGACTTCATCAGAGCTATGCTATCTGGTTTGGGATTTCCTAGTATTGTGATTTGCTGGATTATGGAATGCATAACTTCCCCAAAGTTCTCTTTATCTCTTAATGGTGCACTGCATAGTTATTTTCATGGTGCTAGGGGATTAAGACAAGGAGACCCCTTATCCCCATACCTATTTGTCCTGGGTATGGAATATCTTTTAAGAAAGTTGAGCTCTCTACAGGGTGACAGGATATACAAGTATCATCTTAAATGTTTCAGATTAAAGATCACTCATTTGATCTTTACAGATGACTTGCTCTTATTTAGTAAAGCTAACATGAATTCTATTGCTAGATTATACACTTATTTTCAGGAGTTCTGTCAGGTCTCTGGATTGGAAGCCAATGCTAGTAAATGCTCAGTGTATTTGAGTGGAATTGATGAAAGCTTGAAAATTCAGATATGCAACTACCTAGGCTTCTTGGAGGGGATATTACCAATGAAATACTTGGGACTGCCACTGAATGCTAAGAGGCTTACTTATCTTGACTGTTTTACTCTAATTGACAAGATATCAAGTAAATTCCAAAATTGGCAGCATAAAAGGAAACTATCCTATGCGGGAAGGCTTCAGCTTATCAAGTCAGTAACTCTGGGAATTCAAACCTATTGGATCAGCAATTATATCCTACCATTCAAAGCTTTGGGAAAAAAATGATAGACTTTGCTTTGAATTTCTTTGGGGGCATAAAATTCATATGGTTTCCTGGGATACTATCTGTCAAAGCAAGAAAAAGGGGGTTTGGGTCTGTTTTCAACAAGGACATGGAATTTTGCAGCTACAACTAAACTCCTATGGATGATTCACTTGAAAAAAGATTGGCTATGGATCAAATGGATACATGAAAACTACTTGCAAACTTCAAATGTCTGGTAAGTTCAAAGTAAAGTGAATGATTCATGGATGTGAAAGCAACTCCTCAAAGTTAGAAATTTGGTGCTTGACAAATTTGACAATGAAGAAAACCTGCACAAATTCATCAATTGCTGTTGCACAAATGGTAGGTTTCATCTATCCTCTGTGTACTATGCTCTAATTCATAGGGCTGGGCATATTCGGTTCTGATTGGTTTTAAGCCTAATCCGCATCCAATCCGAATTTTTCGAATTTTCAAAACTCTCATCCAGATCCAGATTTTTTTTCCTTCATCCGAATATTCGGCCCAACCGAAATTCGGATTGGTTCGGATCGGTTTCGGTTTTGGGCCGAATTAATTCCATTTCACAAAAACCTGCCCACACCTGAGATCATTGCCTATTAATTTCTAATGAAGTATCATTATTTGTCCATTTTGTCTACTTAATTTTCTCCCCAAAACAATGAAATGTGGAGCTTGTTTGAAGTAACACCATTGTCACAGCTAACAAAAAAAAAACTGAAATCAGTGAAATGAGCGCAAACCTTATCAACAAATACATACCATACCACAATAATAAACTCATTAAAGAGTTACTTAGTTACAAACCATGCAAATAATCCAGAAATAATTAGGGTTAGGGATTTTTTAGTATTTATATTAGAAAATTCAGTTCGGGTTTTTCGGGCGGTTCAGGGGTTCAAACCGGATCCAATCCGGTTTAATTCGGTTCGGACGGTTTAGAGTGTTCTTCCAATCCATTTAATCCGGTTCGTTTAACCGGCCCGCTTTTTCGGGCGGTTTTTTCGGTTGAACCGGTTTTTTCGGTTTTTGCCCACCCCTACTAATTCAACCCGCTCCTTCAGTGGACTGGTCTGATATAGTCTGGAAAGGGTTTCAATACCCTAAACACTCGTTTGTTCTGTGGTTAGTTTGCCACTCCGGACTTCTCACATTTGACAGGTTATGCCGTATGGGTATTCTGGAGGTTAATCAAAATCAGTGTGTGATCTGTTCTAGATTCCAACCTGAAACAATTAGGCATCTATTCTTTGAGTGTCAGTTTATTGCTAAAATCTGAAATAAAGTGATGGAGTGGATGAGCTAATCTTGGAGATCATGTGATTGGAGCCAAATTATAAACTGGGTATTCTTTAAACTTGAAGGGAAGAGGATTCTTGAAGATGATGAAGAGGATAGCACTCTCAGCAGCAGTTTACTTGATTTGGCAAGAAAGAAATTTAAGGATATTTCAAGGAAAAGCTAGGGAGCCAAGTATATTATTTCTGGCAATCAAAGTCTCCATCTTCTCAAAAAATTTGAATGAAACTATACCTGCTCATATGAATTAAAGATACAATTGAGAGAATGTAAAATTTTCTTTTGATTTATTTACCATGCATTCTGGTATTTTGATGTACTGTACATTTCACAATTGGTAAATGAATGAAAACTTTTCATTGACCAAAAATAATAATGCTATTACTTGACAAATGAGGATAGCTAATTTGGACAATATATTCAAGAAATAATTATGAAAGATGGGAAGAAATGTAAATAAGTATCTAGTTATTTGTGCTTCTTAGAACTATTATTTCCCATGTATGTGACTATGTGTATGTTTATTATGTGAACTTTTGCTCATTAATCTGGTAAAAACAAGGAGTTGAAAAATGACATGTAGCCATATTCTTTTACCCTATAGCCATAGTGTTACAACCAGGATTATCCTTATGAACGTAAAAGTTATAGGAATTGTTCTACCTAGGGATATAAGGTTCTAGAAATCTATTAGTTTATTAGGAGAGTATTAATTATACAAGTACATATGATACTCAGCAATGCAAACCATTTAGTAGCTAGATTAACTTAATCTAATTTAGGACTGTCATTATAACTGGTGTCAGTGATAGCTGCAACCAAAGACCACGTCTCTCATCATTATTTTATGCTCTTTATATATGTGGGCGGATCCACACAAGAGCAAACTGGTGTCAAGTAACATCATTTTACTAAAAGGATCGATCCAACCCATCGTATATATATTCTTTTAATTATTAATTATGTCGAGTACACACTGTAACTGCCGCTGGCTCTTTGTATGCGAAAACATGCTCTAAATTCAAAAATATTCAGTAAAAGGCGTTGAGCGGGAGCAATGCATTAATTAGTAACAAAAAGATCAGAGTTTTCACATCAAGAGTTCGTTTTAGTTTGACGTCTCAACAGAAACATCAGGGGTTAAAGGGATACTGAGGGAGAAGAATTAATAGAACGAAGAGAGAGAGAGAGAGAGAGAGAGACAGTGAAGTCCGGTCAGGAGGAGAAGTGGAAGAGTGTAGTTCAAGTCACTTTTGGTGTGCTTCTGAGAGACACAATACTGATGTATTCTACAGTTGCAGTCGGCCAGAGATCAGTGAATTGACTGATTGTGTCTGATTTGACCTTTCAGATGAGCCAGTTGCCACTTTGTTTGTTGACCCCCACCCCCAACCAAAAAAAAAAAAACATGAAAAACTTGGTTAAAATTTTTTAGGGTGTGTTTCGAAACTAAATCTATTTAAAAAAAAACTA